>CM041209.1:23969499-24569499 GCA_023065735.1 Coffea humblotiana | reverse complement strand
CGAACTAGCATTTTTAGTGAGCGATGCGTGCTTCATCTTTCTTGGTTCCTTCAAGGGTTCTTTCTTATTTAATCTATTCATTTGTCATTATTGGTTTATCAATTATCACACATCGATAGTGAAAATAACAAGGTATTAAGTTATTAGTATGAGAAAAGGTCTCGCAACTCTTATAGTAGTATGTGACTCTTTTAACGATAGAAGAGCTCAATTACAGCAACCAAAAAATTAAGAAAGCTGCACAAAGTCCAAAAACTCATAGTGTTCATTTTAATGTAACCCAATGTTCAATTTTTGAGGAATAAATATTATTCAGCAAGGTGCAAATATGGCGTAAAAAAACACCCATTTGCACCTCATTAACTCATGAGAATCCTCAAGAGTGCTTATGCGATGACTCATTTGAAAGGTAATTAAGTAAAAATTACAAAGACTAGCTAGTTGGTCGATAATTTAGAGACAGAAAGAGGAGTGACATAAAAGTAGTGTAGAAGTTTTAGAAGTTTTTCTAATTATTGCCCTACAACTATTCACCAACAACTTTGTATTCAACCGAACCATCTTTTATTTTATTTTAATTTATTTTTTTAATGTCATCTTACAAAAGTATGGTGTTTTCCTCTAAAAAGGCACTCCATATTCCTGCCTAAAACATTGTCCTCGCAATCATTATCTATGGTTGTTAATGTCATTTCATCATTTTTGTGTGAAGGAAAGGTTATCTCTAACATTTGACTGGTCAACACACGAGGCAAATGCATATATTTCGAAGTTCATAGAGCAGAGTGTTGCTAAGCTTCAAATTCAAGAGCTTAAAGTGTAACTGATCCTAATTAATCAACTTGCTTTGGAATGGGGACTTACTTTTACTTGTTTTGGTAGTATCACTGTGGTAAATACCTATGTTTTCAGAACCAGACCGGATATCGACTCGGTCGAGCTCAGGGGTCAGGGGTCAATGGGTTCAACCGGGTTCAATAGGGGTTCAACCGGGTTCGATAGGGGTTGAACCGGATGACGTCATAAATAAAAATTATTTAAAAATTAAAATATTATATGTAAAATACTTAATAACATGTTAATATTAATAAAGGTATACTCATATATATTTGATGTTTCAAATATATTTAACAAGAAAATACAAATAAATTAGAACAATCAAGTAGCAATTTATATTATTTAATAAGCATTAACAAGTTTAGAATTAAAATTATGGACTTAATTGAAAAATAATACCAAACTTTAAGACAACATTTATAAGGTATGAAATATTTGAGGTATATTAACAATTTTGAACAACTTAAGGGTCAAAACATCATATTTAAAACAGAGGTGACCTTTCAAAAAAGTAAAAAAAAAAAAAAAAAAGGAGGGTTCATTTTTCCGGTCAAACCCGGTTTTTGACCTGGTTTGACCGAGTTTTGATTTTCCCGGTTTTGAAGATTAACTCGGACCAAACAACTAGCCGGTTCCCGGTTCGACCGGTCGGACCGGCCGGTCCGGTCCGAGTTTGAAAACAGAGGTAAATACATAGGTAGATGCATACCTGAGAAATATACTCGTGTAATCTTATATGTTCATATCAACAGTAACAAGTTACAATTTTGCCTTAAAAAGAAAATCCAAATTAATCAAAATCCATTGTTGTCAATAATTTATCCATACTATGTACTATTGAAAATCACCCTAGCCAAAGTCCAAATCTTTTTTTTGTTTTGAAACAAAGTCCAGACCTTAAAATGCTCACTAAAACAAAATAAAAAAAAAGTGTACTTCTTCCATTATTAGGTCAAGTTTACTTCTCATTCAATCAAACATCAAATATTATTAGTTTAATACTGCATTTTGTTTTATATGGTTGTAGGTGAGAAGTTGGACTCTCAGGTTTGAATTTAATTGCCTGTGGGATTTCGTTGTGCACTCGTACACTAACCAAGAAAGCTTTAAAAAAATGAGAGGTGAGAGAGGGGTACTAATCAATCCGATTTTATGCTATTTGTTTATGAAGATATTGCAGGTTCTGGGAATCCTCAGCCCATTTGGAAGATCTCATTGCATCCAATTGATCCTAACAAACGAATCCCTATTTTGGCAACTTCATCATATTACAAAATATTAACCTAAGAAAGCAGTTGGCTAAACATGGATGACTTTAGTAAATATATGTTTCCTTTACAGCAAGATGAAATTTTGTCATTTGCTCCAATCCCAATCATTCATTCCTATTTAGACCCCACAATCCATCATCAAGATCTGGAAAATCGGGGTGCATCTTCACTTGCTTCACATCAACAGAATACTGAGGAGATCGTCATTAATAACAATGTCCACAAGGCCAGGAAAAGGCAGCGAAAGCCAGCATCAGCTGTTCGAGATGATCAGAATGTTAAGGTGAAGAACCCTGAGCAGAAAAGAGCCTTTCATAGGGATATTGAGCGTCAAAGGAGGCAAGAAATGGCTGACCTTCATGCTTCTCTCAGAAATCTACTTCCTTCTGAATATATAAAGGTGATGAAGCTGTAATAGCTAATTAGTTTAATCGTTGAATACTTGGCATCCTTTCGTTAATTTCATGGCATTTGCTTTGTGAGATTATACTTAGAATTTTTACTGTCTTTTACCACCCTTACACACCTATTCCTTTGCTTTCCTGCTGTCCAACAACATACAGTGTTAACTCATTTATTCCATCCCCAGTATTGTAGTTCTATAAGGATTTAAGATTTCTTGGAAGTTTTTTTTGTTTTTCAGGGAAAACGTTCGATGTCAGATCATGTTCTTGAAGCAATAAACTATGTAAAGCACATGGAGAAGAATATTAGAGAATTGGAAACAAAGAGGGATAAACTGAGAAACTTAACGGGTGAATCGAGCAATCTAGACAGCAAAAAAGCTAATGAAACGAACTCTTTGTCTATTACGTTCACAGTGGAGCCATGCTCGGGTGGTGGATTTGAGATTCTGATGAAGAATTACTTGACAGATAATAATTGGTTTCCTCTTTCAAGGACACTGGATGTGCTGCTTGATGAAGGTCTTACTGTTGTTAACTGTGTCTGCACCAAAGTCAATGAAGAATGTCTTTACACAATCCAAACTGAGGTACGATTATGATGAATTAGTTAAATTAGCTTCACGGCAATAACTGGCTTTTGCTTCCTTGTTATTCACATAGTTCGCATCATGTTCTTGCAGGCTACTCATATTTCAGATGTTGATCTAATTTCTCTGCAGGTAAAGCTGACTGAAAAATTCATGGCTTGTAAAAAACTTTGGGTCCTAGAGCAACACTAGAATTACTCATTTTATGAACACCAAAAATTGTAAACGTTTCAGGAAATACAGGTTTCTAATGATTTTCCCTGTATCAGTGTCCTTTTTGTTTTTACCAGGTTCTCATCTAGTAAATGAAAAACACAAGAATAGGTAAGTTAAGGACATGTTATGGAATCCAGAATTTTTTCTAATTGAAATAAAACTCCTCTTCTTGGTCTTTGATTAATCATGTCTTCTAGTTTTTTTGTTAGTACTCTTTTTGTTAGTGTACCAAGAAAAATATCTTCTGCACATCCATGTCTTCTTCTAGCATGTTTCTTTTGGTAAACTACATATGATAGGTTCTGATATTCAAGATGAAATGATAAATTTCTCCATTCTTTCCCTTCTCATCACGGACCATCCTGTGAGTAGTCAATGTAATTGCTTCGTGCATGCATTTACCCTCCTTGAAGTTTGATAGATAAAGAAGAAAGAAATTCTACCAGCATAATGTGAAGTAGGAGCAATTTGTTGTGTTGACGTGTACCGCCAGTTGAGTTCATTGAGTTAGTTTATTAGGAGGGCATAAACTAATCACCATTCACGTATTAAGGTAAATACGTCAAGTGAATTGCACAGTTTAGTCTACAAAATATTCTAAGCATAGTTGAAAAAATTGACAGAAGATAATCTCAAAACTTGATTAGTTGTAGTTGAATATCCAATTGGAATATGTGTGGAGAAACATATTGTAAGGTACAATTTTCTGCTTAGCTCGAATGAACCTACAATACAATTCAACAGAACTCTTTTCTCCCACTGATTTGATGTTTCTTTCATTGCTGCTTAATAGCCATCTATATGTTTATATCCCTTAGCTACTGCCTTCCTTTGTATAGTATGCTAGACTATGAAAATTTGAGTACCAACAATAATTTTCATATGAGTTAGAAAAAGCACCCTTCATACGATGCTTAACTTCCCAACACCATAAGCTGTATGCTGGAAGTTGCTGTCTATAAATAGTAGGGATGCTAGAATTTGGTTGATTGACCGCTTGCTGGGTAGAGATTAGAGAAAAGGAACTGGCAGTAGAGGAGAAGGGGTATAAAGGGAAAAATGCTTAACATCTTAAATATAGTTTGAGGTGGCACTTCATACGTATACTCCACGTTGGAAGTGATGCATGTACCTGTCATAGCGGTAATATACATCTGCCTCCTTTTAAATGCTCTATGCATGAGAAGAAGAAGTCCTTGTACATTTCTTTAAGACTTGAAAGTATCTTGTTGCGTGAAGAAAGTTCTTGTATGGTTAGATGTATGTTGCTCCTGTCAACCTTGTGTTGATGGAAGACAGGTCTCTCAATTGAGTTCTATATAATTTAATTTAGTTAATGTAATGCTTACAACATTTAGTTTAAACTTATACAACTTTAATATAATTATAAATTTTACATAAATTTAGTTTTATGAGTTGATAAATTTTATGGTTATACCAAAATTATACAAATTTACACCAATATTATAAGAATTACATTAATTAGAATTGATCAAAGTTCAACTGGAGAGGCTTTGAATCCATGTTGATGAACCAAATTTAGGTACTATTTGTTTTGAGGGAATATGAGGAAAATGAAAGGAAATGGCATGGAGAGATAAGGTTTTTGATGCTTGAATTGATTTTTGAGGAAAATGAAAGGATAAGGAAGAAAAGAAAAAGGATAAGGTCTAATTATTTTTTGTCAGCATGATTTCCATGGGCAAAAATGGAGGGAAAGAAAATAAAGATTGATGACAATTTTGAAATTTCCTATAAAAACTTAGTTTTTTACAATTAAACTTTTAAATTATGGATAAAATGTAATTAATGCACAATAGTGTCATTTCCTTTCCTTTCTTTTCCTAATCCAAACAACATTTTCAATGTTTCCTTTCCTTTCCTTCCATATTTAATCCAAATAAGATAGATGGAATTTGACTTTCTCTACTAGATATCATCTCCTTTCTTTTTCTAGAGTCCTTCTCTTTTCTTTTCTTCTCTTTCCTTCAATGCAAACAGTTAAGTTAAATTTGTTTAAAAGACCATTTTTTCATTTATTTCTAGTTAACTAATACTTAGATTTTTTTTTCTTTCCTCTCTTTTCCTTCTCCAATTCAAGCAAAATTTCACTACTTTCTTTCTTTCCTTTCATATTTAATCCAAACAAGATGACTGAAAATCACTTTCCTCGAATCTCATTTTTTTCTTTCTTCTGCTATCATTCTTTTTTTTATCTTTTCCCTTCCTTTCCCACAATCCAGATGGTGCCTTTGAGAGTTAGAAATGCCTATAAACCATAGATTAGTTCTAATATAAATCAATCTCTCAATCTAATACTAATGTTATTCCTAAATTTTAGATATCCCTCAAAAATGATTATATGTCCAAGTTCCTAAAATCTTAGGTATTCATATTGTGCATGTGATTTTGAAAATCATAGCGTCTATAATAAAACTATTGTCCTTTATTATAATAGTGAAATTATGTGATTGGGTAATAGCCTTCTAGCCTTTTTTTTAGGAGGGTTATTTAATTCTTTTTTTTCAGTTTTGTAGGATGCTTTTGAAACATATTAAACGGGAATGTCTAACAATATTTAGTTTGTACTATCTTTTTTTTCCCTGTTGTTGCAAAATGTTTTATCATATTGCCATTTTAGGATAGAAGTACTAAGGACAAATTGATTCCCTTCTAGAAATCCCAACAACAACTACAGAACATCGCAGTATTCAGCTAAAAACAAGGATTTTTGATCAAATTAAATAAATAATACTTGTCAAAATCACTGAATAGTTGAGACTTATACATGTGGAATCATCGCAGTATCATGATGTAGAAAGGTGAAACGCCTAAACAATCCCTAGTGCGAGTAGAGTATACATGTATAGACTTGTTTCTCGGCTAGTATAAATTTAATTCTCATCAACTTATTATTGGGTAATTGTAGTGATTGTGATAATTGATAGAGAATTAAGAACAAGCGAAAAGGAAGAAGAATAGGGAGAAGAATTTGAGAGAGAGAAAGAGAGTAACAGAAAGAAATAAGAGGGTGATTTTCTTGTTTATTCATCAGAGGATTGATGAGGTTCTACCATGCACCAATTTTAATAAACCTAAATACCCCATTTTCTACAAGTATACAAATCGTTTATCGAGTATAGAGATATTAGATGCCAATCCCATAAAAAAAATTATCAATTACAATGGTTTTCGAATTCCTTTATTATTTGGACTACCACAAATGCAAGAGATTAAATCTACACTACAAATATGAATAAAAGTAACAATAGAAAGCTGCTAGGGCTCTGGAATTCCTCACTATTCTTGCAAGTGAAATTACTAGTTAATTGAATATTATTATCTTTATTAGTTATGGCGTAATTTCCTAATTTATGTGAAACTTACTCTCGTAGTGAATCAACTATACTTGCAACTAAACCAAACATATTCTCGTGATTATGAAATTAACTACAAACTCATTTCTTCTATAAAATTATATGGAACAAGCAACAAAAACCACAAAGGTGCACCTCTACTCTCGTGAGTATACTTCCTCAATTTAGCACTTCCTTGAACTAATGTCAATTCTCATTGCAAACTTAACACCTTAAGATTATTGTCGCGCCTCATTTTTCGCGATGGAAAAAATAAGTTTTTACAAAAGATGTGATTTTATTTTAAAATAAGTGAAAAAGGACATAGAATGGGACTTTAAAGAATGCGACAGTTTGGGTCCAAAATTTAGTCTAAAAGGGTTTTTAAGAAAAAGAGGAGTCGCCACTTGGTATTGAGTTTTGGTGTACCAAGTCACCCAAAAGTGTTTTTGATAAAAATAAAATAAAATAAAACCCTTTTCGACAACTCCAGGTTTTTGAAAAATAAGAGAAAATGAGTTCGGAAGTCACGGTTGAAAAAAGGGAAGGCAAAGGTTCGATTAACTCAAACCTAAGGCACCCTTTCAACCTAGTCTAAACTAGTTGCGAGGTTTAGTCAAAATTTTCTTAATCTAACCCTTAATTTTATCACATTTGGATGTTTCCTACATAGATGCAAATCTAAATTTATAAAATATCGAAAGAGGCAAAATATCCATTCAAGGGTTTAATTGATACCAATCGCATTAATTGCGAAGACCAAAATAATTCCTTGAAAGGGTCACAAGCATGCATAAATGAAATTCAAAGAAAAGCAAAGAAAAGAAAATTATATATTTAGATATAAGTGGCCAAAAAATAGGAATGCAACATAATGGGTGCGGGAGACAAAAATCTCGTGACATAATTTTCTTATACAGGGATCGATGGAGTATTTAAACTAAAGAGTTATAATCACCCATTTCCCATGTTCAAAGAATAATTCTCCTAATATGAACAAGCAAATGAACTAACTTATTTCTACAATTTCTTAAATGAGATAATTAACACATATAGAGGGTAGGGGATAATATAATAGGCAATATCATGCAAATGAGAAAAGATCCTAAAAGATAAAAATATGCATGAAAATGTAATGAATATCACACAAAAGATGAATCTAACGCACGAATGATTTAAGGGTCTAGCGTTGGACTAGCCCATTTCTAAAAATCCTTACTAGCGTTGGACTAGCAAGTAAACGGAGAGAGAAGCCACAACTAGCGTTGGACTAGTGTGGTGACGTCATGCATTCTTAATACATAATAAGACAAATAAAGTATAAATTAAAACAAATAAACACATAAGAGCACGTAGCACGTAACACGTAAGCATAATATCTAGATGCAAAAATCCTAAGAAAAGCGGGTAAAACATATAACACATAAATCACATAAACACGCAAAATCTATCTATTACATCGGGGAGCCTAACTATAATCTAAAGTGGGAAAATATAATAAAAACAAATCTAGTTATCCTATCTATTACATTTTTAAGATATTTAAATGCCTCTCAAATAATTATAAAAAAATTAACTAAACAAATATAAGAAAATTTGCATGAACATTTAAATCAAATAAATAAAACGTATAAAAATATATAAACACATAGGAACACGTAGGAGCACATAAGAGCACGTAATTGACATTCAAATAATAATAGAGGTACCTCCCTTTTGAAGTGGTGACTAAATGGAAGTCAAATTGCCCTATTTATACTCAAAATGAACAAAAGAATCATGGCACCAATTTAATTGAAAATAATAATGATAAAACACTAAATTCACCTTAACATGTCAAACGCAAAGAAATTTAATAATATCTAGAAATTACAAGTTAAATATACTCAAAAGTAGCATAATTAGCTATTAAAGAAAAGAAACAATTATAATAAAGAGAGTCAAAATTCACTAGGGACTAAATTGCAAAAATTGAAAACTTTTGGGGTAAAAAATAAATTTTCCAAGGTTTAGGGGCCAAAATTAAAGGCATGATGAAATTTAGGGACCAAAGTGAAATTAATTTAAGGACCTAAATGAAATAAATTTAAAATGTTCTGGGCCACAGTAAAACTATTCCAAAGGTCAGGGATTAAAGTGAAAATTCGTTTCTGATGTCTCAGGGAAACAAGGCCATTGGGCTATCATTTTTATTTATTTGGGCCGGAGCTACCTAAGCCCAGCCGAAAGTCCAAGCCAAAACACACAGGCCAGCACGTCTTTTATCACTCAAATCCAACCAAAAATAAATCATGGGTCTGACCTTCCAGCCCAACGGAAAATAAGAAAGAAGCCCACCAAAATAAAAACATTAGCCTAACCATTTTTTTTCTTTTCTTTCCTTCTTTTCTTTTTTCTTTCTTTTCTTTTCTTTCTTTTTCCTTCTCTTCTTCCCTTCCGTTTCTTCTTCTTCTTGTTCGGCCAGCTGAAGCTCTTTCAGCTGGTGGCCATGGCGGCTGCTGATGGCGCCGCCGCTACCGGACCACCGCCGGCGACCCCTCCGATCACCAAATTTCACCAAAATACACCCCCTCACTCAGTTTTTCGCGTAAATTCCATTTCCGGAGTTAGTTTTTACAAAAAAGGAAACAAAGTGGTCAAAATAGCAAAAAATCAAACCCGTTTTTATTTTTTCAAATCACCATATCTTTCACCAAAAATTATAAAAAATATACTACAACACTCCTTGTGATTTTTACAACCTAACTATGAACTGAAATCAATAAAAACAACAAAAAATATGACAAAATTAAAATAAAACAGTCCAAAATGAAGAAAAATTATTCACATGCTTCTAGAGTTCAAACTCCCAAAAATGCTTGAGTAGCCTCACGTTCTCAGGCCTTACACTAACCATAATCATCTATTTTAACAAACACAATGCACAATAATGGGTACTTTAGTTCGGGTTTCGATTTAGACATTTTTTCAAACATCCAACATGCATATACAAAAATTATCTCCTTTTCTCTAATCTAGCTCAAGCCATTTCCCAAATGTTTAACAATGCAATAACAACAATGAAAGACAACAAAAGTAGGAGAAAACAAGCAACGAAATGTGAATTTAATATTAAAAAAAAAAGATACCTCAAGAATATTGCAGTCACTGGGTTGAGCTTTCCTTTTTGTCCGCCCTTGTCTGATGGGAAAAGAAAGAAAATGCCAAGAGAGCTTTTGTTGTGCAAGTGTGCAACCGAGAGAGAAAAAGTGAGGTTTTTAGGATAGTGGGGCTTTTTTTTGTTCTCCTCCTTTTTCTGTGTGTGTGAGAGTCGAGGGATTTTATTGGGGGAGTTGGTTTCTTTTCTTGTCAAAATGATGGTCTTCCTACCTAATGAAAAGAAAGAAGCCTGGCCATTGAGTGTGAAATAGGTTAACTGCATTTGGTGGGCAAAATGATTATGATGATTTTTTTTTTATTTTCTCTTTCTCCATTTTTCTTGTTTTTGTGTTTTGTTTTGTTTTTCTTAAAATAAACCTACGAAAAATGAGAAAAATACACATCAAAATGTAAGAAAATAAATAACCCATTAAATGGAAAAAATTCATGAACATATTAAAAATTGACAAAAATTTGGTGTCTACAATTATCACAATTAATAACCAGTTAATCATGATTAGATAAATAAAAGTGATAAATAACTTGTTCAAAATAATAGTATCAAATAACCAAATAAATATCACAAACAAAATATAGAAAGTTCATCCATAACTCTAGATATAAACTTTAACTAAACCTGAAAGACATGAAAACAAGATCCAAACTTATATTATAACCAAACATTAGAATCAATACAAGAAATAAAGTGATAGGGGAAATGTCACCCTTATTACATGAGTTCCAACTCTCCATCTTTATCCTTAACTTCATCCAAATTTAGCTACTATAAGAGTAGATAAAAACTATACTACTCTACACTAAACTAATAAACTAAGAAAAACTAGTGAAGACTACATTTTGGTAATGTTTCTAGCCTTTCAAAGTTATGAAACTATGTCTTCAAACTCCTTATTTATAGATGAATTCAAACTCCAAATGAATTGTTAAAGTTGATGTAAAATGCTCTTGAAATTTCCAAAGTATTCTTCTACAAGTCTCTATATTTTTCTTTACAACTGCAGTCGAAATTCTGAGTTGGAGATAAGATGAAAAAGCTATATAAATGCACAACAAGTTGTTGTGTAAGTTGTAGATTCAATTGAAGAATACGCACCCATGAGGTCGCGTATTGTAGGTGTGTTTTGCCTTTACTGTAGGTTTGCTCTTTTTTTATCAGTCTTCAACTTTGCTCTATTTTTGCACCAATTTCAACTGACATTTTCTCGATAATGGAGGTTGAATTAGCTCTTTTACAAACCATAAAAGTTGTATCTCTTTGAGTTATCCTTTCAATACTTCAATAATCACCTAATTTAGAGATCTGTAGACCAATAAATGACCAAAATACCCTTGATTAATCAAAACTCTGTTTCAGCTTTTGACAACAGAAATGGCAGACTGTATTTCAACCTTTTGACTAGAAAAACTCATGAACTGGATTTCAATGTCTCGTAAGAAATGTAGAGCTATGTCTTAACTTCAAAATGGATCAAGAATCACCTCAGTCAAATACTATAGCTCAAAATATAACTGAAATACCAAGAGGTGTCAAAACTGTCAAACATTTCTTCTTTTTCACTTGATTATATTTCATCTTTTGAACATTTTGCACTTCATATTCTCTTTAAATCATTTCAAATCATCAATAGTTATCCAAATATTTTCTCAATTCACTCCATTTAATGATTAAATCATTGAAATCTACCAAAATATGTAGTTTTCACCACTTTAATCCATAGAAATGCAATTCATTACACTTAGACCACAAAATGTCAATTTCACTTGAAACCTAGTTAATTAGCTATAAAAATAAGTAAAACATACCAAAATTAAATAATAAAACACAATTAAATCACTCAAAATGCACACTTATCAATGATTTTTCAGAAATACAATTAGCTCTTATTTATACAAAAATCAGAATCTTCTTGCTCAAGTTTCTAACTAACCACCTACTAGCAACTAATTCTGTTAACTAACTACCTAACTGTAAAGCCATGTTAGCAAAGATGATATTTTGTTACAAGATGATCACAAATTGATTATCATCATACGTTGATGATTATAACAATACTCTCTCCTCACAAAATCCCAGTCACTAGATTGAGCTGGAAATCTGGGAATTGTGACAGTATGATTGACACATCCTCCCAAGTAGCATCCTTCCTGCTGAGGTTTACCGATTTGATCAATACTTGTGACACTTTTCATCCCTTCCTTTGAATCTTTCGAGTTCCCAACACATTTTTTGAAGTGATCTTAATTTGGCCATCAGTAGTGGTCATAGCTAGGTCATAGCTAGGGAGGTCTTCTATCACTTCATGATTCTTTGCTGATGGTTTCACCATTGAAACATGGAAAGTTAGGTGTATGGATGTACCTTCTAGTAACTCTAATTTGTAAGCTACCTTGCCCACCTTATGCAACACTTTATAAGGTCCGTAGTACTTGGAAGCTAATTTCAAGTTCTTCCTCAATCCTAAGGAAGTCTGTCTATAAGGTTGTAACTTCAAGAATACATATTCTCCTACCTCATATTATCTTTCAGATTTATTTCTATCAGCAAATTGTTTCATACGATTATGAGCCATAATGTGCGCGGGGTATACATATACAATTAGTTCATCTACAGTCAAGTTTTACATTTATAAATTCTAAATACTCCACACGTGATTTTTCTGCAAGTATACAGGTCGTGAGTGAGTATAGGGTATTAAGGATCGAACCCACAGAAAAGATTTTCAATTATCGGTGTTTTTCGAATTCCTTTATTATCTAGACTATCATAAACATAAAAGTAATAAAAATAACACTAGAAAGCTCCTACATATATGGAATTCCTTACTACTCTTGCAAATGAAACTACCAGTAAAGTGAATGTTATTATCTTGACTAGTTATGGCGTAATTTCCTAATGTATGTGAAATCTACTCTCGTAGTGAATCAACTATACTTGTAGCTAAACCATACCTACTCTCGTGATCATAAAATTAATTACAAGCTCATTTATTTTATGAAATTACATGAAACAAGTCACTAAAGCCACAAAGGTGCTCCTCTACTCTCGTGAGTGAACTCCTTAGGTTTATCACTTTCTTAAACTAGTGTTAAATTCCAATCCTCATTGCAAATTTAACACCTTTAGATAATCACAACTAATGGCCGGTTAATCATGATTAGAAAAGCAAAAGTGATAAATAACTTGATCAAAATAATATCATCACATAACCAAGTAAACATAACTAACAAGATATAGAAAGTTCATCCATACTCTAGGCATAAACTTTAGAAACACATATTGAAACACAAATCCAAAACTTGCTTATTAACCATACTTAAGAATCCAATACAAAAGATAAAGAGTTGGAGAAGAGATAACACATGTCACATGAGTTTCAACCCTTCCTTCTTCATCTCCAACTTCATCCTAGTTTAGCCAATATACAAGAGTGAATAAAAACTATACTACTCGATACTAAAAGACTACATTTTTGGTGAGTTTCTCTATCCTTCCAAAGTTGTGTAAATGTTTTCCAAAGGCCTCTATTTATAGAAGAATTCAAGGTCAAGAAGAGTTGTTAAAATTGTCATTTTTTGACTCTTGAAATCCTATGAGTTGTCTCTCCAACTTTCCATCCTTTTCTTGGTCAAATACAGCCGAAATTGCTAGTTGGAATTGAGATGGAAAAGTTGTGTAAAAGCAAGGCAAGTTGATAAGCAAGTTCCAGAAATCAGGTAAGAATACGCGACTTCAGGAATACGTGACTTCTTCTTGCGTATTGAATAGTCGCGTATTCAATTCTGCGCACTTCAACTACTATTTTCTCAATGATGAAGATTGAACTAACTCTTGTATAAAACATGCAAGTTGTAGCCCTTTGATTTAGATTTTCAATGCCTAAAGAATCATCCCATTTGGAGCTCTGTGGATTGAGATATGACCAAAATACCATAGACTGGTCAGAGCTCAATTTCAGCTTTCGACAATGCACATGCACTTCTGTATTTCGACTTTTTGGCAAGGAAGACGACTAAACTGGACTTTGATATCTCCATACCAAATGTAGATCTATCTCTTAAATTCAAAATGGTTTAAGAACCAC
The DNA here is from genome assembly GCA_023065735.1 of Coffea humblotiana. Lineage (NCBI taxonomy): Eukaryota > Viridiplantae > Streptophyta > Magnoliopsida > Gentianales > Rubiaceae > Coffea > Coffea humblotiana. Next base: position 24,555,584 of record CM041209.1, on the reverse strand, counting down.
CTCAATCTGATCATTGTAGCTCAAGATAGCCTAAATACCAATAGGTGTCAAAGCTGTGAAACTTGCTTCCTTTTGTTCCTGATTGTATTTCCTCTTTTGCACTTCATATTCTCTTTAAACCACTTCAAATCATCAATAATCATCCAAAAATGTTCTCAATTCACTCCCTTTGAAGATTGAACCATTAATCCTACCAAAGCATGAAGTTTTTACCCTTAAAATCCATAGAAATGCAATTTTTACACTTAAACCACAAAATGCATATTTTCACTAGATTCCTAGTTAATTAGCTATAAAAGTAGTTAAAACACACCAAAACTAACTAATAAAACACATTAAAAACAAGCAAAATGTCTACTTATCAAGCCACTTCCAAATTATGCTTCAGCATCTCAATGCAATTTTGCCTTTCTTCTACCCAAGATTCTACTACTACTATAGGGGTATGCACTAAAGCTAGTGCTAGTTGTGAGGGAGGATATCCATATAATGCTTGAAATGGAATCATCTTAATTGCAGTATGAAAATTGGAGTTATACCACCACTCTGCAATTGCCAACCAAGAGTTCCATTTGGTTAGCTACTAGAAACAAATGCATCTTAGATAGGTCTCAACACATCTATTCAACCTCTCTATTTGCCCATCAGTTTGGGAATGATAAGCACTAGAGAAATGCATATTAGCTCCCAATTTTCCCAGCAACTCTTGCTAGAATAAACTAGTGAATATCTTGTCTTTGTCAGATACTATACTCAAGGGCAACTCATGCAATTTATAGACATTTTCAAAAATAAGTACAGCCACTAATTGAGCTGAATATTTGGCTACCAAAGTAATAAAGTGGCTATACTTGGAGAACCTGTCATCCACCAATAGAATTTCTTTATAGCCACTGGACTTGGGTAACCCTTCAACAAAATCCATTGAAATGTCCTGCCTAGCTTGCTCAGGAATGAGTAGAGGTTGCAACAGTCATGGATATTTGCAATTCTCTACCTTATTTCTCTTACAATTCTCACACTGCTACGCCCACTGTGTTACTTCTTTCTTCATAGCAAGCTAAAAGAAGTTAGCTTTTAACCTTTAGCAGTTACCCAGAATGCCAGAATGACCACCTAAGGGAGAATTATGCATGCAAGTAATCAATTTGTCTCTCAAATCACCAGAACTTCCAATTTCGATTCTACCCTTATATCTGATAATCCCTTGTTTCACTGTGTAGTGCTATTCTGCTGCTGGATCAATGGACAATGTAATTATTAATTCCTTAGCCCTCTCATCATCATAGTAGCTTCCTTTCACCTCAGCCAACCATAAAGGTTTAAGTACAGAAAGGGCTTGACACTTAGACTCCTTCTTTGCAACATCCTAACCTCCTCTTCTTGGTAATGCATCTACCACAATGTTCTCCTTCTCCTTCTTTTATTGAATCTCATAGTCCATCCCTAGTAGTTTGGTTAACCATTTCTGCTACCATGGAGTAGAAATCTTCTATTCCAGTAGATACTTGAGACTCTGATGATCTATTTTGGTGATAAAGTGTGCCCCTAACAAATAGTGCCTCCATTTAGATGCTGTTGTAATTAGTGATAGTAGCTCCTTCTCATATATAGGCAACCCTTGATTCTTTGGCCCTAGAGCTTAGCTGAGAAATACTATAGGTCTCCCTTTCTGCATCAAAACAACTTCAACAGCTTCATGACTGGCATCTATTTCTAATACAAAAGGCTCAGAGAAATTTGGCAAAGTCATCACAAGAGTGTTGCTCATAATGTGTTTAAGCTATTGAAATGCATTCTCAGCTTTCTTATTTCAGTGAAAACTTTCTTCTTAAGAAGATCATTTAGAGGCTGTGCTACCACTCTATACCCCTTCACAAACCTCCTGTAATATCCTGTGAGCCCCAAGGAGCCTCTCCATGACTTCACAAATGTAGGAGTAGGCTACTCAAGCATGCTCTGGACCTTGCTAGGATCAATTTTCACTCCTTCCTTAGTAATGACGTGCCTTAAATACTCCACTTGTGACTGTCCAAAGGTGCATATGGACAGTTTGGCAAATAGTGTATGTTTCCTGAGTGTTTCTAGGACTATTCAAAGGTGTTCAAGATGGTTATTCCAATCTAGGCTGTATACTAATATGTCAACAAAGAACACAAGTACAAATTTTCTAAAGAAAGGTTCAAACACATCATTCATAAAATTTTGGAAGGCAGCTGGAGCATTAGTCAAACCAAAAGGCATGACTACAAAACAAAAAGATTTTGAAAGCTATTTTTAGAATGTCAGGGGGATGCAGTCTTAGTTGATGATAACCAGCTCGGGGATCAATTTTGGAGAAGAATTTGGAACCATAAAGTTCATCCAATAAGTCATCTATAATAGGAATGAGAAACTTGTCTTTGATGGTCATTTTGTTTAGTTGTCTATAGTCTACACAGAATCTCCAAGAATCATCCTTTTCACAACTAAAACTAGAGAAGCAAATAAACTGTGACTAGTTCGGATGATTCCATTTTGAAGCATCTCTTTGATTTGCTTCCTAATTTCATTCTTCTGGTTATGTGGGTATCTATAGGGTACAAGTTTGAAAGGTTTGGCATTAGGAACAAGTGGTATTTGGTGATTACAGGATCTCATTGGGGGTAATTTTTTTGGTTCCTCAAATACATCTTGTGGTCACCAAGTAAAGAATCTAGAGCATTTCTATCAAGAGTGTTTACCTGATCACCAGCCAAGTCAAAAACACAGGCTTGTTGTAGCACTGTCCTCCTCAACTGTATATTACTTGCACTGCTATCCTCCCTCCTAATTCGAGTCACAGGATTTTCTCCTTGTCAAAAGTCATCTTGAAATCAAAATAACCTATTCTCCTTGTCAAAAGTCATAGGATTTTCTCCTTGGAAAATAACCTATTCTCCATCCTTGTCAAAAGTCATCTCTAACTTCTTGAAATCAAAAGTAATGGGGCAACATTTAGCTAACCACCCCACCCCCAAGATCACATCATAAACATCTAACTCCGACACAAATAAGTCATGTTTGAACTACATTCCTTGCATTGACCAACTTATATGAGGCATCAACTTACTACAAATCAAGTATTGCCTATTTGCCACTTTAACTTTGAAAGGTTTGATCCTTTTAATCAAATAGAACAACTCTCAACCATAACAGTTTTAACAAAGCTATGCATACGTCTCCCATCAATTAAAATTGAAAATTGCTTCCCATTGAACTGACCATACACCTTGATGGTGTTGTGAAGCATGTTTCCATTCAGCATATGTATGGTAAATGCTATCTCCTTGTGGTCCCTTCCCCCTTGATATTCAATCACTTCTTCTGCTTCTAATTTTTTCCTCTACTTCCTCATCAGCCAATAGTAAGTGTACTTTCTTCTGTTTACACTAATGCCCTGGTACAAATTTCTCACCACATTTGAAACACAAGTGGTTTCCTCTTCTATGTTGAATTTCTGCAGGGGTAATTTTCTCAAAATTGGATGTTGAAAGAGATTTCTTGGCGGCCACATGAGATGTTTTAGGTTGAGAATAACTAGTAGCAGGTGCAAATAAATAAAAGGTAGTGGGTGGGGCTATTTCTGAGATGAATTTTTGCTTCTTGAAACAAGTTTCAAAGGCATGTTCATGCAATTTGGCAAGTTCAAAAGGTTGAGACAAAGTGACTGGATTATGCGTTTTCACCATGGATCTCAGTTTATTCGATAATCCACTCAAGAAACATGAAATATAATTGGATTCAGATAGTGTTGGAGCTCTTACCATTACTTCAGCTCTTAATCCCTCAAACCTCTCTTGGTAAGCTAGGGCAGTTGAACTCATCTTCAATTTATTAAACTCCTCTACCGCATCCAACTGTCCTAATTCTCCAAACCTTCTAATCAACTCCCCCACAAAATCCCCCCAATTCTTTCTTCCTGCTATCTTGAAACCTTGATAACAAATATCTACCTTGCCTTCCACGTTCTGCTACATCCAACCACATTTCTTCCGGAATCTTGAAGAGTAAGAAATACTTTTGGGTAATCCAAAAGTAGGAATGGCTCTGGATTACCCTAGATCCCCCACTGAAGGATGTTCCCCACTGAAGGATGGAACCTACATCTTGGGTAATCCAAAAGTAGGAATGGCTCTGGATGAACCTAGATCCCCCACATGTCAATCTCCATGTGACATGTTTTCTACTGCCCTTCCTTGCACCCTTGGATTTTCCAAGATTCCCCTTTCACTGTTATTTCTCCTTATGAAGCTTTGATTTTGAGTAGACATGGCCGCCATGTACCCTTCAATCTTGTTGCTCAACTCCATGTTGCCAGCTTCAATTCTCTCTTCCGGACTCTTCTTGTCAACCGCTATATTTTCCATCAGATTATGGATAAGTACTTCATGTTTCTTCAACTGCTCCTCCATGCCACACATTCAAGTTCCTTCCGCCATGATCAACTAGTTCCAAAAGCTTTCGTCCGAGGATCGGAAGTTCTGATACCAATTGTAATGATTGTGGTAATTGATAGAGAATCTAGAACGAGTGAAAAGGAAAGAAAAATAGGGAGAAGAATTTGAGAGAAAGAGTAACAGAAGGAAATTATAGGGAGATTTTCTTCTTTATTCATTAGATGATTTTCCATATATACAATCAGCTCTTATTTACACAAAAAAAAATCAAAATCTTCATGCTCAAGTTTGCAAGTAACCGCCGGCCAGCAACTAATTCTGTTAACTAACTACCTAATTGTAAATCCACGTCAGCAAAGATGATATTTTGTTACAAGATGATCACAAGTTGATGATCATAACAGTAATGTTCTAAGGGGTTCTCTATATTACGTGCCTCAAGGCATATGACAAAGGTGGAATTGATATTCTCTTGCATTCAAATGTTTGTATTTATAGTACGAAAGTATACCATGAGAAGTAAATGACAACGTTAAAATTTCACAATAGACCTATGCCTCTATTTAGTGTGCTTATTATGTACCATTAGGGCATACTAGAAATGGCCACATTATAATAAAATTATGACAAAAAGCATGTTTACTACTAGTTTGAACTCAACATATGGTGAATATCCTACTTCTAACTCATTTTCCCTCAAATTTCAATCATAATCTAGTCATCTTCAACTTCAGTTTAATATATTTAATCTCTTATAATCGTTCGACAAAAAATTTTTGGAATGCAGTCACAGAAGTGTGGTTAAAAATAGAAGCACATGTTATCATTTACAGTGGAATTAGATTATGATAAATTACGTCGATAGTTCCACAAATGTGATACCAAACATAAACAGCATTATAACTAGAGCACAACATGGGCAAAAGAAATTACAAAACTTTTCTAAAAGTTGAGGTTTATATCCTGAATTAAAAAATGGAACTACCTAAATATACACTTGATTCAGGAATCATGGTTTACGGGAAAAAAAGAAGACATCTCTAGCAGATTCAAGAATTCAGTTATCAGACCATGAAAGAGATTTTGTGGGATTAAAAATGGAAAGGATCCAAACAGCGATAAAGCAACAACCATCCCGATTTAGTAGAATCTTCCATAAATGTTTAAATGCTCTAGAACCCTATTTTTTATTTAAACAAAAAAAAGAGGAGATTTTATTACTAAGATTACTGAAAAATGTTAAGCAGCAAAATGATTGACAAAGCTGGGGGAGAATTTTAGAAAAAAATAAAAATAATCAGATGATTCAGCATAAAGAGCCAACTCATGAACAACTTTAAAAGAAAACATGAAAATATCAATAACAATCATGATCCATTTTTAAATGAACAGTGGGGTGGTTGGAATTGCGATTTGCAGTGGCATTGATTTTATGCCAATATTATAATACATCAATTATGAAGGGATTAGCTAGGCAGCTCCATATCTTCTGCCTGACAAGCAAAATCCGGAATACCATTGTTTAAGCTGGTTTAGGACTGAGTGAGCTAATTAATATATATTGTACAGACCTCACTGTCGCCTAAAGCCCTCGTGGATCCTTCACGAAACATTTCTTACTTGTTTTTGCAGCTAATCAAGCAGAAAAAATTTTGATTTCTTAACATGAATTTAGAACAAAAGCACCAGGCAACGTAGTAGTAAGAGCAGGAAGTCTTTCCTGCATTAAAGAAAGATAATGGACACAAATTCAACAAGCTTTGAAGGCAAAATATTAACGTACGCCGAGCAAAACCTGTTTAGAAACACATGTGAACATGGCAGGGTAATCTGCCAATCTTTTTGTCAAAGAATGAAAAATTGATACAAAATTTAAGCATTAACATTGGAAATCAACTTTCCAAGCCATCAAGGTTTACACAAGCTGAAAATTTTACAGATTCTTTCACAAAGAAATAATAGTTCTCCAAAGGGAAGGAGACCGGTAAGTTTGATAAACTGATTGCAGCAGCAAGTGATTAATTGGATTGTTTCATGCCTAGAAAGTTACAACTCAAGGATGATATTATTATTAAAAAGGAGATTTCAATCATGTGAAAAGTTCGACTTATATATCTTATTCACTAAAATATTCAGAAGTGGCAGGCCAGAGAACCTGAAGATGGAAATAGAATATTTAGCTTGGTACTAATATGACACCGTGTGAAAGAAAAGAAGGAAACTTGTTTAGTTGCTCAACGTTTTAGCTTTACCATTTTGCCATCGACTTACGAAGTCATCTTAATTTCTTAAACAAGAGGCACCCAAAGAATTGTAGGAGAAAAATCTGCAAAAATCACTGAATTTTTTCTTCTAGGACACCGGACCATTTTTATTTACCAAGATTAAAAGGGGAAAAAAAAAAGAACAATGACATCTTTTTACGAGAATTCATGCTCTAATTTCCTCTTTTTATTCTGTTTTCTTTGCATCATAATTCTGCATAATCTAGTCCTTCTGACTTCTCCTAGTTAAAAGGGACAAAGGAAAGGAGAAAAGAAAAGTTTCTGGGGTTCAAATGAAAGGATGAAGAAACTTGAAGAAGAAATAAAAGCTTTGAAATGAAGAGTATCATGGACAGCTTTACTTTGCCAAGGATAAAAATCGTTTTACTACCAATAATTCTCAATAAATGCCAAAACAAGAAATTTCCTGTCTCTTTTTATGTGATTTCAAAAGTGCATTTTTACGTTTAATTCTTTACAAGAAATCAAACAAATCTACTCTGGCACTCTTCATTGGTGAATTTGCAAAATATCAAAATTGACAATCGCTGTACATATCAATATGCTTCCTCAAGACATAACTACCAAAAGAAAACACATAGAACATGTGAGACAATTCTATCTGACTCATATTAGAGTGCTTGGCCTTCAAAGAGAGTTATAAGCATTCTGCAGTCCGCTATCTCATGGCCGTCCTCCAGCCTTTTGTTGAACTCCGTCAAATGTGTATTTCGCAGATATATGACAAATTGCAAGTATATGTTCAAATACAAGTAGCAATAATCAAATGGATTATTGTATATGACAAATTTTGTTCTTTTCCTTGATGAATTCTAAGATGCAGGATGAGATAATAATCTATTAATTAAGGTTTAAGTTTAGAAAATTGTAGAATCTAACTAGGTCATAGCAACATTCAAAAATCTTCTAGCTGGTAGTAAAATTGAAGAAGCAATATTGACGGTGGAGAGGTGGATAAATAAGTTTAGAAAATCTCTAATTAAATAGGTTAATTAGATTTGGTGGGTTATCCAATTATACCCATTTATTTAAATGGGTATAATTGGGTAACCATTTATACCCATATGTAAAATTTAAGATATCCATACCCAACTATTTATGGATAGATATGGGTAGAATCTAATTAAATTGGTCTTTTTGATTCCTATATCTACTTGTTCGAACTCAATATATGGTGAACATCCTACTTCTAACTCATTTTCCCTCAAATTTCAGTCATAATCTAGTCATGTTCAACTTCGATTTAACATATTTAGGGTGTGTTTTGATAAAACTGAAGTTTGAAAACTAAAATCTGAAATCTAAAGTTTGAATCCATTAAATGATTGAATTTTACGTATTAAATTAAATACATTTGAGTGTATATTACATTCAGTGATTAGTGAATAGCTTATCACTTATTTTTTGGAGCAAATTTTGCCTAGAAAATTCATTACCACTTAATTAATTCAGATGTTCAATTTTTGGTTATCAAACACGTCTGAATATATTAAGATTTGAATCCATAAATGTTGAATTGGATTATTAAACAGGACATGTATTCATTCGACAAACAATTTTTGGAATGCAGTCACATTAGTTTGTTTAAAAATAGAAGCACATGTGGTCATTTAAAGTGGAATTAGATCATGATAGATTACGTCGATAGTTCCACTAACATGATACCAAACATAAACAGAATTTTAACTAGTGCCCAGCATGGACAAAAGAAATTGCAAAACTTTTCTAAAAGTTGAGGTTTACATCCTGAATTAAAATATGGAAGTACCTAAATATGCACTTGATTGAGGAATCATGGTTTACAGGAAAAAAAAGAAGACATCTCTAGTAGATTCAAGATTTCAGTTATTAAACCATGCAAGAGATTTTGTGGGATTAAAAATGGAAAGGATCCAAACAGCAATAGAGCAACAACCATCCCGATTTAGTAGAATCTTGCATAAATGTTTAAATACTAGAGCACCCTTTTTTGATAAAAAAATAAATAAATAAATAAATAAAGAGGAGATTTTATTACTAAGATTACTGAAAAATGTTGAGCAGCAAATGATTGACAAAGCTGGGGGAGAATTTTAGAAAAATTCAACATTATCGGATGATTTAGCATAAAGAGCCAATTCATGAATAACTTTAAAGAAGACATGAAAATATCATACAACAATCCTAATCCATTTTTAAATGAACAGTGGGGTGGTTGGAATTGCGATTTGCAATGGCATTGATTTTATGCCAATAGTATAATACATCAATTATGAAGGGATCAGGCAGCTCCAGATCTTCTGCCTGACAAGCAAAATCCGGAATCCCATTGTTTATGCTGGTTTAGGACTGAGCGAGATAATTAATATATATTGCACAGATCTCACTGTCCCCTAAAGGCTAAAACCCTCGTGGATCCTTCACGAACCAGCAGCGCTTTCACTGCGCCTCGCGTGTATTCTATTTTTATTAAGTTCTTTCTTGTTTTATGTTTTCCTTGTTTAGTATTGTGTATCTCTGTTGAGTGTGAGGATTGGACACTAGAATAATGCATCAATAAAAAAAAAATAAAAAAATCACAGGTGATGCACATAAGAAACATCCATTATCTTTTTTAAAAACAAAGAAAAGGCTTTTTTTAATAGAAGAATGTATTTACGAAAATTGTAGGTCAAGATTCTTACCTTAATAAATTTGATTTGAAGTTGGTCAGAAGGAAAATGTTTGTCAGAAAATATTGTCCGTTTATATTCGGTTTATTTGTACTGAGAACATTAAATATCTTGGCACGTTGAGAGTGCTTTTGTCCAGCTTCAAGGCAGTTGGACTACTTAGACTTGTTAGTAGAGAGGTTGACTAATTAATTTTAGAATTAATTTGTTTATATTTAAATTATATTTTGTGGCAGGGCCAATTTGGGCTTTACCTTCTAGAGGCTGACTAATTAATTTTGAAACAATTTTTTTCTTTAATTTCAAAATTAAATCTGTCCAGTAATTCAAACAGGTTTAATTTTATTTCAAAATCTTATTTCCAATTGTCATAAACCAGGTTTGGAGTTTTTCTTATGATTTTATAGTTCTTTATTTGTAAACTTTCTTTTGGTATGCTCAAAAAAAATTTCTTTTAGTGAGAAGGGAATAAGAACATCTTTAAAAACAAAAAAAAAAAGGATTGAACATCTTAATTAAATACATTGAACACAGGCATTGAAGTGTGTGTGTACTTTCTCTTAAATTAAGTTCCGTTAACAGATCACAAGTGGGAAGTGAGCCTCAAAAACTGTTACTTTTCAAAAAATTAAATTCATGATAAAAGGAAAAAAAGGGTCTTGAAATATTTTTGCAACGTGACATCAATTTTAGTTTGACCAAGTACGAGTAATAATTGGTTTCTAATCGTTTGTGGCATTTTTTATTTTTATGAGTGAAAAGTCTTGAATTCAAAACCTCCTACTTATAATTTCTTCCACCTTACCACTTAATCCAACCCTACCTCTCCATTTGCAGCATCTTGAGTTTTCCCATTGCCTCAATATCACACAGTCGACACACCCAATATAATAAACTCGGAAAAAAATTACCAAATGTGCATACATCATTGTCATCAAATATTTCAAGGATTTAGCAACCGAGTGCTCTCAATCACTTGTTAAGATAGTTTCAAGAGTTTTTTTTTTTTTTTGTAAGAGTGACATTAATTGGGAACACTATCTAAATGCAAGGGAGAAAATAAATGTAAATGTGTGATTAATATGATAAATTAAGTGTAATTTAAATGTCTTAACAAGTGCCCTCGAGACACTCATTAGAAAAATCCATATTTCAGACCACTCTAAAAAAAAGTCCCCAGCTTCTTAATAAGAAAACTTTATAAGTTCACCAAAACAAAAACTAAAAAACTTTGATAAGTCTACCAAAACAAAAACTCAAAAACATCATATTTACTTCTTCCATTATTAGGTCAAGTTTACTTCTCATTCAATCAAAACATCAAACATGAATAGTTTAATGCTGCATTTTGTTTTATAATATTGTAGGCGAGATGTTGGACCCTCAGCTGTGAACTTAATTAGCTGTAGGATTTTGTTGTGCACATGTATAAGAAACAAGCAAAGGTTTAAAATATTGCAGGTGAGAGAAGGGGCACTGGTCAATCCGATTGTCTTCTATTTGTTTATGAAGATATTGAAGGAATCTGGCAATCCTCAGCCCATTAAGGAGATCTCATTGTACCAAATAACCCTAACAAACGGATCCCTAGTTTGGCGACTCAATCATATCACACAGAATATCAACCTAACAAAGCAGCTGTCCGAACTCCGAACATGGATGACTTCACCAATTATTTGTTTCCTTTACAGCAAGATGATCCGCTGCTTTTTCAGTACTCTCCAATCCCATCCATTTCTTTCTACCATAAAGACCCCACAATCCATCGTCAAGATCTGGTAAATCAGGGTGCATCTTCACTTGTTTCACTTCAACTGAATACTGGGGAGAACAGGAATAGCACGGCCAGGAAAAGGCAGAAAAACCCATCACCAGCTGTTCAAGCTGATAATCATGATTGTGGGAAGAACCCTGATGACAGGAAGCAGAAAAGAACCTTTCACAGAGATATGGAGCGTCAAAGGAGGCAAGAAATGGCTAATCTTTATGCTTCTCTGAGAAATCTACTGCCTCTTGAATACACAAAGGTGACGAAGCTATACTGACAAGTTAATTTTATTGGAGAATTCTCACTTTTTATGCATAATCACGAGTATAGATCATTGGCATCTAGAAAATTGGATTTTTGTTAACTTAGTGGAATTTGCCTGTGAAAAAACACTTATAAGCTTTTTAAGTGTCTTTTACAAGCCTTATACCTCTACTCCTTTCTTACAGTCCAAAAAAGTACAATGCTGACTCGTTTAGCATTTTTTGCTAGTTTAGTACTACTACAAGAATGCAAGATTTATTGATAAGTTTCTTCTTTTTCCAGGGGAAGCGTTCGATAACAGATCATGTTCATGTGGCAGAGAACTATATAAAACAGATCGAGAAGAATATTAGAAAATTGGAAGTTAAGAGGGATAAGCTGAGAAACTTAACAGGCGGCTCAAGCCATGTGCACCTCAAAAATGTAGAGGGAAAAAACTCTTTTTCTATTAACTTTAATGTCAGGCCATGCTCGGCTGGTGGAATTGAGATTTTAATGAAGAAATACGTGGCCGATACCAATTTATTTCCTCTTTCAAGGATACTGGATGTGCTGCTTGACGAAGGCCTTACTGTTGTTAGCTGTGTCTGCACCAGAGTCAATGAAGAATTTATTTACACAATCCAAACTGAGGTACAATTATGATGTACAGATATGACGAATGAGTCAAATACTTTCACAGCAATAACTTTTTCGCCATCTTGTTATTTACATGGTTTGAATAAATTGTTTTCAGGCCAGTCATATGAGAGATGTTGATCCATTGTCTTTGCAAGAAAAGCTGACTGAAAAAGTCATGACTTGGACAAAGTTCGAGCCCTAAAGCAATGCAGGAATTGGGCTCATTTTGTTTGAGTCTCATAAGTTCAAAAGGTTTTAACTGCCAAGAGATTCAGGTTTCTGAAGATTTTCGGTGTCCTGCTTATTTTTAATAGGTTCTCATTTAGTAAAATAATAAAAACACATGATTAGGTGAGTTACGAAATTGCTAATGTGAAATCCAGATTCTTTTCTAATTGAAATTTAACACCTCTTCTTGGCCATGATTAATCATATCTTCCAGCTTTTTCTTACCCTAAAATTCTCTTCTGCATATTTATATCCTCTTCTAGCATTGGCTTTTTAATACCCTAAATCTGGTATGTTTTGATATGCAAGATATGATGATAAATTTGTCCATTCTTTCCCTTCTTATGATTGGCCATATTGTGAGTTGATGTAATTGCTTTGTGCATGCATTTACACTGAAGAAAGTTTGATAGATACAGAAGAAAGAAATTCTTTCTGCTTAATGTGAAGTAGGAGAAATTTGTGATATTGACATATGGAACGCAGAGTGAATACATTAATTTAGTTGACCAGGAGGTGACAAGTTATCAGCATTCACTGATCAAGGCAAATAAGTCATGTGAATTACACGATTTAGGGTATAAAATTTTGTGATCATAGTAAAGCAAAATTGACAGAAGATAATAAAACTTGATTGGTTCTTTTCGATATACAGATTGGAATGTATGTGGAGGTACATATTGTTAGGTACAACTTTTCTAAATCCTCGAATTAACCTACAATAGAGTTCAATGGAACTCTTTTCTCCCAGTTAGTTGGCGTTGATTCAATACTGCATCTCCTAATATCCATCCCTGCATATATATATATATATAGTGCTGCTTCAATGTCATGGAAAACTTGGGTTGTCAAACAAGATAGACTTTCATAGAGAGATTATCACCGATAATTTGTTTGAGTTAGGAAAAGTACCCTTCACATATGTATTCCATAATGATGCTTTATTTTCAACAACATAAGCTGTATGCTGGAGGTTGTTGTATACCTAATAGGGAGATACCTGAATTTGGTTGATCAAATGGTTGTAAAGAAGAGGGAAGGAAGAAGAAGAGGCATTAAAAAAAACACAGTCCTTAGGTTCCTACGAGATAGTTTGAGGTGGCATTTTACATGTACACTTGCACAGGTTATACTTTTCTTTAACACTTGAACGTAAACTGTTTGTAATATGAAGAAAAGTGAAATACACAGAGTTCTCTTAGTATTTGAGAAAACCCTAAAACCACGCTATCTGGTGCTACTTCTAGGCTTCTAGTGCATCATTTCATTAAGGTTGAGTAGCCCCAGTATTTTCAAGGTTCGACCAGAATATAACCAAAGTATTTGCAGAAGAGCGGGACATTAAATAGGTATAGGGCATTTAGCGTTTGACAAAAAGTTGTAGGCAGATACAAATTCTTGACAATGTAAAGATCAAATCACCTTCATAATTTAGTACAGCTTAAAGATCAAATCACCTTCCTGATTTAATACAGCTTAATTTAATATACTTTGTCCTTTTGCCTTTACTTTGGTCATTCCCTTGAATGCAGAAAGTTTCAGGTATAAATAGATGTAGGATGATTCTGATTGAGCCTTTGTTGATGAGCTATTTCTTGTCCTTAACGTTAATTTCAATGCTTTGTTCTCATCAAATTCATGGTATAGAGATATTCTCTGGAAGACAATGTTTGCATATTACATTTTCTGCATGAGCAATTTGCCATATCTCAAATTATTTCAGGTTGTGCTTTTGCCATGTACAATACAAATTGACATCTTTTCTTCTGTTCAAAGAATTTTGGTTTTACCTGAAGCACTTGTATATCTGAAATTCAAAATATGACACTTGTATGCAGTTGCTTTCAAAAAATATTGGTCTTTTTTTCTTTTTTTGTTTTTATAAAGTGAGAAGGTTTGAATTCAAGATCTATCACTTACACCCTCTCTCAAATCACCTAACCCATCTCTCTTCCAAGGAAATCTTGGTCTTGAATTTAGTTAATGCTATATATATACTTCAACTTCCTCTTCCCTTCAACCATCCGAATTACAACTATTTGGCAAGGCTTGCTTGCTTTTCATTTGATCTAAATTGCAGAAAGAGAAATTAGGCTCATGCTTTTCTTAGTATGGCAATTTTTACCAAGATTTTATTTATTAGTGTAACACGTGTCTACTCATTTAATATTCACTATCACTAGAACACATAATGTACTGTGAGTGTAATACCAAAAATGTAACAAAGTACGTAAAATTGATGTTACACCATCTTCATATTTTTGGAAATCTTTTATTCAGGACAAGATATTCTTTACTGTCTTCTTCTTTTCTCCGGGCAACAAAATACAGAATACATACATATATATATATATAAGTTTCTCTTAGTTTTCGTAATTTCGCTACCCATTTCGTACGACCTCAAAGCACTTTTGCACGGTATCATAATAGTATCAATTATTGTGCATGGCCAGAAGAACAAAAGCTTGCTAATTAATGCCCGATTAATGCCCTAAGCCAGCCACCCTAAGCTCTAAAGGATTGGCTCTTCAACAGAACTTGAGAAACCGAGCAGACCAATGCATTTAGGGTAATTCCACTTCTTAGGGATGAACTACATTTTCCTCTGCGATCTGAATATTTGATCCAATCCATGCATTTTTAATTGTTGATGGTAAAAAAGTAAACACTTTATATATTTACTTTTCAAGAGTTAAATCTTATTTATTCAAATTGTGAACACTAGTGACTCTTAATAATAGTTTAATAGTTTTTAAAAGCCAATTGTCACGATCTCTCTCAATCAATCTCTCTCTCTCTCTCTCTCTCTTTTTGGTAAATATGTTTGACGAAAGTAGGTGCTGTTACTGTCTATGATCTTGAACCTTGATTAGTCTCCTAAAAGATAATATTGAATTGCATGTCTATAATGACTTGATTCCGTTTTGATTCAAGAGTTTTTTGAAAAACTGTTTTTATCTTTCAAATTTACAATAATAAACTATAAAAATAACTTTAAAAACAACTCAAAAAAATAACATGTCTCAAATACACTCAAATAAACCCCCCCCCCCCCCCTCTTTCTTCTTTAGCCGTCACGCACCACCACCACCACCAACTTTCATCACATACCACCACCAGCCGCCACCTCCCCTCCGTCTGTCCTCCCCCTCCATCTTCCTTCTCCCTCTTCCCCTCCCCTTTCTCCTCCCTTTCTTCCTCCCCCTTCTTCCTCCCCTCCCCTCCCCTCCTCCCTCCTCCCTCCTCCCTCCTCCCACCGTCTCCCACAACTCCCCTTCCCTCCCCCCGCTCTGGTCGCTGGCCATGGCAACCAGATTTGATCTGGTGGCCATGACCAGATCTAGTCGTGGGCGGCAACCAGAGAAGGGGGAGGGGTAGGGGATTGCGGGATTGGGATGGGGAGGAGTAGAGGGGAGGAGGAGGAAGGGGTGGTGGAGTGGTAGGGTGGTGGTAAAAGTTCTATAAAATTTTAAAAATACCTCATTAAAATTTTAACTCTTAAAGATATTCTAAAATAAATTTTTAAAAACACCATTAAAAACATCTACAATAAAAATTTTTCACATACTATTATAGTAAAATATTTCAAAAACAGCTAATCCAAACAAATTTATCATTATTTCACTAATGCTTTTGGACATTAATTAGATGAAAATTACGTTACCGTTTTGCCTAACAAAGGCCATCACACCATCCCATGAGCAGCTCTACCAAGTACTATAGGGCATGTTTGAGGACATTAAAGTAATTAAACCAACACCATACTCTAGTTTTGGGGTTAAATACCTGATAAAAAAATAGATTGCTCAGGCATAAATTTGTATTAGCAATTTAGTGTTTAGGCGAAAAAACATAGATAATAAAAAAAGGCAAAAAAAACATAGATAAAGTTCTGAGTCACGGGACAAGATTCTCTCCATTACTTTTCTCTTCATTTATCTATATATTTTTTATATTTATACATCTAAATCTTTCACAATAATCTATTTATGTCAATAATTTTATTTTCACAACTAGATCAATTTGCACAAAACATTTTGATAGTGCAAAATGGATCAAGACTATAATGAAAGCTTTAAAGTTTGATTCAACGATAAAATTTAAACAATTTAATTTCAAGTTTCATATATACTTTAAACAACTGGAGAATATAATATCGATCATTTTAATTTTCAAAAAATAATATTATATTTATATTTATATAGGTGTAATGGAAAGAAAATCCTCCCCAATTAGTGGAGAGGCGCCTAAACCCCGAGTCACATGTTTTGATAGACAACAGAAAGGCCAGGCAACTGATTCCCCCTTTCTACACAGATCCAAAGGGATATGATTAAAAAAGTACAAAGAATTCATCGTGCCCGAAAAGCAGGAGAAAAATATGATGCTTTTTATAACTCTATGGCATCAGAGGCTATTAAAAATTCCAAACTTTTGAAACCTTTTGGAGCCAACTCACCTTGTTGTCTCATTCAAGGTGGTTTGGTGCAAATGGAGGAGGGGGCAGATTGCAATCGTTCCTGAAAGCTGAAAGCTGATGATCAAGATTTGATCAAAATATATATATATATATATATATAAGATTTATATTGTATTTTACACATCGTTTTTCATATCATATGTAGTATTCATAAAATTTTATTCTATAGTTATACGTTATTAACAGTAAATTACACCGTATGCATATAAAGTTATATCTTGTGCATATTGCACAAAATCGACCCAAATGTTTTCCAGACAACCGCTCGGCCCTATGTCCATTGAAAATCTATGGCTATTCCTTTACTAGTATTTTCCTTTTATTAATTAAAAAAACTTTTATTCTATAAGATCTCCACTGATAACAATAGATACATCAAACATGCAACAGTGACAATTCTAAAAATTCATTAGATCTAACGAAGCTGAAAAAAATGAGAAGAATTACATTCATAATTTTTAAATTTAGACAGATCACCTACACCCCATTGAATATCATTTGGAATAATTACTGTAGCATTTTTTGTGATGTGATGTGTGCGAGATAAAAAGGTAATTGAAAATATAAAAAGATGGATTGAGAAATGTGTTTATAATGCAAGCGAAAGATTATTTGAAATAATTTCACTATCCAAACAAACCACATGTATCTCATCTCTCTGAAGTATGATATTCAATTAGTTTAAGCTATAATTATAAATTAATATTTTGACAAAAGGACTTCAAAAATCTCATATTTCAAGGACAGATTCAAAAAACTCTTAGACCTAGAGAAAGAACAAATCAAATTTTAAAAAAAAATACCAATGGACATTATGTGCTACTTTGCCATGTTTCATAATTCGTGTATCATGATGGTGCATATTTTGAGAGGTGACTTTTCCGGAATGTAAAGGGCATAAGATGCGTTATTTTTTTGAGTGTCTTTAAAATATTACACTATAATATTATATATAAAAAACTTGTCTGTAGATATATTTTTGGGTATTTTTAAAATTTAATATTTTGTTGGACTATTTTTAAAACGTTTCTTCCCCAACCCACCACACACAACACCGCCAACTACCACCAACCCCCCTCTCACCTCCCTCCTTTCTCCTCCTCCCTCCTCTCTCCCCTCCTTCCTCCCTCCCTTCTCCTGCCACCCCCTCCACTGTCTCCCTCACCCCTCTAATCCCTCCCTCCATCCGCTTCCTTTCTAGTCGCAACCAAAAAGGTCTCGGCCAGTAGCTGCAAACATTTGGTCGTGACCAGGTCGCGGCCAGAAGAGAGGGGAGCTCTGGGGAGTAGGGAAAGAGAAGGGAGGGAGATGGAGGAGGAGGAGGGGGGGAGAAAGAATGAGGAGACGGATGAAAGAGGAAGGGAGGAGCGGCAGTGATGATGATACTGGACGAGGGAGAAGGATAGTCATAGGTGGTGGTAGTGGGTGTGATCGGTGGTGGTGGGGAGAGGTAGAAGAAAAAGTAGTAGGATTCCTTTTTTCTTTTTTTTTTTTGTAAATCGTATATAGGTGTCTTTGGCAGTATTTTTGGAGCATGTTGGCGTAACACTACTGTTTATAAGAATTACTTCAATCCCAGCAGAGCCAAGATTTTAATCGTTCCATTAGCTGCCCACCTAGTACCTAGATTAATAGGGCTCCAACTAAATCCAACCCTTTAACAATTAGTTTGGCCTTAATTTTTTAGAATTGCCAAAGCTGTTTGAATGTGTCAAGTGGGTCCGGGAGGGATGAGTAGTCCTAATTGTAGATTAAGACTAATTATTTACTTCTTGGCAAAAATGCTGCAACTTCAACTTCCAATTGCGCTTAAAAAAATTCTCTCATCTTCCTAGAGAAAAGTTGTCTTCATTCATCTTACTTGGATTAAACATAGAACAAAAGAAAATAAAATATTCGATATTTTGTTTGGATCAAGGAAAGAAAAGAAAGGACAAAAATCAAGTTTTTATTTAATTCGAAAGGAAGGGAAAAACATGATCAATTTGTTACATGGTCACTTGTAATTTATTGTTTCATTTCCATTCCCAGCTACAAAATCGGATAATATAACAAAGTTCTTAATCTTTTTTTTTTTTTTGTGTAAGCAAAAAGACTCAAATCCGACCTGTACCACCCAATCCAGCCCTCCCCCAACAAAGTTCTTAATCAGTATTCTCTTTCAATACCTCAAAAAGCAACTGAGCAATTCAGAACACCTATTAGGGCCGGTTCTTTATCTTCTTCTTTTTTATCGATTTGCCTAACAAGTGTCCATAGAATATTTGTTAAAATATATTTCAGGTGTTATAGTTTTAAAAATATAATATTAATTAGGGGAAATAAATTAATATTAGAGAGGGTATGTAAGATTAAAGAGGGAAAGCATATAAATATAAGGGAGAATAATAATTGTATGTATATATATAATAAATTAGGTGAACGTTAGGACACTGGTTAGAAAATTATTTTTTTATTTCTTTCTTTTCCGGTTTTACGTTTGAACTTTTACCTTTCTTTGACCTGATCCTAATGAATTAGGTTTTGAACACTGGAATAACTGAGGCTCAGAAGGCCCAAACGAAAAGGCTTTTAGAAAACGAATCCCACGCCTAGAGAGGGGCGAGATGAGCGGATTTTGGGTGGGACTAAAATGAGACTGCAAAAGGTTGATTTACGGTCAAGCAGTTATTACTCATAGATCTAATATGAGCAGACTAAAACGAGTTAGGCCCATTTGGATGCCACACAAATACGCAATAAATCCCAATTTGAAATATATTGTAGATTCCTTTTCTCATCCACTATATTGTAGATTCCTTTTTTTTTTTTTGTGTAAGTAGGAGGTCTTGCAATCCCTCCCACCTTATCACCCAACTCAATTTTTTTCTTTTCTTAGATCTGCAATATAGATTTTCTAAGTATATAAGTTAGTCTACAGTGCAAATTCATGGCATGCCAAACTTTTTTTTTTTTTAAGAAAAGCAACCAAACCAAATTTCATTCAATTCGATACAGAGTTGAGGGTAAAAAAGGATGAAATCAAAGAGATGACATTGTCCAATAAATTCATAAAATGTCATAAGTAAAGCAAGTAAAATTGTTCAAATACCGTCTCATTTTCTGACAAAACAAAAAATTCATGAAAAATGAATCAATGATACAATTTCCAAAAAGAAAAATTCTGCATGAATTGTTACATTCAGAAATCAAATGATATTCAAAACCCCAGCACTTATAAGAGAAAAAAAAAGGAGAAAAATAATAGCAATAATATAAATTAAAAAAATAGCAATAAAATAAATAGAAAAAAGAAAAAAGAATCAAATATAAACAAAAAAAGTTTTTTTAAAAGAGAGAGTAGCAACAATAATGGGTTCCAATGGAAATGTCATGAAAAAACAAATCTACAGATCCAAATTTCAAAAATAATTGTGTATGAATTGTTACAATTAAAAATCAAATGATATTCAAACTCTGAGTGATTATCAGAGAAAAAAAAAAGGAGAAGAAGAAAATACTAGCAATAATATTAAAAAAAGAAAAAATGATCAAATATTAAAAAATCAAGTATGAAACAAAGAAGTTTTTTTTTAAGAGAAGCGAGAGAGAAAGAGAAGAAAAAAAAAATCGCAACAATAATGGATCCCAATGGAAACCCAAGTACTGTCCAAGCATTATCATTTTTTGTCAGTAATTTTTGGGATTAATTCTATCCTTAAGCCCAAGTAATGTCCAAGCATTATCATTTTTCTGTTAGTTATTTTTGGAATTAATTCTATCCTTAAGCCCGTCCCGTCAAAATTTTATTCGCATTATCATTTTTTTTCCGGTATTTTTGGGATTAATCCTATCCTTAAGCCTATCCAGTCAAAAATTTACTCGAACATGAATAACTTATTAACTTGAGATCACTTATCACCACTATTTTGAGATTTTTTGTTTACAATCTCTCTAACCTTATCATCCAACTCTCATTACCACCATTATTTACATCACACCTATAAATCGAAACAAAATACTACAAACACGCTCGCGCCTTGATTCGTATGCACAAGCTGCTGCCCAAATTCTTCACTCAATAATCCTGAACAGGCCGGCCAGTGGACTCATTCGTTACCTGGAAGGATGAGGTTTTGCAAGCATTGGAACCGCTAGTAATGCGGTGGTTGTGCTCTGGGCCATAATTCTTGGGTTGCAGTTGGCCTGGAATAAGGGATAGAAAACAAAGTGACACTGGAGACTACGCGTAACATAATGTTACAACTTTTGTAGACAAACTATTTTAGTAATTGATAAGTCTTTTTTTTTTTGAGAATTT
This sequence comes from Coffea humblotiana, assembly GCA_023065735.1. Lineage (NCBI taxonomy): Eukaryota > Viridiplantae > Streptophyta > Magnoliopsida > Gentianales > Rubiaceae > Coffea > Coffea humblotiana. Next base: position 24,534,569 of record CM041209.1, on the reverse strand, counting down.
TTTTTCTTATAGTATGGATAGGAGGAATTAAATTTGAGACCTTTCACTTATACTCCGCTCCTCCGAACCACCCTACTCATCCCTACTCCAAAAGTTAATCGAGTCTTTGACCCCTTCGTTGAAATCCAAACAAAAAAAAAAATTTTCTTTTGTTGAATTATTTGAGTTTGCCACCGAGTGTCTGAACTTCAAACTACTTTTAATGGTCCTCAAAACCGTCTGAAACCTTTGTTATTGATATCTTCAATTATTATTCAATTGTTTTGTAAAGGCCAATTGACCTCCACCATGCCCTATAATATATATATGAAATAAGATAGCTATCCATGTTAGAGATGAAGTTCTACAGGACTAAGGTTTGACAGGGAAATCTTGCTATTTTAGCTCATTCCTACCTGCTCCCAAATGCCAATAGTATTTCCATCTAGAGTTTGCTGAAAGCAAGCAGGAAGATTGCATCCAAATAAACCTTTCACGTTCATGAATTCGAATAAAGGAATTGCAGTGAAATTTGACCTTAAAAAGAGAAGCAAGAAACACTAGAGCTCCTAAAGCACAAACAACATGATGAAATATCTGGAAATGCTTCTTTAAACGTTGATATCCACAATGCAGCAGCGGACAAATGGACATTAAAATTGGGTTTCGGATAAGGATGGCTATATAATTCTCCAATAATGCACGCACGAGATGAAAGCATTCAAAAGCCAGTTGCAGAAGACACAGCAAACAGGCAAAGAGAGAAATTTGAATTATATGCACTGGCAACGAGTTCAGTTGAAATGCCACATTTTTGTCTTAGTGCAATTCACCAAAATATGCAAATGGAAATTCAGAGAGACCATTTTGGCTAGAAACATGAACATCTATTTTCACACATAGCCAACCAAACCCCTCCCCGCCCCCCCCTCTTTTCTTTTCTCCTTTCCCCAGGAGCCCAAAAAAAAAAGATAAAATCGTTCTGCAAAACTAATAGCAGAAACCAAAAAAAAAAAACAAAAAAAAAGGTTTAACTACATACAGCTGAGCACAGAACATGACATGAAAGCTGCAGATCCGAAGCTGGAGGAAGAAGACACACTTGGGAAACAAAACATAAGGTTCGTCTAACCTTCCTCATTTACCAGGAACTAATGATGTTTGGCATATTTAAGATCCTGGAGAATTTGCTACACGTGGAAAATAAGAAAATCACTGGCCGGATAAGCAAAACAAAAACCACAGTATTGTCCTTTTTTGCTGTGGTAACTCAAGTAAGCACAAGCAGTCGGAGACTGTGCAGCACAAGTATATGTTAGCATCAAAGACAAGATTCGCATAAAGCAACTAAGCTATAATGTCAAAGAGTTCTCTATGCTTTCAAAGAGTTCTCTATGCAACTAAGCTATAATGTCAAAGAGTTCTCTATCCTTGTCCAAGCTCCAGAATAAGGAGTATAATATACTAAAAAAGATCGCAGACAACGACAAGATTCATGCACAAGAAAGATCCCCAAGACCCTAGCAAATAGGGCAGATTAAAATCTATCAGTTAAAGAAGAGAATCAATAGTAGATACACACCTAATGCTTTAGTTCCCAGGGATAATAATGGAAGAAGAACAAGGGAAACAGGAAGGAAGAATAATGCAAAACCCCCATATAAATATGTACAAGTTCAAAATAAGGAAAAGTTAGAGAGGTGCCACACCTCTTTTACCCCAGTTTTACAATATGCAATGAAAGCCAGTAAGCCATGATCTAAATATTGTTATTTTTACAGAATACAAGTTGCCTAGCTTCACCACCTAAAGGTCACATGTTAAATGATGCTAGGATTGTGTCTTCAATGCTTTCCTCCAAATTAACTGGGAAAGGAAACCATTCAGTTCGCACACCACCCATCTCTTATATCATGCACAGGAAAGTGACACGAAGAGAACAAGAGAGAGAGAGAGAGACAGAGTGAGAGAGAGAGAAGGAAGTCAGTCCATCCTTCCCATTTTCACATGAAAATGGTTTGCTACTGAGAAATCAAATGAAGAAACAGAAAATGAAAGGAGGAAAGAACTTCTTGTGCATACACAGAATGACAATGAAAACAACACACGTACTGAAAGATGGTGGAACCTGCAATTGCTGAAATATGCCACTGACTGAAAGCTATCACAACCTAAATAATGAGCACTGACACCTCGATAACATACCCATAGGAAGGGCCATACTTCACTAAACAGACAATCTTTTCAAAAATGTTTAGCCTCCACTAAACATTTCGTTTTATAGTTATTTCTGCCAAAGTATTAGACAGGAATATTGATTCCTGGCAGGGCGAACACTCCCTAAGCTACAACTATTACCTAGAATAACTTCAGCAAAAACTTCCCTCTTCTAACTAGAGGGCTAAACATTTGGCTTCATAGTTATTTCTGCCAAAGTTTCAGACAGGAATATTGATTCCTGGTGGGGAGAACTCTTGTTAAGCTACAACTATCATCTAAAATAACTTAAGCAAAAACTTCTCTCTTCTAACTACAGTTATTGCAAGGGCTTGCAGATTGATACTCCTAAGCAATTTCTGAAATTTCTAAAACAGAGAACTTCAACAATTCAGGGAAACTCCATTAATTGACCTTGAGGCATAACTGCAATTAGCACCTGATCAATCCCAGTCTACCAGGAGTTTCAAAGATAGCCCAAGCAATGTAAATGCAAATACACATCAAATTAGGACAATATTGGATTCACCTTCACTTAATTGCATTTTTAATCCAAGGAGAGAGAGAAGAGAGGGGGGGGGGGGGGGAGGGAGGAGGAATGCTCAATGATTACTTGGTAAATATTCACGGATGGCTAACAACAGAAGTAAGTCTATGCTTAATAGGGCTGACTTTAATCTGCTACACTCAAATTTTCCCCCAGTCCTCGCACTAGCCCTTCAAATCTGTAGCTATAGAAACCACCTCACGTACAGCGTTTTGAGCCGTTTATTAAATGCTAAAGCGCATGCTCCTAAATGTAGAAGGCAATGGGCATATTTTAGGATGAAACTGTCGAACTTTCAACTATCAATGCACTTCTTGTGGATACTATAGCTGCATTTTCTACAACTTCAACAGTAAGAAGGCAGTGGGTTCGCCGACAAAATGCACTAATTTAGGAGACGATTAAGAAAAAAAATGGAAGTAGATTCATGTGATTAATAGATTAAGGAGACACTGTAAGCATTGAGCAAAGCTTGGGGGGGGGGGGGGTCGGGTGAGGAGCAAACGAACTTAAGCCAAATAAGCATATTCAGAAACAAATGGTATTTTAGGAAAAAGCTTTATAGGACAAAACAGGACAGTCTACACTAAGTACTTTGTCATTAAAATAATGAAGAATGAATGCTTCGAAGAACCATGGAGAACTTTAATGGCACTAATGATGCTTGCAATTTTGTTGGAAAAGAAGAATACTACATCTGAATCTACTGAAATCACATAGGTTCTTGGTTCCACTCCTCTGGCTTTTATTTGTTGACATCATGCTCTTCTGCCATTTGTTCTTCGCTAACCTCGGTCCCCCAAAGGGCATTACCTCCAATTTTTAACAAGTCGTCAACTGTAACTACTGGCAATCAGACAAGAGATGAAAAAAAAATTGAGTCTTTACAAACTTCAAGCAAAAGGGAAGTGCTAGGTGCTGAAGTCAAGATATGTGACATCCCTAAACACCCTCCCAAAATCCACACTAAATTGACTCGAAGTTTTGATCTAAACTCATTTCATTATGTGACATCTTCTTCTTTGGACTCAATCTTGTACATGAAAAGCTCAAGAGTAAACTATCTGCAGCAGTACAGAACCATTCCATCTAAAATAGATCCAATTAAGGAATTCTTCTTCTTTAGACTGCATACAGCAACTATAATGCTCAAGAATAAACTACCTACAACAGTGCAAATAGTTTTGATCTAAATCCATATCAGCTAATCTCTTCTTCTTTAGACTGGAAAATAACTAAATATGCTCGAGTGTAAATTTCTTATCTGCAGCAGTAGAAAAATTCTGATTGGTATCCATGAAACTAGGCAATATCTTCTTCTTTAGGCTGCATAAATTGCTCAGAAATATATTATCTACAACAATACATAAAACAGCACGTGTACAAAAAGTTAGTCTACATATTCAAGTGGCAGGATTATGCTCGACCCAAAAAGAAAAGAAGACGAAGAAACAACTCAAGCAGCAGAAAATACTTAAATCAGTCAAGATACTCAAACTCATCCTCTTTCAAATGTGCAAAGAACTTGACCGGCCCCTTTTTCCCCTCAACGTGCTCCTCCACAAACTCCACTTTATACGGCAAATTAGCAGAAATTTTCTTGCCTTTATGCACTGCAACATACTGCTTCAAGAACCCGATTCTCCCATTTAAATCAGTCTCCGGAACTTTCGGAACATGGTAAACTTTCAATGGAACTTTTACTCTAACTCTGGCCCCAAATTTCCCTTGTGCTTCAGCTGCCTTTTCATCATAAACACCATCAACACTATCCTTGCTGTCTGAATTTGACGATTTTACTGAATTGGAGGATGTCTCTGCAGCCTCAACTACTGTAGTAGAACCGGAATCTGAGGAACATTTGATGGGTGCTGTACAATTTCTTGAAGGGAATTTGATCCTGGGAAAAAGGTTGTCTAAAGATGGGATTTTGGGAGATGGGATGATGAGAGAATTGGCTTTAGAGATGGGAATGTTAAGAATTGAAGAAGAGAAGAAAGACGAAGAAGTAGTCATGTTTTTTTTCCCAATATTTTTGAGGTTATGACCTATGAACTAAGAAGAACCAATGGACAACAATGGTTGGATTTTTCTTGGTGCTGAATTTGTTTGGGATTATATACACATTCGTGAGAGATATACTTGATCTACCATTGTCTGAGGTGGAATCACAGGTGACAAAAAAAAACAAAAAAAAAAGGTTTAGAAACTTAATATTATCTAGTTTATATGGTTGAGGTCATTGAGATGCTCTATTGTTTGGGGGATCCTTTCACAATGTGACACGCATGTGCTTTCTGATCACCCGAGCGCTGCAAGATTGTCAAACCATTATGTTTGATATAGAATTTATAAAACCAAAATAAAACATCTTTCATTTTCACCTCCATGGGGCTAAAATCAGCTTATACTATGATTTTTGTTCACAATGGGACAAATTTCTGAAAAATTGTCTAGTCTCAAACATGAGAGTGACATATGCAAGCTAATTCTTTTTCATGGTTATTGACTTCAAATGAATCAAATTAATTGTTGTTTTTTAACTTCGCAGTGGAATGGTCTTAAATATCAGTTTTTAACTCGTATTTTTGGTTTAAATACTTTTTTGAACGTTTTCAAACGGGAACAAAAAAATTACAAAAGCCAACATCTAAAAACAAGAAAGGAAAAAAAAACCTCCTAAGTTGTGATATCTCAAAATTTTATGTGGATCAACTGGTAATCTTTCTCTCAAGTCTTCTTGAATATGTATTCCGAATTAAAATAGATATTTCCTTGACATTTGCCGATGTCACAATCAATTAAGGATCTGATTGGATGGTTTATATATTTTTTTAGGTGTTTATCTAAAATTTTATTGTAATTTACTCTAATCATTTTTTTAAAAAATGTTAGTGATCGTCTAAATCTGACCCACAACTGGCAATTTTCGCCACCCACATCAACCTTTGTCACTTTGACACTAATACCTTATTTAATTTATTTTTTCTTTGATTTTTTTTTAAAAAACTTGCGAGTGTTTTAACGTACTACCATTATAGATGGTTTTTTAAGCAATTTTTAATTTTTAAAGATAAGAAAAAAAAAGTCATCCAAACAGGCCCCGTAAGATTTTAGTCATTCCTAGGTGTAAATTAACTAAACTCTTGATTGGGACTAGAGCTGTTAAGCCAAACGAGTAGCTCGAAAACTCGTTAAGGCTCGGCTCGATAAGGCTCGAGTTCGGCTCGTTAATTTCAACTAACGAGTCGAGCTCGAGCTTGAAAAATACTCGTTTAGTTATCGAGCCGAGTAAGCTCGAATTCCTTTCTTTATCGAGTAGCTCGATTAACTCGACAAAGAAGGGCATTTTTGTCATTTTAGCGGTCAAAGGACAGGAATTTGGACTAGGGTTCGATATTGCATTTGCATCGTTTCATTCTTCAATTCCGCCTCTCCCTCTCCGCCGCACAGCCCGCACTCCACAGCCACCACCTTCCTCTCCACCGCACTCCACGGCCAGCACCCCACAGCCTCCACCTTCCTTTCCGCTACACTCCACAGCCAGCAACCTCCCTCACCCCCGCAACCCACAGACGCACCCTACAGGCAGCAAGGCAGCAACCCACAGACGCACCCCACCTTCTTCTCCGCCGCACTCCACTAGTAGCAAGGCAGCAACCTCCCTCTCCGCCTCAGCCTCTCCACCGCAGCCTCTCCACCTCAGCCCACAACAGCCACCCGTAGCCCACACCCCCGCAACCCAGTGAACCCACAGACACACCCTACAAGCAGGCTAGGCAGCAAGGCAGCAACCCACAGACGCACCCCACATTCTTCTCCGCCGCACTCCACTAGTAGCAAGGCAGCAACCTCCCTCTCCGCCTCAGCCTCTCCACCGCAGCCTCTCCACCTTAGCCCACAACAGCCACCCGTAGCCCACACCCCCGCAACCCACAGACGCACCCTACAAGCAGGCTAGGCAGCAAGCAAGGCAGCAACCCACAGACGCACCCACAGACGCACCCCACCTTCTTCTCCGCCGCACTCCACTAGTAGCAAGGCAGCAACCTCCCTCTCCGCCTCAGCCTCTCCACCGCAGCCTCTCCACCTCAGCCCACAACAGCCACCCGTAGCCCACACCCCCGCAACCCACAGACGCACCCTACAAGCAGGCTAGGCAGCAAGGCAGCAACCCACAGACGCACCCACAGACGCACCCCACCTTCTTCTCCGCCACACTCCATAGCCAGCAAGGCAGCAACCTCCCTCTCTACCGCACGCTCTCCACCTCAGCCCACAGCTGCAACCCGCAGCCCACGGAAACCTCTGCCACTCCACCGCAGCCCACAGCCACAACCTCTGCCACTCCACCGCAGCCCACAGCCGCAACCCACAGGCCACAGCCAGCACCTCTGTTTTCTTCCAGTTGCAACCGGTCCACCGCCAAGGCCAAAACCAGTCCAATTTGACTGGTTTCTCTAATCCATCGTGCTTTCTGGTAAGTGTTGTCTTTGCTATCCCCAAAATCTGTTTCTTCTTTCTTTTTCTTTTTCAAATTATAATAGGATCTGAGACATGTATGTCAGAGCTCTAGATATGCCATAGTTTCATCCCACCAAAGTTAGCTTCTTCTTCTTTCTTGGATGGAAATCCCAGTAGACAATAATGAAACAAAGCTGCAGACTAAAGTGAATATTCTACCATTCTTCTTGAAAAAGCATACTACTAAAGAAAAGCCCACATTTCTTGTTGTAATTAAAGTAAACAAGTGACGTTAGTGTTTTGATTACTGCTAATGCCATCCACTAGCTGCCTGCATTTGTAGGATAGTAGAATTTTGACAAGTACAGATGTACTGTAATAAACTGCATAATTGGCTTAACATTTGTCCTGCCAGATGGCCTTGCGAGCTGAGGTACTTGGGAAAAAGTTTTCTGTTTGTGACAAAGCTAGCTAGGTCAAAATTCAAAATAGTTAATTGAATGAAAACATGGTGTGCCTGTGGATAATCAGAATAAACTGCTGAGTGCTGACTCTATAGATTGCCATTAACCCTGTCTTCATGCCTTCACACATCCGGCAATGGCAATTGAGATTGGTTTCCCATGTGCCATTGAGAATTAGAAGAAACTAAGGATATATTATTGGCAAAAATTTTTTGCTAAAATTGTTTGTTATTCGTTGCATAAATGGTACTTCAGGTTTTATTGCTAATTTGGATTCATGCATTTGTACAAATGGCGAAAAACAAGCTGAAAATAGTTATTAAATATCATATGGAACTTGACTGCATATGTTCCTGCATATGTTCCTTATGGACTTGACTCAAGTATTTCCTTTTAAATAATAGGTATGTACAGTCCTCCATTTCATTCACACCAAGGATCGTCAACAAGTCCTATTATGGAGGTTGGAAATGAAGCTGTAGAACAAGAACTTGAGGTGGAGTCTAATGCAGATGAGATGAGTGAAGAAGAGCTGGACTTAGATAACTTAGAGCAGCCGAATGAAGGAGCAGAAACAGGGGAAAAAGGTCCTGTTGAAGGAGCAAATCCGTTTGAAAAAAAGCAACGGAAAAAGAAGTCAACCATATGGGAGGATATGACAGTAGTAAAACAGCCGGATGGTACATTGAAAGTACAGTGCAATCACTGCAAAGAACTATTTGCGAAAAGTCCTTCTGGAGCTACTTCTCAACACAAGCGTCATCTCAAAAATTGCCTACAAAAGAGGCTGGCTGTTGGGGAGGAAAATCGAAAAAGGCAGCAAGTGTTATCTTTTACCGAAGGACCCTCGGATGGTATAACTTCTATAACTAATTTCTCCTATGATCATGCTAAAGTACGAGAGTTAGCAGCTCATATGGTTCTTGTGCATGAGTATCCTTTCTCTATGTTGGACCATGTTGTTTTTAACAAGTTCATGAAAGCTGCATCTCCATTTTATAAAAAGATTAACCGGCAAACAGTAAAGGAAGATTGTGTGACTGCTTACATGCTTGAAAAGAGAAGGTTGAGAAATATATTAAAAGGTGCCAATAGAGTTAGTATAACCACAGATTTGTGGAAATCTGGTCAAAAAATTCAATACATGGTTGTGACAGGGCATTTTGTTGATTGTGATTGGGTGTTGCAAAAACGAGTTCTAAATTTTTGTAATGTCCCACCTCCTCACACTGGGGTAATTATTGCCGATGCTTTAAGTAAGTGTTTTCTTGAGTGGGGGATCGAGAATAAGGTTTCTACTATTACTGTGGACAATGCTTCTTATAATGATGTATGCATTAGGAGACTTAAAGAGGATTTCTCTCTAAGAAAAAGGTTGAGCATTGGAGGAAAAATTTTTCATGTTAGGTGTTGTGCCCATATACTTAATTTGCTTGTTCAAGATGGGCTTAATCAAATTGTTGATGTGATTGATGTTGTTCGAGAGGGGATTAAATATTTGAAAAATTCAGAGTCTCGTATCAATGAATTTGCCAAAATAAAAAAACAGCTTCAATTACCTTCTAAAAAGCTCATTTTGGATTGCCCAACTAGGTGGAATAGCACTTATTTGATGTTGGCTTCAGCTCTAGAGTTTAGGGATGTATTTCCCAGGTATGGGGACATTGATCCTGGGTTTCATTATATCCCAAGTGAGTACGAATGGATGAAAGTTGAAGAAGTATGTAAATTTTTGGGTATTTTTTATGAGATCACCAATATTATTTCTGGATCAGATTACCCAACAGCTAACCTTTTTCTTGTAGAGTTGTATGGGATTAAAGAGCTATTAAATGAAAAAGCTCTCGATTTTTCTGATCATATTAGGTTTATGGCTGATAGTATGGCACAAAAATTTGATAAGTATTGGGGTGAAAGCAATGTCTTGATGTCTTTGGGTGCTATTCTTGATCCGAGGTACAAAATGGTCCTTGTTAATCATACTTTCCCAGTTATTTATGGAGAAGATGTAGCCCCTAGGTTCATTGATAAGATTAGATGCATTCTTTATGACCTCTATAATGAATATGTGGATGCTCACATCTCATCTCATAGTGAGGAACCACAAAGGGAAGCTGGAAAACGAAAACATGCAGAAATTTCAAGTAAATCTACCCAAGGGGCTGCTAAAAAGCTTGGAGTTAATGTTCTAACTGGGAAAGAAAAATTTCAGATGATTGTTAGTGAAATTGACAAGGCTCCCCCTGAAAAATCAGATTTAGATGTCTATTTGGAAGAGGGCAGGTATGTTTGTGATGCAAATGCAAATCTTGATGTCCTGAGTTGGTGGAAAGGGGAAAGGTGGAGGTTTCCTATATTGTCAAGATTGGCAAGTGATGTACTCGCTATTCCAGTTACAACCGTTGCGTCCGAATCTACTTTCAGTGCTGGTGGTAGAATAATCGATGATAGACGTGCTTCTATGTCTGTTGAAACGGTGCAAATGCTACTTTGTGGGAATGATTGGATTCGCAGTTTTCATGGGTTAAAAAACAAGTCTCGTGTAAGTAAAATATATCTTCGACTAGTTGTTTATTTTGGCAACTCATTTTATTTTGCTAGGAGTTGTAACTTTCTTGTTTTCATTTTGTAGGAACCATTCGATGTTCCCGAATCATCTACAATTGAAGAAATTGATCTTCCGGACATTTGAAGGCTGTTTCATGGAATATGTGAAGCTGTTTCTTATGATTTGTAAAGCTGGAATTGTGAAGTTGTACTTTTTCTTGTGATTTCTGAAGGGGTTGTTGTACTTTTTCTTGTGATTTCTGAAGTTGGACAATTTTTTAGCTATGTAGCAGTGTTTTACATAGTTATTTGGCTGTAGTTTGTGCCTTTATTTGGCTGGACAAAACCTGTTATGGTATATTGGCTCTTATGGATATTGTCTCGTATGGAATTAGGCTGTAGTTTGTGTATTTGTTGACTTTTATTCCTAGAGTTTGTGTTGTATGGATGTTATGGTCTTATATGTTGTCTTGGATGAAATGTGGTTAGAGTGTGTGTATTCTTGAATGTGAATGGCATTGGTTGCCAATCCTAGGTAATTTTTGTTGATTTTGGATAGCTTAAATCTGAACAAATTTTTGGATCTATGAAATGGAACTATGCTGGAGCAGGACTTCGTAATAACTGATTGCTAGACAAAAAATTAGAAATCGAGCCTCAAAATCGAGCCTCGAGCCTCGAGCTCGGACAGATATTTCGAGCTCGAGCTCGAGCTCATCCGAGCTTGGCTCGTTTGTGATAGACGAGCCGAGCTCGAGCTCGAGTTCGAGTCACCTTTCCATTTTTCGAGTCGAGCTCGAGTGCATATCATGGCTCGTTAGCGCGGTCGAGCGAGCTCGAGCCTGGCTCGAATTCGTCACGAGTCGAGCTCGACGTTCAGATACTTGGCTCGACTCGGCTCGATTAACAGCACTGATTGGGACTCATGAATAGCTTAATCAAAAGTTCAACTCGAACTCCACGTTGATTGAGTACAAGTTGAATTTGAGTTATTTGATAAGGTAATTGAATAGTGTTCGAGTAAAACAAAAAAAAAATTCGATTTCTAGTCAAGCCTTATTGAGCTTGAAAAACGAGCTTAAAAACTCAATTGAATTTGATTAAACTCGACTAAGTTCAATTTGGATAGGAAATGGCAATGGATCGTGTCATGTACTTATCGTATCATGTCAATATCATGTTCATGTTAGAAAATCTCAATCCTAATCCAGTCCATTAGACTTTCTTGTTGTGTTGTATCATAATATGCTTTTTGACGGGTTGATCCAACCTGACCCACATAACGCATTAAATATTTTATATGATTAAAAGAATTTTATGCATTATTTTGCCAAATCTACCTACTAATCTATCCTAAAAATAGTCTACCATTTTGATTACTTATTTTAACCGATTTGATTAAGGTTTGTTTGGATAGAGTATTATTTGAAATATTATTTGAAATAATTACTGTAGCACTTTTTGTGATGTGATGTATATGAGATAAAAAGGCAATTGGGAATGTAAAAAGGTGGGTTGGGAAATGTGTTTATGATACAAGCGAAATATTATTTGAAATATTTGTGCTATCCAAACATTAATGTTGCTATTGTTAAGATAAATGATAAATTTTTTGAAATATATAGTCAACACAAATTTTAAAGTTTTTAAAAATTTCATAAAATAATAGGTAATGAAGCTCTCCAAGCATAATGTAAGTTACAAATTTGACCTTATTTGGATTGCTAATTCTTTTTTGAAATTTTTTTTCATTTTCTGTGAATATTTCTTCTACACATTTCTTAATCACCTTTTATCTTGCATATATCATATCCTAAAATATTGCTAAAGTAATTTTTCTCCAAAAACTCTTTAAAAAATGAGATACAATTAGTCAACATTTTAGAAGCATGATTATATAGTTCCATATACGATAAGATATAAACTTGTGAGATTTTAAAACTTCTAATTGAAATCTTCAAGCCAAATTTGATCGTTGTTAGTTTGTATTACATACTCAAAATCGCATCTGTAATGTTTAATTATTATCATAAAGTAAGCAGATTACCAAGCTAGCGCGTCAACCTGCGAGTTAAACCAACCCAACCTGCTTACATTCGTATCACTAATAGGTTAACCCAATAACAACCCACTAATATTCGAGTTGTGTTAAAACCTGTTAATTTCAGGTCGTGTTCAAGCCGTATTATCGTGTTGTGCCAGAAATTGCTATCCTTAAATTTAGACGAGTTCGATCTCAAATTCGAGTAAGGTAAATAAAGTTCGAGCTCAACTTTAAAGAACTCGAGCTCACTCGACCTTAACTTTAAAGAGTTTAACAAACTTAAGCTCAAGGATTGTACACTATTCGAATTCGACTTGATTGATAGCAACCCTAATCATTCCTAAAAGGAATAGTGATAAACAGGGTCATTTTGGTTTTGTGCTTGGAAAAAACACGCAAAGGAATTGTCGGTGACAAAGCTCAAAAATGCCAAAGTCCGGAAATGTGCGGCTACCATGACATTAATGGGTCAATCTTGCGAACTGGGCTACTTTAGCAATTGGGTTTTTCTATTCTTGTAAGGGCATGAAATCAAACTTACGGACATGACCAAGAATGGTTGGTGGATCCATGTGTACAGACCTTACTTCTAAAGGATAATTTCGTATTGCACCTTGAATTGTCCCATTTAAGCATAAAACATGTCCCATTTTAGGGACTAAAGCATAAAAGATTTTATATTTAGAAATTAAAGTGTGACAGATTTTAATTACGTGGGATAGATTTCACACTTTAGGCACTGAAGTGTTTCATTTCAAAGTATAGAGACCAAAATAAAAATTCCAATATAGTTAAAAGGGTGGATAGTGAAATTAAACCTACATTGAAGACTTTACTTAAATCAAATTCACAGGGATCACAACCTTCCCATGTTGCTTTTTCCTACATATGATAATGAGCTAATACATAAATTTGCAATGAGTCGTGGAAAACAGGTTCCAAAACACAAAGTAAATTCTTTGCATTTCATTTTATCAAATCCACACACAAATTTTTTATTTTCTTTCAACAATTTTTTTTTGTTTTGAGTTTATTATTCACACTAAAAATCAGCTTTATATTGATTACCATTTTCCATGCATATAATTGTTAGATTTAATCTTCTGTACGCTGATAGTATATACACTTTTACTATTGAACGCATGACGCATAATCTGAATTTGAATTTCAAATTCAAATTTTGCATATGAATCGTAATTCAACCGTGATAGTGTATATATATTCTATCAATGTATATAAGATTTACTCTAATTTTTATGCACTATTTTTCCAGTTTTAATGTTTCAATCCAGAATGCTATTTTATTTATTCTAAGGCGTACAAATTTACTTGTTATTGTGATTAAGACCCCCAACCTCTTACTACTATTTTTTTTTTTTTGACAAAAACGGCAACAAAAACTCTTACTACTATTAAAGATGGGCAATTGTTCCTTTCTTCCATTCCTTTTCCCCAAAACCAAAGCCCAAGCCCAAGCCCAAGCCCAAGCCCAAGACCCATACACGCGCCCCTGGAAAACAGAAAAGCATCCCTCCATTTCCCAACACCGTTTCAAAATTCAAATTTCAAAATCTCAGTCGACCGTTAACTCTCCACATGCCCCTCCTTTTCCTGTATGCCCAAATCTCCCCTGACTTTCCCCTTCCATTTCTCCCCTCACAGACACCATCTCTGCGTCTTCCTCTCTCTGGAAAGAAGCCCTAGCAACAATGGCAAACTCAAAAACAGCAAAGCTCCCTCTCCAATCAAGCAACAATGCCAACATTGTCTTGCCCACCGGAAAAACCATCGAAGAAACCTACCAGAAAAAGTCCCAGCTCGAACACATCCTCCTTCGTCCCGATACCTACATCGGATCCATTGAAAAACACTCCCAAACTCTATGGGTTTTTGAAAACGACGCCATGGTTCACCGCCAGATCTCCTATGTCCCCGGTCTTTACAAAATCTTTGACGAAATTCTCGTCAATGCGGCTGATAACAAGCAGAGAGACCCCAAGATGGACTCGGTTAAGGTTGTTATTAATGTGGAGGAGAATTTTATTAGCGTTTATAATAATGGGGATGGGGTTCCAGTCGAGGTTCATCAGGAAGAAGGGGTTTATGTACCCGAATTGATTTTTGGGCACTTGTTGACGAGTAGCAACTATGATGATACTGTGAAGAAGACTACTGGTGGGAGAAATGGGTATGGAGCTAAGCTCACGAATATCTTTTCAACCGAATTTGTTATCGAGACTGCTGATGGCAAGAGGCAGAAGAAGTATAAGCAGGTATAAATTTGTTACTTCCATAATTTCAAGTATACATGGAAATGGTTTCTTTGGTCATTGTGATGTGGGTCTGATTTGTCTTGGATGCTGATGAAATTAGGGTTAAGGGTTTTCTTGATTAGTGTTTTGATTCCCTAGGTATAATTTTATTTATGGTTCTTTTACCTTGCGTATGGAAATTTTTCTACGTCCCGGATATTTTATGGATTTTGTTGTTTTTAATTTCGTTTTTAGGATTTTCTGATAGATTGTTACTTTATAGCCGACACTTGATTTTTTTTTTTTTTGGAGGTATCATATGAAAATGCCAACAATTAATAGACTGGTTTTTTGGGATGACGATAAAATGACATTTTCTTGATTAGATTTGATTTTGGGGTCTTTTTGTATTAATGATGATAAATTTTCCTACGTTCATAATATTTAAGTGTTTCTTTCTTTTGATCCTTTGTTTGGATTATCTTTCTCTCTGAAGGTTACTTGATATTGTTGGGTTTTACTTAGTGATGTAAGTTCTCTCTCTGTTGTTTTTTAAATCAAGTTGATGTTGACATTTTTTTTCCTTGATACTTACCTATCCATTTCGTCTCTCTTCCAATATTTTGGGGTTTTGCGTATGTATGAGTGTAAATAATTTTTGCATTTCCGTTTCTTGTGTTGGATGTCCTAAATTATAGAGTATTTTCCCCATCCAATTGAGGGAATCCTGTGTCGTATGCTCCTTAAATCTTCATCTTTATCTCTGAGGGGTTTTTTTTTGGAATTTCGATTTAAGGACTGTGGATGTTGGTCGTGCTTTGTTTGCAAATAGTAGCAGGTGTAATATCATTAGCATGTTCACTTTAGTTGCCAGATGGTTTGAGCTTAAGTTTTCTTCGGACTTCCCGGACCTGGTTGATTGGAATGCATATGGGCTTTTAACAAGTTGTAACATTGATGTGTTGGATATGCATGCATAGTTAGTCAAAGTGTTTTTCTAACAGTTTATGAGTCCACACTTCCTATATTCCAGCTATTTTCTTGTTTGTTCTTGATATTGAATTCGTGAAAGAATTCTTCTCTTTTGTATTTCATTTGCAACTGGAATTTAACAAGACTGTGATATAATATCACTATAATGTCCTGGGACGTATATCTGGGTCAAGAGGCTCCTTGTTTACCAGGCAAGGTACTGGTTTTTGTTTGCTTAACTAGCGTTTAGCTTAATTTAGGTTATGCCCTTTTTTCTATATTGAAATATTATTTTGATAAACTTTTCTGTTTTTCATTTTTTTTCCTCATTGTGAAAAGTAAATGTAGATTGAAGCTCCACAAGTTTTAGCTTTCACTAAGTGTTTCTTGTGTGAACTGATGAGTATTATATCTTGTTTGTATCAAGGTTTTCTCTAATAACATGGGGAATAAATCTCAACCCATTATATCTAAGTGCAAAGAGAGCGAGAACTGGACCAAGGTTACTTTTAAGCCTGACTTGGCAAAGTTTAACATGACCCATTTAGAGGATGACGTTCTTGCTTTGATGAAAAAGCGAGTGGTCGATCTGGCAGGATGCCTAGGAAAGACAGTGAAGGTTGAATTAAATGGTCAGCGCGTTCCTGTCAAATCATTCTCTGACTATTGCGATCTCTATCTACAATCTGCTGCAAAGACCAGACCAGATCCACTCCCAAGGTTCTTATTTTTCTTCAAAAGTAGATTTTTGTCTTAATATCAATATCAGTTTTTGCAATGACT
Source organism: Coffea humblotiana (assembly GCA_023065735.1). NCBI lineage: Eukaryota > Viridiplantae > Streptophyta > Magnoliopsida > Gentianales > Rubiaceae > Coffea > Coffea humblotiana. Next base: position 24,518,300 of record CM041209.1, on the reverse strand, counting down.
GGTTTAACAAATATTACAGGATTGTGGAGAAAGTTAATGAGCGGTGGGAGGTATGTGCAAGTCTAAGTGAAGGGCAGTTTCAACAGGTATAGGAAGATGATTGATTCAGTACATGTCGCATAAGTTTCGTGCCAAATTTGCTGTCCAACTTACTATTCTGAAGCTTTTTTCAGGTCAGCTTTGTCAATGGAATTGCAACTATCAAAGGTGGGACTCATGTTGATTATGTTACCAACCAGATAACGAACCATATAATTGGTATTGTAAACAAGAAGAACAAGAATGCCAATCTCAAGGCTCATTCTGTCAAAAATCATTTATGGGTATTCGTCAATGCTCTTATTGACAACCCTGCTTTTGATTCTCAAACAAAGGAAACACTGACACTGCGACAAAGCAGTTTTGGTTCTAAATGTGAACTTTCGCAAGAGTTCCTCAAGAAAGGTGACTATTTGGTCCTTATTAAGTTTGTGTTGTTATTGAAATTACTTAGCTCTTACAAGTGTACTTAGTCATGTTCACTGATTAATTCGTTGGCAGTGGCCAAGTCTGGAGTGGTAGAGAACCTCCTTTCTTGGGCAGACTTCAAGCAAAGCAAAGACCTTAAGAAAACTGATGGAGCAAAAAGACAGAGGATTACTGGGATAACTAAGCTGGAAGATGCTAATGATGCTGGTGGGAAGAATTCTGATAGATGCACCTTGATTTTGACAGAAGGGGATTCAGCAAAGGCTCTTGCTGTAAGTTACTATGTTCTTGACTCTTACCATGTTTGAGTTGGTTTATTTTATCCAGAGAATATAAAAAAGGACATTGTATGCTGTGCAGATGGCTGGAATTTCAGTTGTTGGGAGAAACTTCTATGGTGTTTTTCCATTGAGAGGTAAACTGCTGAATGTAAGGGAAGCCAGCCACAAGCAAATCATGGATAATGCTGAAATTCAGTATATCAAGCAAATTCTTGGTCTCCAGCATGGAAAAGTGTATGATAGTGTTAAGTCTCTGAGATATGGCCACCTGATGATTATGACAGATCAGGTCTCTTCTCTCTCTTCTTGTTTCTCAAACTTCCAGTTTTGCTTTTGATGATGAGCGAAGGATCAACATTTTTAGATTTGTCCTTGAGCAGGATCATGACGGTTCACACATCAAGGGACTGCTGATTAATTTCATTCACTCATTTTGGCCGTCATTGCTGAAAATTCCGTCTTTCTTAGTGGAGTTCATCACGCCTATAGTGAAGGTTCATGCTGTTAGATTGTGCAGTAGTTTATATCCATATCCATGAGAATATTGAAAGACAGTTTCTTTTGAGATGTTGAAGTTTGAACTTCCTGTACTGCAGGCTACTCATAAGAATGGGAGGGTATTGTCATTTTATACAATGCCTGAATATGAATCATGGAAGGACAGTTTGAGCGGCAATGCAACTGGTTGGTCCATAAAGTATTATAAGGTTTGTGTGATCAAGATGAGCTGTATAGATTTAGGTCCTATAAATGCATAGTTGCCATAATATTCGTCCCACATCATGGCAGGGGTTGGGGACAAGCACATCCAAAGAAGGAAAAGAGTACTTCAAAGATCTCGGGAAGCACAAGAAAGACTTCATCTGGGTGGATGATAATGATGGGGAGGCAATAGAACTTGCCTTCAGTAAGAAGAAGATTGAAGCAAGGAAGAATTGGCTTCGGCACTATGAGGTTTGCATTGGAGATGTTTTATTAAGTTTCACAACTGTGATCACAAGGTAAGAACATTGTTACTTGTAACTGCATGATGCCAAACTTTTTCTTCCTTGCAGCCTGGCACTTACCTGGATCAGAAAGAAAAGCTAATCAAGTACAGTGACTTCGTTAACAAGGAGCTCATATTGTTTTCCATGGCGGATCTTCAGAGGTCAATTCCATCAATGGTTGATGGCCTGAAGCCAGGCCAACGAAAGATTCTTTTCTGTTCTTTCAAGAGGAACTTTGTCAAGGAATTAAAAGTAGCCCAGTTCTCCGGTTACGTGTCTGAACACTCAGCTTACCATCATGGTGAGCAGAGTCTGGCAAGTTCCATCATCGGTATGGCTCAGGATTTTGTGGGCAGCAACAACATTAATCTTCTTCAACCAAATGGCCAATTTGGTACACGTAATCAGGTAATACAACAGGAATAATCTTTCTTGATAAAAGATTTAACTGTCTCATCAAAGTGGACTCCATCTGATACAATGGTATACCCACTCGCAGGGTGGGAAAGATAATGCGAGTGCTAGGTATATATATACTAGACTTTCACCTATCACACGATCCCTGTTCCCAAAAGATGATGATGTCCTCCTAGATTATCTGAATGAAGATGGTCAATCCATTGAACCTACTTGGTCAGTATGATTCTTTGTGCTACAGATGCTATTTTTGTTGTAAAGATATGGCTAGCTAACTATGAATAGTTTATTCCTTTTTGCTACAGGTACATGCCCATTATCCCAATGGTTCTGGTTAATGGAAGTGAAGGAATTGGTACAGGATGGAGTTCCTATATTCCAAATTACAATCCGAGGGACATTATTGCTAACATTAGGCGTTTGCTGAATAATGAGCCAATGGAACCCATGGAGCCTTGGTATAGAGGATTTAGAGGAACCATTGAGAAAACAGCAACCAAGGAAGCTGGAGCTAGCTATACTGTCAGTGGAGTTGTAGAGGAAGTTGATGAAACAACAATTCGTGTCACTGAGCTGCCAATTAGGAAGTGGACTCAGGATTACAAGGAGTTCCTTGAATCGATTATGATGGGCAATGAAAAAGTCAAGGATCCATTCATCAAGGTTTGTTTTAATTTTTTCTTTAACTGATTGGGTGAATGTTGAATGTGAATTGTACTTATCAGTGGAATTCCTTTTACAGGAATTCAGGGACCATACAGATGATACTACAGTATATCTGGAAATAATCATGTCCGAGGAGAATTTACTCATGGCCAAGCATGAGGGTTTGTTGAAGAAATTCAAGCTAACCACAACAATTAGCACAAGCAACATGCACCTCTTTGACTCACAGGGCATTATCAAGAAATTTGATAACCCAGAACAAAGTATGTAATTTGCAACCAACAAAATACTAATTCCTGCCCTATACTACCTATACCAAACAGAAGATGTTGATGTAACATGTTCTGTTGCCCTAATTCTCACTCAAGAAAATTTTGCTTTGCAGTTTTAGAGGAGTTCTTCCATTTAAGGCGTGAGTTTTATGAGAAAAGAAAGGTAAGTTTGGCGCATTTGATTAACCAAATGCATCCGTGCATAAGGTCTGGTTGACTGTTTTTTGCTAGTTAGTGACAGTAATTTTATAATTGTATGCAGAAAGTTCAGTTGGACAATCTTCAACTAGAGCTTTTGAAACTTGATAACAAGGTCAGGTTTATCCTAGCAGTTGTAGAAGGCAGTATTATAGTGAGCAACAGAAAAAGAGCCGATCTTTTCCTTGAACTGAAAGAAAAAGGTTTCACACCCTTTCCCAAAAAGAAGAGTGTGGAAGCAGCTGTTGCTGGGTCAATCGAGGATGCTGAAGAAACTGAAGAGAGTTCTGAAGTGGCTACCAGCAAAGGAGTTCGGGCAAGTGATTACGAGTACTTGTTATCAATGGCAATTGGATCCTTGACTCTTGAGAAGGTCCAGGAGCTCTGTGCTGATAGAGACAAGCTCAAGGGGGAGGTTGATGATTTGAGAAAGGCTACTCCAAAATCTCTGTGGACGAAGGACCTTGATGCTCTTGAGAGCCAACTTGATGTATGATAGAATAGCCTGTCACCTCTTCCAGCTGTTGCTTCATTTCCCTGTTCTCTTTTCTCATTTTGTGTCACTGGATTCAGGAACAAGATATAAGTGATGCCCAGGCAGAGGCAGCAAGAAAAGAGATGAGGAGGAAGGCAATAAAAGATGATGGTCCTAAGCCTACCCGTCAAGCTCCAAAAAATCCACGGAAGTATAATAAAAAGGCTAGCAACACAGAGCCTACAACTGAACCAATGGAAATTTCATCTAGTTCAGCTTTGGAAACAAGTGAGTTTTCATGTTTTGTGGTAGTTGTTAGCTTTGCATTCAGTTAGCAACATGCATCTCAAGCTGAGAGTTTCTGATTTTTCCCAGATAATGTAGTTGAGGTAGCCAAGCCAAAAGGCAAAGCTGGTCCAAAGAAAGCTCCTGCTAGAAAGGTGTGAATGTTATAAAAGACATGTTTCTTATTTTCTGACATTAGTTTGATATTTTACTTACATTTTCCATGACTCATGGCAGGGAAAAACTTCTTCTGTATTGAGAGATGAAGATGATGAAGATGATGATGAAGTGCTTGCACTAAAAGATAGACTAGCAGCCTATAACCTTGGGTCTTCTTCCCCTGATCAGTCCGAGAGTAAGTTCATGTATACTGTTTCGCTTGTTTCATAAATTTGCTCCTGCAGAATATTTTGACCCTGTCATGTTTATTGTTCCATGGTCATTTTTGCCCCCATAAAAATGTAAAAGTTTCGAAGCCTAAGTGATGTTAATTATTTGCTGTTGACAGCCATGGAAACTGAAATTCCAAAAAGAGAACCCAGCAAAAGAGCTACTACAAAGAAGCCTTTGGTAAGTGTCACAGAGATTTCTGATGATGATGATGATCAGATTGAAATCAGTGATGATGAAGACTTTGAACTGGAGGTAGAGGCAGCTCCAAAAGAGAAAGGAAGGAAAAAAACAGCCAATTCTAAAGCAGCTAAGCCTGCTGCAGCACCAAAGAAAAGAGGTCAGGCCAATAAAACTTCTCAACTTGTTGGGCAGAAGCTGATTACAGAAGTTCTAAAGCCTGCTGATGTTTCTAAGATTTCACCTGAGAAAAAAGTCAGGAGAATGAGGCCATCACCATTCAACAAGAAGAGTGGCTCTGTGCTGGAAAGGCTTAGCCAGCAGGAGAATGACAAGATATCACCTGAAAGTGAGGAACAGGAGAGCCCTGCTTCCAATGCTTCTGGAAGCACAGAAGAATCAGCTCAAGTTGTGGTTCCAAGAGCCAGACCACAGAGGGGCGGTAATCGTGGTAAAGCAAAATATGTCTTGAGTGATTCTGAAAATGATGACGTTCCAGATGACTCTGACTTTAACGAAGATGATGATTGAGATTAGATTAGTTCCACTAACTTTCATTTTCACTTTACTCTTTGTATCATCTTGGTACGTGGGCATGCTTCATCTTCACCTCTAATGGAAACTTATAGATTCTATTCTTATTTTACCAGTTTTTGGTAGCTTTAGATGGTTCTTTCATATCGTCTTTTACTCACCTCGTCCCAAGAACCCCCGAAATGAAAAAGAAACAAATCAATTTTTTCCCGTGTGGTTTTCTTTTTACATCGGGATTGTGCATATATACACACAGATCAGATAGGTATACTCCCAATCTACCAGCACAAAATAATTTGCACCACATATGCATTGAAGCTGAACATTCTGAAAAGAGGATACAAACATTTAACGACACCTTGTTTAGTCTCAGTGGCTCTTGATTCATTAAACCCTGAACTAAGAGATGATAAGATACCATTCTTAACCAATGATTTTAAGGAAACTTTTAAATTATTTTGACATCAATATTGGATATGTCTTGGCCATCTCAGTGTTTTTAATCGCATAGACCCCCCAAAAAACGCATAATCAACTGTTATCCAACGTTTGCTTATGCAAAGAATTGATGTTGATTAAAAACTCCGATGGTTTCTGCTGGCAAAGGAATGATTTTCCGCACACAAAAAGCAACTGAACTATGATCATAGTCACACCTGTTTGTAAACAAAAGAAGTGAAGACTTATTTCAGGAAGCCAACAAATCTTAATAAGATTATAGTTCATGAATTATACATCATTTGCAGGAAGATCCAATGTACTTTCATTCTTTTATACGAATGAGTATCAATAAAAGATCCCGTCAGTTCTATTCAATTTGATATCCAATTGACTTGACTTCGAAGAATATGCAATGCTTTCTTTCAACTTCTTTGAGATCAAGAGACAACAATGTTGAATGCATAGAATATCACATCACTTCATATCTAATTTCTTCAATTGGACACCGATTGTAACCGAGAATGTTTGTACTAACCGATTGTAACTGAGAATGTTCGTACTAGCATGGCCAGATGGGCAATCTCTATACAGATTCTGGTTAGCAGTAGCTACAGCAGAAAATACACTACAGTACACCTATCAGGCAACAAAAGAAGTGAGAGTAGTAGACCACTAGACCTACAACAATGGCATCAATACCAGTATCTAATCCTGGTGTTGATGAGATTTAGTGGGATAGGAAGCACATTACTGAAGAATTACAAGGTGAGGTTCCGTCTTGTAGCTTCCATCTTCAAGAGCAGATCATTAATATCTGAATCCATCCTCATCTTCATGTGAAAGTAATCCTGCAAAGATCTTTCAAGAGCCTGAAGCTCTTCCAGTTTCTGTTTGCGCATCTCTTCAGCATCAGCCAGTCGTAATTTTGCGATTCGGCTCGTGTATTCTTCTTCAATCCTCTCATTCTTTGAGACAGCAATGCGCTTCAATGCTTCAGCTTCTTTTCTTGCATCATCAGCACGTACTTGAAACATTTTTGCCTCTGCTTGTTTGATTCTCACGATGCTCTCCAGCTCATCAAAAACATGTTCCTTCCGAGTACTTGCTTGCAAATCATATTTCAGCATATCTTTATCATATCTATTACCTTCCAACCTTGGTAAAAAACCTGTCTGCTTATCTGACTGAGACGCCTCTAAGCTAACAGAATTTAACCATTGAGCTTCATTGCTGGGCCCAGCAATACCGTTAGTCTTTTCATCAATCATCAGTGTCATTTCTTTTCTGGATATAACAGGGGCTTTAGAATGCTTCAAGGAATCAGCATCTGCAATCGTGTCAGAGGATGCACAAGTTAGAAAACTCCAGCTCCAAAATGATAAAGGCATTCACATAAAATGGAATTAACAGGCATGCCAAAATCCCTGACCAATGCAAGTTCCAAAACAACTGTAGCAAACAGTGACAAGCGTGAACACCTGGGATGGCTGTTTAATCACCTCTACACCAGATGAAGCCTACCCCACCCAAATACCCAGTGCTGGCATCTTAATGCATATTAGTAGTGCATAAGCCAGTGTGTCACAAGTCATTCAACCAATATACGTGCACATTCAGACTCTGGGGTAGTAAGGCAAATACAAAGGAATTCTACAAGTATGAACAGAAATCAAAAGACATCAGCAAACTAAGCTTTCTGACTACATTTTATGCAGACCTTCCTGAGCTGAGTAAGAGCATTTAATTCGACTGGTTTCTGTCTTACTAATTCTATAGCTGAAGTAAACAAGCAGAAAGAAGGCTCTGCAGTATCCTATAGGACTTTACGTTTATTCAAATGTTTAGAAATGTCTGTGTGAAAGCTTATTTGGGCTTATGTTTTCAACACAATGTAATTCACATTGGTTATTTAAATATCTTTAAGAGAAACAAAGCACTTTATATATTCATCATACGAACTTGGGAGCCATAAACCACTATTTCATTGAAAAGATGATAACAATAGCTAACTATAAGGTTGTTCAAATAGTAATGCTTAGCTGAAGGAACATAGACGACTCAATCTGAGCTTATTAACTCTAGAGAGGACACACAGATTTTTGAGATTTGAGATAGCAAAGGAGCATGTAGTTTACCCAAGACAAGTACAACATATTTAGTAAAGAAAGAACAAGTAATTTTCTGTTTTTTTTTATGCAAATATAACCACAAAACAATTTATAGACCTAATGTGGATTAAAATGGTCAAAAGCAAAGGAAAGAGCTAATCTTTTCATTCACAAACTGCTCTAGAAAGATTATATGAATTTTCACATATAAATTTTTTTTTCAAGGCTTATTGCGAGCCAAACATCAAAGTATAAAATAATAAGTGAACTGCTTCGGACCATATTTCAACATAGAGTGCAGAAAATTTCGCATTGTGTTTCCCAAGGCCCTTAGACATATGCTTTGCATGGTGCATTGTATTTTGAAACAATAAAATAATGTCCATAACACTCGTATGTAAACAAACTTTCACATGTAAAGACCTGAAGAGGTTCTTTTTAATCAATCTTAGAGAAAGGATGCCAAATAATGATTACATAGTGTAATGGGGGTTCTGCATATTTGTATAAGATGATTCAGTTTCATGTAGAAAGTGCTTTTTAGAGTGCAAAATAACTAAAAATTGGAGACGCATAAAAGATTCTGCTTCTCCTAACTTGTCCCCTAAAGACATGAAGGTAAAAAATAAATGAATAACAAAGTACAATAAAATCAAGTCTATATGACAGAATTGAGTTTCTCGTGAAAATGTAAGGTTAAGACAATTGAAAATACAGTAGCTGATATCGAGCTCTTACCATTTAGAAAACCCATAATCTGTTTTTGAACTTCCTGAAGATTAACTTTATTTTCCAAATTAGAAAGCACCTGCAAGGCAATCTTATGCAATCGTTGCCCTCTCAAATCCTCACTTGCGCAGAAGATCCTCCGAACATGTTCAAGTTCCCTCGAAAGAGTTTCTGCAGTCCATTGCTTTGCAAAGTTTTGAAATACCTCCTTCACAAAGCCAAACATCTCAGAAGGATGATCACAGGCAACACAATGGAACTGCATCTCTGTTGTACCCTCAGGTCCAGTGGCACTACGCCCGTTTCTAATGTAAGACTCCCGCAACCCACAATCTGCATGGCACCAGTGTAGACATACATCACACCCCACCCAGCTGCAAGTATTAGAAGCCATGTCAAACTTTGAACACACAAGGCACATGCACTCCCGACAAAAACCATTCTTCTTAGCACAGATTTTGCAATCACATTCATCAACAGGCAAAGGACTCAAGCATGTTGGATTCCTACACCTCATGTTCAGAAATATCTCCGCCAAATCAGAAGCTGATACATCACAATTATATTGAACATATTCCTGTAAACCAGTCTTCACAGCCACCAAAATCTCCAAGTGTGTTCGATGGGACTTCAGTAGCATCTCCAAGGTAATGTCAGACCTGCTCTTTAGTGCTTTCTGGATGGCACTTGGATGCCACTGCCTGCCAGGATTCCTGATTATATCACCAACGGACTCCTTCAGAAAAGCCAATTGTTGTGCAGATATTTCATTGAACCTCTGAGCCACAACATTTAGTGGCTCTGAAACTATCATGGTTATCATGGACTCAACAAAGTCAGCTCCAACATTCCATAGCTGCTCTCTTCCTTCAGGGTTACTGATCTTGCTTAAGATACCACCATTCTTCTCTCTGAGTGCTTGTTTCTTATCTTTAAGATATGCAGACCCAGTTTCATGGGAACCAAGGCTCTGTGAAGGAGATCTATTATCATTAGGATGCTGGGAGGGTACTCCAGGATACTGTTTGTTGAAACTTAATTGCCGTTCCAGTCCACCTGGTGCTCTAAAATTTCCCTCAGCAGATCTAGTTCGCTGCGCCAAAGCTTGAGCAATTGAATTTCCTTGAGAAGTTTCATACTGCTGATGCAAGCCATTCCCCTCTGCTAACAGTTTTTGAACAAGTGGTGGAAGGGCTTTGCTCTTTGGCTCGTCTGCGGCGAGAGCTTGCCAGTCCACTCCCTGAAATAAGGGTCGACTTTTAACGGACTGCTCTTGATCTAATGTATTGTGAGTTAGGGAACAGCTAGGGTTGTGGGTGAAGTGTTGGGAACCTGAGAACGACATTGATCCATTAAACCCATCAGAATCAGTGCGAAAAGAGCTATGAAATGATTGGACGCTCCTTCCATGACTGGGAGAGCCAGGCGCCTGTGTTGTATTTTGAAAGCCAATAGGCAAAAGTACATTCGGTAGGCTAAGGGAGAGGTCAAGAGTAAGCTTCTCGTCCTTGGGCTTGTCATTACTCCACTGTACTTCTTTCTCAGGTCTTTTAACGGGATCAGCAGTGAATAGATCCAAGCTTCTTTTACTTGGTCCTTCTGCACAAGTATCTCTGTAAGTCATGGGGCCACTTGATTCAGTTGCATTCCTAAACTCATCTACTGTAGAAGGAGTGCAATAAGAAGCTGAGAGAGCGACAGTTTTTCCCTTATCCTTGTGGTTCTCGTTTATTTCCTCCACTACATGTGAAGAAACTGCCAAACAAGCACCAGTATCCTCTGAAAGCCCTGTATGTTTTTCTGGAAGATCATTTCCACCTGCTTCACCTTCAAGATCTATTCCCTTGGCTTCCCTTTCTTCTTCTTTCACAGTTTGTGATTCACCAACTTCTTCATTATAAACAACAACTGTGTGTGAAAATTGATCTTCCTTGGTGCCCGCATTATCTGCAAGGCCTTTATATCTGTCACAATAGTTATTTGTCAACCGGCCTAGATTTTCACAATCAGGCAACCCATTACCTTCCTTTGTGGAATCACTAACATGTTCCAACACTCTACCTTCTACTTGCTCATCCTGGACAGACATTTTACTAGACACCACATTTTCCGCAGATGTTGAAGTTGCCCTGTCGTTCAAGTGTTTATCTTCCACATGGTTCTGACACTCAAACTCCTTCTGAGAAGATTGCAATCCATCAGAAGCTTGATCTTCAGCAATCGGCTCAGATACAGGTACCGGTCGAGGATCAGGTTCAAGCTCCCCTTCCTCCCTTTCGCTGTTGTTTCCACTGCTTTCCACAGGCAAATCTTCACTTTTTCTAATTTCCATACTCTTAGTCTGCTCACTCCCAGAGTCCTTTGACCAAGGTGGTGACTTTGCATCCTTCAATCTCTGAGGAGACCTCACCTTCCCAACCTCATCCGAGTCCACTCTAGCGACTCTGACAGAATCAGCGCCACCCCTGGTCCCGTCATCAACATCTTTAGCTCCACCAAACCTGCGCCATGATGAAACACTTCCTTCGCGCCGAGACCTATCACGCTCTGATCTAAACCCCTTTGGAACTTCTCTTCTCAACGCTGAAAAGCTTTCAGACCGATGAACCCTCTCAGCACCATATCCACCCCTCGGAGAAGAGCTCAAAACCCCTCTCTCAGAGTTGTTATTTTCTCTGTATCTATCATAGCTCTTCCTCCTATCATAACTATCAACATCATAATCAGATCGCTTTCTAACTGGTCTCAAATTATCACGATCATCTTCTACCCTATCATACCTAGAAGACGAAGAAGATATACCCTTTCTTGCACTATCTGACTTGTAATAAGAGCTCCTGTGCATCAAGGACCTATGTGACGAACCAGAATCCTCATCCCTCCTTCCCCAGTCCTTGCAAGCTGCCTTGTCACCAAAAGAGTCAAGGTCATCACTTGACCTCAATCTCTTCATGGTTACTTCTACTATCACAACAAATCTCCTAGGCTTTCCCCAAATTTACGAAAAAAGCAGTTGCGTTATCAGTGAAAACAACACTATCAGCTGCCGATCTCAATAACCCCGCATCCAAATCCATGCAAATCCACCCACAAAGCAAATTCTAAAGCATCAAATTTATGAAGAACTTAGGGATTTCAATTTCAGAAAACCCTCGGTGATTTAAGCAAAAACCCTTTCTTGTCTAAGCTCAAAATCAAAAAGCCCTAATTCCAACCTGATACTAAAAACTTCATCATCATCATCATCATCAAAAACGGATCTCAACAAGCCAAAAAAACGACAGAAGAAAGCGTATTAACAGCTACAAAATAGCATTTCAAGCCAAAACTGAGCTCAGAAAACCCAGCTTCAGCTTTTGCATTAAGCCCAGTACCCAAACTGAGTACCAAGATTCAATCTTTCCAACCAAAAAAACACAGATTCGTAAACCCTTTTGGAAATTACCAGGTGGGTTGCCGTCAGATTAGCACTCCCTTGCCGGCCGGCGAAGATGAGATTTTCCGGTCATTCCGAAGATTCAGACATATATATTCGAGAAAATACAAGCATAAAAAACTGATAAATTTGACGAAACTGTCAGTCCAGGGATCAAATGTTTTTTTAGGAGCAGGAAAGAACGAGAGGTATTAATGTAATTTTACATTAATATTGAGTCAACGAAGTTCCAACAACTGAGAGAGAGAGAGAGAGAGAGGGAGACCTGAATACGCAAAGTGCGTAGAGCGCATAGGTCAAGGAGAGGGGCCTCGGGAAGCTTCAAAGGCATTGGGTGGTGTAGTATACGCCGAGGCGCATGTTAGCAGGTGGTCTTTAGTCAACTGCGGTTTGAAAGTTAAAAGTAGCCGCGGCCTTTCCACGTCATAATGCTGCTGTACTTTGGTCTTTGGAGACTAATCAGTGTCCTAATATGTCTCTTTATCAAATGCAAAGGTCAAGGACTAGGAGGGATCTAGGAAATACTTTTGTCCCCAAGGACTCCACAGTTTTCTTTAGGATATTTAGAAATTTTTCTCCTGAGATTTGAGGCAAAATATATTTTTAGAAATCTCACATACCTTATAACTTTTTGTAATTTTATCAACTTGTTTCAAAAAGATATAATTTGAAAATCCATTTTGGGAAAGGTAAAACATTTCTATTCCAAAATTGAACTTTTCTTGTGGACCTTTAGATTTCATAACAAATCAAGTTAAATCCTGAAGAATTACAATTTATTAATGAGGTTGAAGTAGCTTTTACAATTTTCTAAAGTCATCGGTCTGGATAAGAAATACAGAAGAAAAATATTGTTATAATTAGAAAAGAAATAACATTTTGTGCCTTGAGAATACCTCAAATAAGTTTCTAAATATATTGTTAATAAATTATTTTTCTCTTGTTTTCAAGCCATCGATTTAGACAAAAGGTTAGAACATTAAAAAATTCTAAACAATTTATAAAATTTTAAATTCATCCAAAAAATACTTTGAAGTTTCTTTTACATTTTTGAAAGCACCTCAAATGAGTTTGCAAATATAAGTTTAGACATTATGTTGTTTCTGATATTCAAATCATTTGATTTGTACAAAAAAAAAATCTTAGAAAAGTTCAAAATTCTTAAATTTATAAAACTTTTCAAATTAATGATAAACACCTTACATTGAACGGAATAATTTTTTAGCTTGAAGCACCTTAAATAGTAATCTTTTGTACCTTAAAAATACCTAGTGACATATTTTTCCTCTTAAAACTATGTTTTCACACTATTTGTCTTTATTTTCAACCTTTTAGTGATATATATTCGCTTTTGAAAAAATAGTAGGATGACACAAGGGCAATTTTGGTATGAAAAACATTTCCTCTCTCCAAATATGAGTTTCTTAATAATATTTTTTGAATTGGGTTGATAATGTTATATAAAAGTTGAACTTAAGAGAGGTAGGTGAGATTTTTCAAAATTTAGATATACCAAGTGATATTGCAACAAACCACAAGGGAGGTTTTTTAAATTATCCCTTTATTTAGAGGATTTTCATTCATCAAATACTATCAATTATTGGGATTGAATCGGACTATGATAAAGTTTTTTCAGTCTGGACTCTATGTATTTACGAATAAATTTGGATAGCTGGGATTGAGTTTTAAGTTTAATTTAGAAGAAAGTTGTTATGTTTATAATATTTTTTTATTTTAGTTTTTATTTATGTTATTTTAGTGTAGTACATTATTTTTTTATTTTAGTGTAACTGGGAGAACTCGAACTTGAAATTTCTTACTTACACTTCTTTTCTCCGAACCACCCAACCTATCTCTTCCCCTATATTTTATGTATCAATCCTTACATCTCCCACTACTGGTGGAGTAATTGCCAGTTTTGGTATGTTGGGTGATATCATTATTGCGAACCTAACGCCTATATTGCATTTGCAGGTAAAAGAGTAATTGAACAAATATTGAATACAACAGTGCCTGAAGGTTCGCAAGCCGCTGAATATTTATTCCAAAAGGGTTTATTCGACCTAATCGTACTGCATAATCTTTTAAAAAGCGCTCTTAAAGAGTTATTTCAGTTCCATGCTTTTCATTCCTTTGAATCAAAATGAAACAGAGCACTAAGTTCAACGAGTAGTTAGTTTATAAACAAGTAATAAACGAGTCAGTTCCATTATTTGTTATTTGTAATAAACGAGTAGTTAGTTTATTAGAATCAAAGGAAATAAGAATGGAATTTTTTTTGGTGACATAAGTTCAAATTGTAGAACAAATCAAAACTTGTGGATAATTCTTTTTTACTTATATTTCTTATAGTATATTTGATTGTGTTAATGTTTAACACGGTGTAATTGCCAAGTAGAGGCCTTGGATCTGTCTTTTTTTTTTTTTTTGGGGGTTTCTTTGGGAGTTGTAGGGGGAAATTGTAGCCAAATGGTTTTTCTTTTTAAGTGCCTATATGCATTACTCAAGTTCTAAATTTTTGGGACTAGTGTGGTACATTGTTTTAAAATGATTTTGTTCTAAAATAGGTTAAGAATCATCCTCAGGAAAAAAAAATTTAAAAATTGAGTGGCTTTGGTGAATGTGGGTTATAACATTTGAGAAAAGAAGATGAAATATGACCTTTAATTCTAAATCTTTTTCACAATGAACATTAGTTTGAGTTTAGAAGAAATTATCTTTAAATTTGGCTTTTGTTGTTAACACAATGCAAGCTTTTGGGGTTGAAAATTTCATCAACTTATTCAATAATTAATTCAAAATAAACTTGATATGATCTTGGTTCGCTAACTAATCATGTCAAACAAGCTATTCATGCTCAAATCGGGCTCAACTTGGTAAGTCTTAATTCGCTAACTAATTTTCTCAAACATGAATAACATGTAGTGTTTGTTGGTTTGAGCTTGACTCAATTAGTTTAAAATTTGAAATCTATAATTAAATAAATTCAACCAATCGAGTTCAATTGAATAAAATTTTGTTTATTTGAAACTTGATAAATAAACAATCTAAATTTAAACACAAGTTCAAACTCATTAAAATAAATAAACAAGATTGAACACTAAGGTACCGAATTCATAAGCTCATTTATATCCCTTCTATTGTTCAAAATTATGGCTAAATATGATATGAGGTAACATGTGCATACATCCAATGGAGGTAAACAGGTAGATATCAGCTTCAACATTCGTTCATTTTGGACAGAGCAAGATATTTTATGACATAATTATCACATTTATGGCATGTCAATATTCATTCCAAAAATCATATGTAACATTCTTCAGTAGAAATTAATAACAAAATGAGAAAATTGCCATCCATTTTGTGATATGTTGTTTTAAGCATATGAAGATCCACCATGTATACTTGTCGGTCGTAACGAGCCTTCTATCTCACTTCCTGTTATTAGAAATCATATAGCAAGTCTTGCATTATATATATATATATATATATATATATATATATATATATATATATAAAACAGGCAAGAATCTGTAAGCCTCAAAATTTTAAGAAATTTGAGAACACAATTCTGCCTATCAAAGTGTAAACTTTAGAACTTCATTTTAGCTGCCTCTATTTAAAATAATTTTTGGCGCCATGAAGCACCTAGAAAACATATTATACTGTAATTGCATTTTTGTGCATCATTTTGCTAAGATTTAGTAAGAAAAGTCACAAGTAAAATCATGCATGAAGTTGGGAAGCTGTTAATGCCACAGCCTATTTTTCTGTTCCACAGCCATTTCTGAAAATACCAAAATTATCCTTCTCAAGTCTAAATGCAATTTGGACTCGGAAGAGGTAATTTTATGGGATTTTTTGTTTATATTGTGTCTAAAACGACAGTTCTGCCCTTGGCACGTAAAATTGCTACCTATGGCAGTCAAACAAATAAGAGAACATGTGAATTAGGCATGAATATGATAATTAATGGCAAAAATTGTGATAATAGAATACATTTGTTTCTTGCACTTTGGAGTCTAGCCCAAAAATTAGAAATTATACTTCAACCCCAAGAAATTTTGAAAACTGAGGAGAAGAGACTCTAAACATGTCAAAGACTTGCTAGAATGAGGTGACAGATCATTAAAAAGAGCAGGAAGGATCCAAACTTGGTATTGAAACTAGATCCAAATTGGATGGGCAAAAGATATTGAAGAGATATGACAATAATTGGACTGTTTGAGTTCAATTAATTGGGGTATTTGACACTAATGCACCAACCACTGCAGGGTATTTGCCAGTAAGGCAACCCGGTTTAAATTGCTATTTTTAGGAATTTTTGTAGAAAAATATACTTTATCGATTTGATGTAAAAAAGTGAAAAAGTGATTGAAAAATGTATTTACGTAAAACGTAAAATCCAAACAAGACGCATAAAAGGTTGATCACATCTTGCTGTTATTTATATATATATTTTTAACAATGAAGGAGGCTTCTTCAAACTTCATACGTAAAGTACATACATGATATTCATATAAACTTGAGAAAAGGCTAAAAAATTAAAGTTAATTTTGTCTAAGTATAATGTCTCGTATTAAGGAAGCATTTTGTAGGATTATTTGTTAATGCGTGCAAAACCAAATCATATGTAAGATAGCTTTTGGATCATTTTGTGGTTAAAGATGTATTAATTGTAGAAATTTGGTAGTGGAATTTTTTTTTAAAAAAAAATGTGCATAGATACATATATGTACTTTGAAATGAGAATGCTTTATGCTTTTTGTACTACACACTTCAGCACTCCACTATGCTATTACTAATGAAACATTGCGAATTCCTATATTTTCTTCTTTTTTTCCCCCCTAAAACAAGTATCTTGATTGTTCATGTCACAAGTGAAAAACATACTTGTAAGTCAAAGAGCTCAAAGTTGAATCATATATGAAAGCTGTGTAGCCTAAAATAGCCTTTATTTGTATTTAATCTAACATTCACGATTCCATAAAACAAATTTTATCTTTCAGTTTGGAGCAAGAATATATTTCGTTTGATTTTCCTTCCCTTTATTCTCTAATCTAAAATTGAAGATATGTTGCCATTTCTTGTACTCCAGATAGATTCAAAAGACCTTAACAAAGAAGTAGTTCAACAACAGTAAAATTCAACCACTTGTTGTCGGGAAAGTTTTGATCTCGTGATTGAAGTGAAGATATATAAATTAGAAATTCTGAATTCAAACCTCTGAATTTTTCATTTTCTTGTTTTTTTAAATCTCAACCCTCTCTTGTTGAAAAAAATATTTTTCAAAAAAATCATTTGCAGAAAAATCAATAAATTCATGGCCCCGACCTGATTTTTGCACGCGTAAAGACTGTTTGTGTTTTCTTTTCATGAATGAGTAAGGCCTTGTTTAGATTGCCATTTTCTGCTAGAAAATTACGTCGTTTTTCATGATCACATTTATCTATTATTTTTTTTCTTCACATATATCGAATTGCTATAGTATTTTTTTTATGAAAAATGACGAAAAATGCAATCTAACTTTTTGAGTTTTCTACAGCTAATTCATGAATAAAGTTGGCCTGTGTAGTCAAAATTTCCACCTCCATCCATGTTACCCTGTCTAATCATTGCTGGCATCATGGATGGAAATAAGCGACATGCTGTTTGAGCATCACGGGAACACTATAGAAATTACTTTGACCATTTTTAGAAACGACTTGGCAGCAATGGCAAGGCAGGCAGAGCATGTGAAGTTTGATTTTGTTGAGTGGTCCGAATCCAAATGGCCAATAGGAGAAATAGACGGTTTTGACTCTGTGAAATGTCTTGGACGCCTCATAATTGCTTTTTTGACGCTTGTTTTTTCTGACGTGTCATAATTGCTTTTTTCCATTTTCTAAACAAATGACAACACACATCCACTTTTGAATCCTGTGTCTTACAGTTGAAATTGAGGAAAAGAGAGATGAGAAATGAAAGGGTAATGACAACACAGATACACTTTTGAATCCTGTGCTTCACAGTTGAAATTGAAAAAAGAGAGACGAGAGATGACGAGGAATTGATTAATCTTTTGTGCTAGTAACGCACTTTTGCATAGAAATGAGGGGCTTTGCTCCAAAATCTAAGGCCTCGTTTGGACATCAATTTTTTGCTACATTTTTGTGAATATATTTATCAATCGCCTTTTTACCTCATATATATCAAATCGCTATAGTAATTTTTCTATAAAAAATCTAGAAAAATGCAATTCAAACACAACCTAAAGGTTTCCATGATCAATGCAAATCAGTCATCGTTTTCAACCAAAAAAAAAAAAGATGAGAGGGTAATAAAAAGGGAAAAAGCCATTTTACTTTGGATGAAGAAGAACCAATTGGATTATATAGAAGTTAGGAAGAAAAAAAGTCTCGGTACGAAATGGTATAGTATAACATGTTATGGATTTTAACTACACAATAGATTTTAGACTTGAGACGTAGTGCCCAATTTACCTTTAACAAGTTGAAAACTTTGGACCCCGTTTTGATTAACTATTTTTTGGGACGCTTTTTGAAATATTTTATTCTAATAATATATGTTTTTTGAAATATTTTACTCTAGTAATATACATAAAAATTTTTATTCTAAATATTTTTAATAGTGTTTTTCGTGATGTTTTTGAGAATATATTTTAAAATATTTTTAAAATTTAAAATTCTGATAGAGTATTTTTATAAATTTAAAAAACTTCACCACTACTCACTATCACCCACCACCCCACCAGCCCTCCCTCTTCCCCACCCCTGTCCCGGAACCCCCTCTTCCTCCTTTATGGTCGCACGGGTCCTGATCAGAGGGGCTTGCAAAGGAGGGGGTGGGGAGGTGGGAGAAAGAGGGAAGAGGAAGAAAGGGAAGACATAGTGGAAGGGAAGGAGGGAGAAGGAAAAAGGAGAAGGGAGGAGAGAGGAGGGGGAGAAAGGGTAAGATGGAGGAGAGAGGAGGGGCAAGGGCTGTGATGTATGGTGGTGGTAGGTGATTAGTAGATGATGGGCAAAATAAAAAGAGGGAATAGGGTTATATATATATATATATATATATATATTTAAAAAAATTAGGTGTATTTGAATGTGTTTGGTGATGGGTGTTTTTCTTCTTAGATTTGAACAATTTGTAGGCCCCGAGCCACTGAATATCCATTTGGATTTTGGAGCATTGGTTTGGTATTTTGGTTCTTATTGGTACCATTTAGTGATTTAGAGCATTGTGCGTGTAATGCTGTGACAGGTAACAAATTCCAGTTGGCCAATAATACGTTATTTTTTGGGGTTAATTACGCTTTGCCTTCCTAAACTTGGAATGAATTGCTCTTCCCCTTTAACTCTAAATATATAAATTTTATCACGTCATTAACTTTTAAATAGGTCAAAAAATGAAATTATTTTTTGCATGACACAATTATAGTACGTATGTGACCACAATATAGCTTCAAGGTAAAAGAAGTTCGAGTTGAGCCCAAAAAAAAAAAGAAGAAAAGCTGGTTTAAAAGTGTTTATTTTGAATGCTCGTCATTCTTATTTTAAACATATTAAAATTATGTAGCACAAATTCGCACTTTGTGGGCCTGTGAGAATTTTGAGAGAGTAGCAAGGTAAGCAAAAACTATAAGGGCCAATTGTTTGATAATTTAAAGGAAGAAAGAGAAGCGGAGCAAAATTAGTATAGAAAATTTGAGAATTTTTCAATTTTTGGCCCTACAACACTATTTATTTAACGCTTTGATATTCATTCATCTAAAAAAATTATTTTTTTATTGTGACATTAATGTGGTTTTTATTTTTTTTTCCTTTTTTCACCAATGAGGGTTAGTGTAGTATTAGCCATACAACCATTATCATGGACATTAAAGTCATTTTATCAATCTTTTTGGAGGATAGCTTATCAAATATTTTTTGATAAATAAAAGTTTGGGTGGGTTTGAATTTGGTCATCACCATAGGTTAGGGCACGTTTTCAGGATTATAGGTCATTTATAGAAATTTTTACAAATCACCCACTAACATAACTCTCACATTAATAGTGAAATTCAAACAGATACACTTTTTGTGAGAAAGTGATTCATTCTTACCATTTGAGATAACTTGTATTGGCGAGAATAGCTTATCAATGACTATACCTGGCAATTGGGCGGGTTAATATTAGGTTTTCATTTAAATGGGTTACACTCAACTCACCCCAACTTTAGATTGGGTTAATTTTGGGTTGGGTCATCTCAAATCCATGAGTCAAATATAACCCAATATATTGATTAATAGATTTTGATACATAAACTCTTTCAAATATATTTTCACATACAAAATTTTTTTTCACACACATAAACACATTTTCACATAGATAGACATATTTTCACACACTAAAACACTCACAGATACAAACGCACACTCACTTTTTAACATCTTTTGAAATATTTTATTTTTATACATATAAACACACTAAAATACACATGTATGATATGGGAGGAGATGAGGGGTTTTGGCGTGGGTTAGTGGTGTCAGAAATGGATTTAGCGTTGTGTGTATTTTGCAATAAAATGAAGAAGGAATTGTGTTATGAAAGCAGGCTAATTACTCAGAATATTGCCCAAAAAAAGAAAAATCGGACATCTATTGCTCTGACAAGACATGTGTCTTCATCTATTGCAAAACCCAAATATATATTTTTTTAAAAAATACCACTGGCTACTGGGCTGCATGAAAATATTTTTTTAAAAAAAAATTGACTCCCCCAGTTGAGTTATTTAGGGTACATTCACGGCATGAAAAAGTCAGCACGTAGCAATGAATGGGCTTTTTTTTTTGCCCAACATCATTGCTCCACTATCTAAACCTTGCTTGAAATTTCTGACGATTTTTGATAATATATGGCCCCAAATGGTTGAAAACAAGAAAAAGAAGAGGAAATGAAGGAAGTAGCTTTTTCCTTTAAAACAATCTGCTGGACTTGAAGCTCCTATGCTTGCTTTATCATGTTCCATAACAAGTAAAGGAGATTCTGGGATGATGCCAAACTGCCCTTTGGCCTTTGGTATTTTAGGTGAGCTGCAGAAGAAGGTGCAGTGAATCAAAAAGTCACCTAAAAATACAAAGTTGGCACATCAATTATTATTCTACTGCTTGGGGACCCATCCATCCATACATTAGGGGGAAGAGAGATCTTACAAATTCAAAAGCAAGGAAAGAAGAAGATGAGAAGAATATGGCCTCAGGAATCAGGAAAGCGAAAACAAAAGGAACTTACACAGCCGGCAGCAACAATTTTTAAGCACTGACACAACAGGAACTTAAAGCATTGACACAACAGGCTGCCGGGCCGTGTCAATTTTAAAAAAAAATTCATGTTCGATTTATTAAAAAAAAAAAGGGGTTTTGCTGCCGGGCTGTGTCAATAAAAAAAAAGGGGTTTTGCTGCTGGGCTGACACAGCCCGGCAGCAATAGATGAAGACGCAACTCTTGTCAGAATAATAGATGTGCGATTTTTCTTTTTTTCGTCAATATTTTAAGTAATTAGCCAAGAAAGCAAGGGTAGTTGCCTTGATCAATTAAAATCTCTTTAATGTCCAACTCTGCGCTGGTCTACTAGAACTGAAAATGGGAATGACGTACTAGTACAACAAGAAGTGGAAAAGACACACATATGATATGGTGTTTGCAAACTTTCTCGAATTGTTATTTTTTCCAAAAAAATTTTTATGTTTTATTGAACGCATTTTTAAATTATTTTGTTATTATATATATTAAATTGTTACAGTATATTTTTTTATAAAATTTTCAAAAAATAACAATTCAAATGGGCTTATATTTGATTGCATGACAAAAGAAGAAGTGGCGAAAAATATTATGGAAGTAAAAGGAGTGGAATGCTCTGAATATAGGAAAATAATAAAACATTGACGCATGCAAGTAAGTATTATAGCTAAGTAGCTCATATAATTTTGTTAAGTATCCATACATGGAGGCCCTACTTTGGCTCATGTCTCATGCTGTTTCATGAACAATGAAATGTTTCGGTATCACTTGTAATTTGTTTATTTGTTTTTTTAATTTAAGTTGGATAATGGGTGTCCAACACAAATACTCAAACCACTCAAAATATATGTGGATTTTTATTATCCAATTCAAAATTGACCCAATACCCAACTTACCCAACCCAACCTCTCAATTCTCAAATTAGTAGATGGGTTGAGTGGATTGTTGGGTTTTGGACATAATTGTCAGGTCTATCAATGACATTTGACTGACCTCCTTTTGGAGCAAAGTGTGTACATTCAGAATTCAACGAGAAGTGTTACTAAGGTTAAGTTTAGGGGGGTAAAACATAATTGACCTTATCTTGTATTTTGGGCCTAAAAACAAAGTGAAGTTGTTATCTTTTTTTTTTAATTTTTGCTTTCTTCAATTTTTTATTTACAACATTTATTATCCTTATTTATTAAGTACTTGTCATTTGACATCAGCATATAATATGTATATAGAATTTTCATCCTGTTGAAATTGTCTATGACTTACAGTAAAGAACAAACATCATATTATTCACAAAAGTTTGCCAAATTTTGGAAGTTTATGGCCAAACTAAGTTGAGATATTCATTTTTATACTCATTTAATTGTTATACTTGCATAAGTTTATAAAAGAACCCTAGGGACATGACATATATATATATATATATATATATATGTATATATATTAGATGTTTTACTCATTTGAGATATTTTCTTGGATTTCAATCTGATTTTCTTGGAGTCAACTTCATTACTCAAGTATTTGATTTTCATTTCAAACTTATTTACAAATCTACAATCCATTCCTATAAATTTTTTGTACTGTGTGAATATTATTATGTTTACTTAATAAAAAATGATGTATATTATGCTTATTTTGTGAAAACGAAAGAGAACATGAATGAAGCCAGGAGAGCCATTCAAACATGATCTACATTTGATTGTTTGTAGTCAAAAAGCACAAGACAAGGCATGAATTGCCTACTCTCAATATGAGATATTTTGTGCAATTATTTTGATGGTGCTGCTCACTCTTATCTAGACTCTGCACAATAGTCAAAACTCTCAAACAAAACAACTGAGATTTCTTCAAAACCGCCTCCTTCTTCATTTGTGTCAACAACCACTCCAAAAAGACTTCAAAATCTTGATGCCTTTTTCCCCACTATGGCTGCACTTTTCATTGGTCATTACTTCCACAGCAAAAGCAGTTTGATACAACAACTCCAACCCAAGAATGATCCAAGAATTCCCATCTCAGTTTCCTGCCAGAACAGAGAATCCATTGATCCATCAAGTTCAGACGAAAAGCAGGAAAAGAAGGAGAACATGATAATCTTTCCCCAGCTTTGTCTGAGTCTGCAAAAGCTTGGAAAGGGATTGAGAGATAATTTGAGTCCAAAGCAGAAGGGTGATTGGAAAGACTTGACATTGATGAGTTTATCATTTGCTGTATATGTTTATATATCTCAGAAGCTTGTTTGTGCTTACTGTGCCTGGGTGTCCATGGTGCAACAACCTTGGTAGAAGAAAAATCCTTCATGGATCTCGTCTTTTCATTTGTATATCCTCTCCTACTATAAACGGGTTTTATCATACTTCTGTTCAATTTCTTTTCCTCATTAGAAGAGGGTTTTGTAGAACTTCTGTGTAGAGTGAGAGATAATAGATTGGTTTCCAGTTTTTCACTTGAATTACAAGTAAATCATTTGTAAATAATTCAATTCCACAGATGTTTCATAGGTTCATAAGAAGAATTTGACGGTAGATCACAGATTGATCTAGAAGCAATAGCACGATATTTAGAACTCATTGTGTACTTAATTGACAAATAAAAGCAACATTTATCTACATCATTGGGTACTAAGCTTAGGTAAAAGGTTACATGCACGGTTCAAAGTCCCGGTCATGGCGTAGACCGTTTCACATCGATTTCAGCATATCGGTCACCACGATCTTGGCGAAATGTAAAATTTAAAATATTTAATATTTTAAAAATTGTGAATAATATACAAAAAATATGCTAAACAAAATAAATAAAAAATTAGCTCGATTTTTGGTTGGATTCAAGTTGACTCAGGACGACTCGGTATGACTTGACCGTTCTATCTGTGTCGGAGATTTTTTGACAATTCATGTGTCTCGCAGTCATCTCGTCCCGACATCGGAACAGAGAGCTTCGTTCAAGTAACGACTCTGTCGAATCGTCTCGGGCTCAGCTGACTCTTTGAACCATACTTACATGAGCCTGTGAGAATCATCCAGCATAAACAAGTATCATTAGAGGCTTCTGTATAAATTTAAGGTGCAGTACATAGGCGATAAAACTGAAGGAAACAGATCATACAGGAAAACTGCATTACAAGATTTTATTATTCTTGGGCAGAGGTTGGGGGTCTTGGAAATTCAAGAAGTATGGACAATTCCTGCATGGTGTCACTCCAAGCATCTGGGACGCTAGTGATCTTAAAAACTCAAGCCTCAGGACATTTGGAAGTTCAAACTGACAAGGCAATATAATCTCCCCAGGTCTATAAAGCATCTTCTCAGAAGGAAGACACCAGAACAAACAGCACTATAGGAAACATACATGAAAAGTTAGTTGATTATTTCAGTAACAACAAACAGTACATAGGAAATGTCATGCTGAATCTGCCTTAACCATAACCATTCAAAACTTTTCCATCAATGCTTACCACACAGCCATCATATGCCCACACGAGCAACTGAAATATCAAGTGACAAATTTCCTGTGCAATAAATCAGGTTATAAAGTGATATGTAACACGGTACTTTGAACACAAATTTGAAACCTGAGAAGACCATGAGAAACTTCCAGAAAAAGATGCTCCAGGAGCTGAACCTCATATCAAGAACTTTAATTTCAATACTATTTTCTCCTTGCCGTACCGCATTTCTTCAACTCCCTTCTGTCGCTATGCATCTTCTCCGTCCTGTTTCCTCCATTCTACTCATTATATGCATACTTAAGTTGTATGCAAATTTCAAATTTTGTGTCCACGAGCTTTGGAAAAAGTACCTAAATCTCTAGATCAAGAAACTTGTCAAGTACTTGTGGATTTGTTATTCAACAGAAAAGGAGAGACGATAGAGAACAAGTTTGCAAAGTAGGTGCACGGGTAGCGAAAAGTCTCACCAGATACAGTGCCAAAGCACAAACCCATTGAAAGGTAATGGTAGCTAAAAGCAACAACCTCCAAAGATACAACTATTACAAACTCAAAAACATTTTTCTAGTTAGCTTGATCAAAGTTTCCATCATTAACATGCCCGTAAAGACATGAAATGAACCAAAAACATTGACTCCATAAACAGAATTCAATGTTACCAATATGTAGGCTATGGGTATTGCAATGCATGAAGAAGTCAATTGACCACTAACAGATTTAATTGACTTCATAAACAAGAAAATTCAACATGCTCCAAAGATCAATTCAGTCAATCTTGTGCCTCTCACGCCTGAAAAGGTGGCGGAATATTGCAACAAGCCATTGCCAGATTATAACCAACCAATTACTTTGATTTGGTTGGGCCTCTGGCCTTGGTCCAAATAATCCTTTATATAGCTCCTTTTGTTTCTGGTAAACAGCCTTGTCATGTTCAGCAAGCAAGCGTAACTCTTTTGCAATTGCTTTATCTTGAGGGGCAAATTTACGTGCCTTTTGGAAATCTTCTCGAGCTGCATCTGTCTGCCCAAGTTCTGCTCTAGCTTTCCCTCGTCTGAACAATGCTTTGACATTATTTTCATCCTCAGACAACACCTGAAGATCAAATTTTGATCCAGCAATTTATCATGGAACATCCAATCTTTTGTCAATACAAATTTTCAAATGCTAGAGTTAATTACAATAATATAGTAGTTCCAGAATAGAAAAAATGACAGAAATGACATCACAATATACATATCTACATCAGTACAATGATGTATTCAAGTACACAAAAAATAAGAAGAGCAAAAGGTTCATATGTATGTGGATCCGAGAGAGAGAGAGGGAGAGACTACACTGTAGATCCAGAATAAACAAATGGCAGCAGTATAAAAAACAGAATAATGTAAAGAATAGCACAAGCAGATCAGTTAGCATATAAAAATGCAAGCACCAACAGCAGCTCAAAAAATAAAACTCCAGATAGGTATGCATGTGATTGCACCCGAGAAAGGAGAAAAAGAGAACAGGAAAACTCTTCACAAAGGGAATATCAAATTGCAAAGACAACGAGGACAGGAACAATCTCTACAGGAATAGCAAATTTCAGAGACGGCATACATACAATGCTGCAATGCATGATGGCTTCGTCAAAGCGCTTGAGCTTTATCAGAGATGCTGCCATGTTAAGGTGGCAGGGATTCTTTACTGCCAAAGCCATGTCTCGGTACTTACCAAACAATTGAAACATAAAGTCATCTCCCATATATGCTATTGCCTGAGACATACAAAGGATATCAAAACATGTTAAATACAAGTTTGACTATCAATAGAACTAATTAGTCATCAGAAAACCTCCAAAAAGAGTGTGTTACCATTTCATACTGTTGCATAGCCTCTGCCAATTTATCTTCTTTAAACAAATCATTTCCATCCATCTTTCTTCTGTCTGCAGCACCGATTCTTTCCTCTACAGTCATATCGCTACGAGCTTTTCCCTTTTTAAATAGTTACATAGGTTACCAAGTCCAGATAAATTGTTCAAGCACAACAAAAAGAGAAGAAACATTCTTCACAAAGCAGCATAAGAACTTACTTCTTTAGTTTCATCAAAACCAATTAGCTCAACTTCATATATAATATCTGCCATGGGTGGAACATTTGGAAAAGAAAAGTTTCCTTCTTTCCCATACCCTAGTTTCCAACCAACATGTAACAGAGAACGTTCACCACATTTCATGCTGGCAACACCGACAGCCAGGCCAGTCATTTCTTTTTTCTCTGGAAGCAAAGAGGAAGGAACATTTGCGTCATACCAAGCACTAACTGAACTTGGAAAATTCAAAACCATGTGATGATTAGGGTGTACGGTCATGCCAAAACATCAGAGTCAGTTTATCATCAGCTGTAGGAATAATGATGAACAGTCATGATATCTCTCTCTCTTGCAGAAGTTTTTGGGAGAAAAGGAGATTGGAGCAGCACTTTAGCATTTAGACATAAAATAACTCTTAAAAACAGAAAATCACAGAATAACTTTTGTTTTGAAGTGGATCTGTTCACAGGCACAACAATGCCGTATTATGTGTAAGGGAGGACAAAATGTTTTTTCCATCCTCTCAAGGGTAGGTAGGCTACCCAATGACATCATGGCAAGGAACATTATGCCAACGTCACACTACCTATATCTAGAAAGACTCCAGCACACTTATGTTAGCGCCGAAGCTAAGGCTCTATACAAGAGTGCCTAGAATCATTGAGAGAACATAGACCACGGAATGTTGTAAGGACAGTCAAACCCCGACTTCTTGGGAGTACTTAGAGCTCCTTACACTTACCCACGGTTGGTGGACAAAATCACTTAAGACTGAGTGAGTTCTTCAACTAGATTCATCAAGAAATGAGTTCTTCAATTAGATTATTCAGAAATATTCTTGTTATTTGAATTTCTCCACCAACTAAAGAATAGATCAGGGCAATGAACAAGAATAATAATAACTGAAGCATATTATCAAAAAATTACATAGAACGTGGAGGTATAAAATTGCTTCAACAAAATAAAAGGATTGAAGGGGAAGAAAGATCAAACAAAACCCACTCTTGAAAGGTAAAATTAGACAATACCTTTACCCAAAATCAACTCAAGAGGTTGTTGCTCTTGCCATGTATCTTCAAACTTGTGCTGAGTGCTTTCAGTCCATGCCCTGTAGTGCACTGCCAGCAAAATGGAGTTACTCTACTTTTTGAATATGATGACTAAATTATATTAAGCTTACTCTGCTGCCATTTGGTCAAAACTTTATGAGGCTACAAATTTAGCACCAATGAAGAACATGAACATGTTAAGAGCTAAGATCACAGCTCAACTACAAGTTCTGAAGGCAAATAACTGATACCACCAAGAAGAATTTATTGGAGCAATGAAGTCATACTCCATCTAATTTCTATAAAAGATTAAAAAAAAAAAAACTCTACTGTTCAATTCATTAGCAGACAAACAAGAAGGTAACGAGATACTGAACTCTGAAGGTCCAAAACATAGTAAGGAGTTAAACCATGACATATAACAAAGTAAGTAGAATTTGTAATTAAAAAAAAAAAAAGAAAAGTAGAAACTTGGTTAAATTTCGACTTTTGATGAAGAAACCCTATGTCCTAGTTCATTAAATTTTTCCATCAATTCTTTTTAACTTCTTATTTTCTAATTGATAAAAAATTTAATTGAATAAATTATCAGCCAGTAGTTTGTTATACATGAATAGTCACATCTGCCAAAAAATTCAATCTCAACAGACTGAATTGAACTACCCCCGAATATGGGAATAATTTCTAGAAGGAAAATCCTTTATTCTCATGCATTATAATTTATTGAAACTTTGATAACATCAGCCCCATTTGGATTGCTATTTTTTTGAGTTTTGTAGAAAAATATACCATAGTGATTTGTTGTATGTGAGGTAAAAAGGAGACTGAGAAATCTGTTCACGAAATATGTAAAAATTTTTCTATGAAAAATCACCATCCAAACAAGGCCGTGAACTGCAAAGGTCTTCATTTCCGTTATTAGCACGAGTAACATGTCATTATCATAACAATGGAAAAGGGTAAGCCCAAAATAGAAGGCGTGACAGCTGCAGAGGCTAAATTTCCCTTAGCATTGAATTCTTGCAGCAGTAGACTTGGCTTTCTTCCATTCTAAGAACTTAATCTGCAGGAAGCGCAGGAATTGCCTTGTGCGCTATAAAAGTTTAAGCTCTGTCATAAACAACTGACTAAAAATTTAAGATCTTTTCATCATCATCTGCAAGTCTAACTTTGTGCGAATGAAGTCTAACTTTGTGAGCATGATAAACAAGGAAAAAACAATTGCTTTATAATCAGAAGAGTTAGAATATTTATGAAGCCTTCTCCTGCTTATTGCCCCAAGAACATCAACAAAAATTTTTTCTATGTGAATGAACCAACCAAAAGTTGAATCATCAACAAAAGCATCTAATAGTGTATGCACAACTGTTCATGGTTTGAACAATTAATGCAGTACTATCAATCAAGCTAGTTCAAACAGTCTTATCTTAGTCTTCAATTAAAAACAAGCAATTTATGCTTAGTGTGGTAAAATATCATTCAACTTGCATGTCACTTTTTTTAATTTTTTTTATGCACAAGTATTTCACCTGGACTTGGTCATTTACAGCAAAAGAGAAGCATGTTTTGTGCAAATAATACCATTGAAAAGATTTTCAAAGAATCTTCCCAAAACCATCTGCAACTGCTTCATCAGCTAATATTAGTTAGAGTTAATACTTTGGCAAGCTTGATCTTGATTGCTACATCTTCTGCAATTTAATAAAGTTCAATCTTGTACTAATTAGGAAGGGAGTACTCAGACTGTATTTGGTGAAACTCCAACCTTTCATCAATTCAATGCTAGAAGAATAATGGGATATCACAAGCCGCTTGATGACTAGCAAAAGATCATTTGACTTCGCTTTCTCAAAATGGATATGTAAAATGAAAGCAGAAGATTCCAAAGTTCAATCACCTGAAACGCAAGCCAAAAACTCTGAAGATTCACAGTGCAGACTTACAGAAGCATGTTGAGTATTTCGATGGCTTCTGGCCATGACCTTCCTTGATAATTTGCTTTGTGACTTTTTCTTGGAGTACTTCCACTTCAGAATCAACCTTGGGAGGACCACTACCATCTTGAGGAGGGTCTCCATGAACAACACTAGATCCTTCAGTCACAACTTCACTCCCAGTCTCTGCCTCTGCATCTGCAATCAATACCTTGTTAGTGCAAGAAACTTGTCCTCCAAAGGAATACAAATTTGTTCTTTGAATTAGAGAAATCCATGAAAGGATGTTTTTGCATTTCAACCAGCAAACTAAGTTAGGAAAACACATGCAGGGAGGACATTAATGTACCTGAGATTTTGTATTATTTCAATACAACAAAGAAAAATGATTGCACCTGTATCAGTTCTTATCCACAATTCAGAAAATTCTACCACTTCTCAGTAATAATTAAACATATCCTAAAAATATAACTTGTAAAATCCCAAAACAGCAGAATTTCCCCTGGAAAGATCATGAAGGTCTAACTTCACAATTTTCTAGATATGAGAACTTTAAATCACTAAAGATCAGTGGAATTGAGAATTCTATATTCTTACTAGATTAGCAAAGAGAACACAGACCATTAACAGAAATTCATCAAAGGTGAATACACTTGACATTGCATGTTTGTTGCAGTATACCAACTAAAACTATAAACTCAAGAAAGTTATTCTTTTACGGAAGTTTTTCCCATGCAGTTCCCATATACAATACATTTAACTAGTTTTCAAGGGATTACATTTAGTCCTGGTATTAAATTAGATGAAAAAAGAGAAAATGAAGAAGAAACTATTTCTGTCATATAGCCATGTCAATAGATTCCCATGTTGAACAAAATGGAGTTAGAAGTCCAGGAGGGACATTTGTGGAACAATTTTGTCCATATTCAGGAGTTTTACTCGATTGCTGTAGATTATGCAAAAAGCTAATTCATCAGAATCAGCAAAGCAACTATTGGGTAGATTCTCAATTTTAGCTTCTACCCATTGAAAAATCTAAATGCAGGCAAAAAAGCAACTGCAAACATCAAAAGAAACTGATTTTTGAAAATCAGGTGACACAGACCAATGAGAATGCCCCTCAATCAGGTGCCTTGATTTTCCCACAAGCCTAGCTCTATTTTCAGTTAATCCATTTGATCTGACTTAACCTCATTACGGGTCAAATGAATTGTGGAAACCAGTTCACTTGTCTTAGGATGCTTCAGCGGCTAATCATCATCAGTTACAGTTACAGTAATAACAGCAGGTTGTTTTGTTAATCTCACGAGTCAAAATTGATCATCTAACATAATGATTTTCTAAGAAAAGACCATTTCAACTTCCAGATAGTTAGACAGTAATGGCACATATTACAAAGTTCATCACTATTTTTTCAATGCAGTTGCATACTAAAATTTCCCGCGTAGAACAAACAGTTTCATTCCATAAATGATCAAGCGGAACGAATTGATTTATGCATACTGAAAACAGTTTAGAAAGAGAACCATTCTTGAAAACCAAATGAAAATCCCAAATGATACATACCAGTTGACTGGCTCTGCTGCTGCTGCTCTTCCACTTCCACCATTATTCCAATAAATTAGCTTTTCAAAGTAATAAAGCAAAACCCACAATAACCAAATCGGGTACTTGAGCTCCCTGCCAAATTCAAGCCAAATTTGTAAGAAAAAGCAATATGGATTTGAGGGTTGCCAGGGATTGATCCTCACCAGTTGATGGGGCTGTTCTTGATTAACCTTGTCGAGGAGGAGGAGTTGATGTTTGCTAGGCCTAGACAGGTAAATTTGGCAAGTTTGTCCGGCTGCCGGCCGGCCGGCGGTGGATTCTGGGGGGACGGTGGCCTAGTGACGGAGATGGATGGTGAGTTGTTGACTGTTGCTGATTTTTGCTGTAAGTTGTCTAGTGCTTCTCGCAATAATGAAGTGCGACGTGCGGCAATTTAAAGAGGAAAAAAAAAACAAAAACACTTTTTTTTTTGAAAAGTGCTTTGAATAGCATGTTTTTTTTCAACCATAAATTAATATTTTTTATGCACTTTTGTATTATATATATCACGTTATATAAGGTACTACAATAATTATTTATTAAAAAAATCAAACTCATAAATATTAAAAAGGGTTAATCACATCTATCTTCCCTGTTTTTTTAACTAAATTATGAATAGATCTTTCGATCTTTGAAATATAACAGTTGTCCTCCTTTGATTTTGCATTTTTATAACATACAATCTTCTTCTTCTATTAGTAAATTAATGACTGTTAGTTCCGGTCACTTTACAAAATAGTCTAAAAAACCAATATAGCCCTTATACATGAACAAAAGATTAGTAACAAACCAAAAGATGGGAAAAAAGAAAAAAAAAAGAAAGAAAAATGGTAAGAGATTGAAAGAAGAAAAGCCACGAGATTGCGTAATTCAAATTCACTTAGACATGACATTGAGGTAAAAAATACCTCCAAACGCACATAATGGATGCAAGCACACAAATGTAGAGTGGCAATGGCACAAGGCTGGGTTTGGCTAGTTGGGACGGTTGTGAATAACAAGAGGTAGATTCCAATTCATGGCTGAAGAATGAAGAGCCAGCACCATAAAATTAGGAGCCCAATTTCAGTGAGTTTTGGCTAATTCTTGACTTGTATCCGTGGTGGATTTTTTTACTGTAGTCCTTTTTTTTTTTGGTCAAAACGGTGGAATTGCATTGTTTGAGATAAAAGTATTTATAAAATGAGCAACGGCTCGATATTTTCATTGTGCCATTAGCACAGTAATTTTCTACTGTAGTTAATAACTGAATTTGTCTTTGTTTATTGATATTGTGGCCCCATAAATTCTTTGAAAATAACAAAGGAATGCAAATTCAAACAAATTTAGAGCTTGTGGATTAGAATATGAAGTTAAAGAATAACGGATTTCTTAGCCCATGGTGGGATTGGCAAAACTGGTGTTATGGTATTTTGGGGAATAGAGATTGGTGGCCAATTTGTTTACAGGATTTTGTTGGCCATTTCGTCTTTAGCTTTCGAAAATAGAGCTTCTTTGATTTTTTTTTTTTTTTTTTTACTTATACTGTTAAATCTTGTTAAATTTAAAAGGGCTATTTTTGTCTATACAAGTAAAAGTTTAACACCATCCAATATTGGTTAAGTCAAAAGGGGTAATTGTCATTTTTCAAAGGGATGTAATGATTATTTGGTCAAACCACAAAGGCGCTAGATATAATTAACCCTATTAAAAAGGGAAAATAAGAGAGAGAGGTGAGTTCTAGCATTGAGGTGCTTAGCATATGACATATTTAATTGAGATAAATTTGTTTTAAAAAAACTATCATAAAAGGAAAAAAGCCAAAGAAGTTTAGACAGATGAGCAAGTTCTTTTCTTTTTGTACACCTTGAGTAAATAAATACTTTATTCTTCTCAATTTTTTAAGTAGGGACATGATGGGATTTTTAAGAAGCGGAGAAAAGAAATAGAAGATATATAATTTTTGAATTTCATTTTTAATCACTACACTAATGCCTCTTTTGCAAATAAATATATTGTTGAATCTTGAGGAAAGATAAAGATGAACATGCAGAAGTATTGAATTAAGTCCCTGCATGATAGTTGATGTGATCAAATATTTGACATGATTATAAAGTAGTGCAATTGTATTAATTTCTAAGAAATAAAAATATCATTATGGTGAAAAAAGGACTGTACAATTAAAAGAAAGATTCAGTTCAGAGAAGAATAGGAAATTTCGCTTGATAATTTGTTTGGATAGAGTATTAATTGAAATATTATTTGGAATAATTACTGTAACACTTTTTATAATGTGATGTATGTGAGATAAAAAGGTGATTGAGAATATAAAAAAGTGGGTTGGAAAATGTGTTTATAATGCAAGCGAAATATTATTTGAAATATTTTAGCTATCCAAACACAGGCACATGTTTGTGCTTTGTGACAAATTTCAACGAGTTAGTTTAGGTTATCATCTCTTTAGTATAAAATTATAAATTTCATGTGTCTCTTTAAACATATCATCGTTACTCGTATAACATCCACTAAAAAAAAAAAATCCCTTTTTAGCTAATTAATCTAATATAATTAATAACTTAATAAAAGAGCTGAAATATGAAATAATATGTCAGCTTAGTCCTAGTACAAACAAACTAGTAAATGTAAAAAAATAATGAAACAACCACATAACCACCTAAGGCCATGTAGTTAACTTATGGCTGAGACTTGGAGCTGAACAAACAACCTCCGTTTCTTTAGGCCATCTTAGGTCCAATTCATTTAGGTACAACTAGATTCGTCTTCCTCATTCTCTTCTTCTCTCTGTAAACTAGTTACACCATCTTTGTCTAATATCTTTATATTCATATACACTTGATGCTATAATCTGGTGAAGATGAAGTGTTAAAATCATCCCTTCTTTTTTTTTTTTTTCCTTAGGATTGATTGATCTTTTTGGGAAATATAAAAGAATTTTCATACAATATTTTTGAAGTGAATTGAGATCCCTAAACATGGATAGTAACAATGAAAACACGAGCTACAATAATATTCACTTGATGCCTATTAACTTGATGCCTGGGGATTGCAAGTCAGCTGGAATGACCGTGGCACGCATTGCAGGTTACATGCTAGGTTTCTTCTTCATTGTATTCTTATGCAACTTCCTACACATTCTCTTGCGGCCTCTCTCTCAGCCTCGACTTATCTCTGAATGCATTGTAAATCTTTCTGTCTCTCTCTCTCTCTCTCTTTCTCTCTTTCCCTCCCTCCCTCCTATACAAATTATTGCATTATGTGTTTTTAGGAAAGACAAATGTTTGTATTTAGTTTCTGTTTGTTCAATATATTTAATTTTTGTGAGGAGATGCCATGCAATAGGGGATAAAATTGCCACAAGACTAAATTGGCTTGAGAAATATACCCACTGTAGCAACCTAAACAAAGATGTCTTTTTTTTTAGGGCACTTGTTCATTGGTTCTTTAATTTAGATAATTCACTCTTGAGCTTTGAAGTTTCAACTTAATTTAAGTAGTTAGAGAACTATAGAATTCAATTTTTTTTTTTACTTTAATTTAAATAATTCCCTCTTGAGCATTGAAGTTTCAAGTAATTGGAGAGCAATAAAATTTTATCTTCAAAAGCACATGGTTGATAATTTTTGTCAACTAAAGAGTTGTTAATACACTATTTTATCGAAAAAAGGAATGAAAATACTGAGCTAGGAAAATAATCTTTCTTGTAATTCCTAATGCTTTGATATGAACTAGACAAATGAACTCAAACAGTGTACATACACAAGCAAAAAAAATGTGCTAAATTTTAATCACATAACTCAAATTTTGTGCTTGATTTGATATACTTATACAACACTGACAGAATTTCTTGAAATGCAGGTGGGATTTTTTCTGAGCAACCTACCATTTGTACGTCCACAGATAGATAAGTTGATCGTACAAGCCCTGGATTTTGTAGTTGATTTTGGTATGATTTGCCACATGTTTGTTGTAGGATTAGAAATAGATCCACTTATATTCTCTCAAATACCACTTCGTGAGGCAAAAGTGGCTTCCTCTGCAGTTCTTACAACATTTGTTTTAGCTTCTTTACTCACTCCGTTTATAAAATTTCCTGAAAGCCCAAATTATATATTCAATTTCTGCCTTGCTACCATTCTCTCTGGTACTGCCTCTCCTTTACTGACTCGCTTAATAACTGATCTCAAGATTGGCAAATCAGATATTGGGCGATTTGTGGTTTCTGCTGGAGTACATTCTGACTTGATATCTACTATTCTCATTTCTTTTGGGTACATTTTCTTTGATCCTTACAACAGTTTCAGCAGTCGAAAGTCATTGGTTATTCTCTCTATGATTTGTACGTTAACCATCCAGATAATATTAGCAGCCAAGTTGACTCCCGTATTCATGAATTGGGTAAATCATGAAAATCCAGAAGGGAAACCAATGAAAGGCTCACATTTAGTCCTCTCCATTGCATATATTGTCATAATCTCTGGGTTTTCACCTAACTTTGGAGGCTATAATAAGGTGTTGAGCGCATTCATAGCTGGGGTCTTCATGCCACGAGATGGAAGGATAGCAAGGATGATTATTGGAAAAGTTAACTATTTTATTACCACCATCTTCAATCCACTTTTCTTCTTTTGGGTAGGATTACAAATTGACTTTTCCAGATCTCGAGCTAGCCACTTAGATACTTGGGGAAAGTTTTTTTCCCTTTACCTACTTTCTACTATTGGGAAGGTTCTTGGATCATTAGTGTCTGGAGTCATCTTGGGATTCCATTGGCCGGAATCAGTTGCTATAGGTTTGCTTCTCAACATCAAGGGCCGTTTCCAAGTGTACTTGGCTCTAACTGCATGGAGCGTAAGTATTTACTTTAAATTTTAGTTCTTTCTTTCTTTGTTTCCCCTCCAATGCTATCCTTATCTTTGTATGTATAAATAGCTTTTTTGTCTAGTGGTTGCATCTTAATTGAAGTTTAGGCATTGCCCTTGAAAAGCCAACAGAAAGGAAAAACGCTATACCTTTAAGAATTAATTGCATATTTACTAACTGTGTTGTGTGTACACTGTCACAGTTGAATGCATAAACATGTATACAAAAGTTGAATTTCATATTAGTTGTCATGCATTTGTTATCTATAAAAAGAATAATCCTATTTGAGTAAAATATTTTTAACATACAGATAAGCAAAAATAAAAAATAAAAAGTTACTGCTATATAATGCAAAGTAAAAATGTCTAAACAAATGGTTTCCTTCTCATGATCAAATGCAGATTAACCTCACAAGTATTTCCACAAGCATAGCGATGGTATTTTCAGCTTTACTTACGGTCGTCTATGCCCCCTTGATTGTAGCAAAAATAATTGAACGCGCACGAAAGCGATCTCCAACACAGCGAATGGCACTTCAATGGCTCCAACCCACGAATGAGCTTCGAATCTTACTTTGCCTTCGTGGGAGTCAAAATGTCATGTCTGCTATAAATTTCATGGAGATTTCTCGAGGGCCAGCCGATCCTGGTATAGTGGTTTATATCACTGACATGGTTGAGCTAACTGAAAAAGTTGCAGCTACACTTACTCATGGTCATGGAGCAGATGCTATTACTGTAACCGATCCTGAAGTTAGAGAAATGAGAGAGCAAATTACTAATGCTGTTGATGCTTATTTGAGCGAAGATAAGGATGGCATTAGTCATCGACGAATGCTTGCACTTTCAACCATCAACAATATGCATCAAGATGTGTGTATTTTGGCTGAAGACCTCCATGTTTCTCTCATTGTGTTACCATTCCATAAGCATCAAGAGGCAGATGGGAGGCTCAATGCAGGTCATTCGGGATTTCGACATGTGAATCGTAAGGTACATGAGATACATACTTTGTTTTGATCTTCTTTTTTTTTTTTTTTAATTTATGTGAAATTGGGACTAATCGTTTACATGACAACATGCAGTGATCTAATAAAAAAAATTTGTTAGGGAATTTTCTTGGGATAGCTAATGAAACCATTGAACTTTATTTGCAGGTGTAAAGTAACTACATTTTATAGGCAACTTGAGATTAATGTTTTGAAAGGCGACTATGGGACAAGCCTAGCTCCAAATGTCCTAGAACAATTAAATGGAATATAAGTGTTATTGGTTATTTGTTTGGAAGCATGGGGCGAACACCCACATGTTTAGGTATTGGGCGTTAGGGCCTTTGTCATCATCCGCCATTTTAGATAGTTGTTTCATAAAGGATGTAAAAGTCTCTAATCTTGTAAACTATTGAACGCTATAAAATGATCACCACGTAGAATTCTATTTGGAACACTTTAGTCCTTAAAACTATTTTTTAGTCCCTAAAAAATGATCACCATGTGCAAGACCCTAAATCCTAACCTATTCTTTCTGTCAACCATACATTTTAATTCAATATCCATAGGTGCTTCGGAACTCCCCATGCTCGGTGGCAATACTAGTAGATCGCGGTCTTGGATCAACAACAATTTCCAGATCAACTACGTCTCTTACCGCAGCAGTCATCTTTATTGGAGGCAAAGATGACCGTGAAGCACTTGCTTTTGCTGGTCGTGTGGCTCGACATCCAGGAGTGAAGCTAACTGTAATCCGTTTTTTGTTAGAGGTCAGTGGAGATAGTGTTTCATCAAAAATCAGCAGAGCAAAGGCCAACAGCACTGAGCATCAAGAAGAAATGAAGGTAGATGATGAGTGTTTTGCAGAATTCTATGACAGGCATGTGGCAGGAGGTCGTGTAGCTTATATGGAAAAGTACCTTATAAATTCTGGACAAACTTTTTCGACACTAAGATCATTTGAAGGACAATATGGCTTGTTCATTGTAGGGCGAGGCGGTAGAGTAAATTCTGTTTTGACAGTTGGGATGAATGATTGGGAAGAGTGTCCAGAATTAGGTCCAATTGGGGACATTCTTTCAGCTCCTGACTTTTCAATCTCAGCTTCTGTTCTAATAATTCAACAGCACAGCCTTAAAAGTGAATTGGATGGCCTCCATGAGGAATTCTCAGTCATGTGAAAAATCAAAATTACATTGGTAAGTACATTAGGGGGGATTTAAGGACTAAGATTATTTACCTTTTTTGGTAGAAAAAAGTTTAGGTGGATTCGATTCTGAATACCACTACGAGTCAGGGTAATGCCCCTAGGACCTGAGGTCGTTTACAAGATTTTTACTCATTGTCTCGCTAATATTGCCCTCATTTAGACAGAGGGATTTGAACACACGACTTCTTCTGAGAAAATGGTTTGTCTTTATCATCTGAGCTAACTTGTGCTGGCCAATAAGATTATTTACTTGGTTAGTGCCTATTGAATCTATTTTGGAGTGGAACTACAAATTGAGGGTAACATATGTTAGAATTTTGTCATGTTACTTAACTATAATTCATGTAATTATTCCAAAAACCATTAATTACTAAAATAGGAAACTATGTACATTGCAATACACACAAAAAAGGGATAGATTATGCATGCATGTAACTACTTACAATTATGAGCATTTTTTGTGCCAAATTGAACATTCTCAAATATGATTTATTGGATTTCTCTTATGTGAGTTTTACTGAATAATGTTAGGAAAGCAATTTTAGAATAAGCAATTTAGTGTTAACAAAATTGTTGATGAGATCTAATTGAACAAAGATCAATGAGTAAGAAATAACTATTAAACATTTAGAAATTAGGTTTTTAAACATGTTATTCTCTAAGTGTAATAATTATATGTGGCTACCCTCCCAATTTAAAAACATGTTTAATTGGAATATTTGACTATTGAATATCCTATTACATTGATATGAGATGTTCAATATACCCTAATTTTTATGATATGCACAATACTTTAAATAAAGTGCATATTGATTTTATGTGACTTTCCTAACTAGATTATGGTTTTGAATTCAGAAATTATTTTGAAGAAAAGCCAACTAACGAATAAAGTGTGCAGTAAAACCTTTATAAATTAACTTCATAAATTAATAATTTTAATTAAATAATAATTTTTTGGGGGTCCTTTCTTGGACTAATGAGTTAAATTAATAATTTTGATATAATAATAAGATAAGAATTTTTTTCAAAATCCTTACGTAATTTTTGATCCCATTCATATCATAAATTAATAATTCACTAAAGTTGCATATTATATTTTTATAAATTATGAGTATATTATTGTATGTTTTTTCTTGAATTTAAATCTACTTGAATCTCATCCCTAATTTTTCTTTTTGTATCTAAAAGTTCTAGACTTGAATTCTCATAATGCAAGAAATTATAAAGAGTTATTGATGCTTTGAGTGCTTCCTTCTACGTAACAGGCTCCAGAGCTACTATATCACTCTCAACTTCATCATTAGCAAGATTTTCAATGGTCCTAGTGACAATTTTTTCAAAACTTGAGACTTTTGAACTTATATCAATTTCCCCCAAATAATCCAATAGGTAATTTACATCCATTCGATTACAGTAGTCCAAATCATTGATTATTGTCTTAAGTTCATTAATATTTCTTTATTTAAAGAATCATTTAAGTTTTCTAAGACCATTTCTTCCGCAGAATTTCAGTTGATTAAATGAGTGCTTTTTTTGAATTGTAAGTACATTTGATAAATTAATAAATTATTAATTTATCGATTAATTAATCCCTCTTTAAATTAATAAAATTTGTATGGTCCCAACGTTATTAATTTATAAAAGTTTTACTATACTTCTTATGTGATAAGTGAATTAACGGTGAATAGGCAAAAGATAACATGATTTAGATATACAAGAAAATAGCAACAAAAACATAATAACATATTACATAAAAATATATGGACTCAATTTCTAAGTTTAAAATTTTAGAATAAGAAAACAAAACAAAACCAAATTATTCAAATAATAAAGTTTATTAAATAATAGTTAACATAACTTGCAAGTGAAAACAAAATATACATTGATTCCAAATCATAATAAAATATCATAAAGAATCTATTGAAACATGACTTATCATTAGATGAATTGTTAATTTCCCAAGCCTATATAAGGATCCAATATTAGTAATTCAGTTCTTACATGATTAGTATGATTTAGAAGTAATAAATCAAATAAGAAGAGTAGCGTCCAAAATTAAGAGAACTTTAATATTAATGAGAACTTTAAGAGAACTTCAATAGCTGAAAAATAAAATTAATGAGAACTGTAAGAGATAACATGCAAAATCAAGCAAAAGCATTCAATTTTATATTAATCAACTGATAATAATTTTACAATGAATCAAATTAGTTAAGGGAATTAGGAGAAGAACATTTGTATTTGTCAAGAGTGTTCACATAACAAAAACATGAAGACATATTACAAAAGTGTAATTTTTTTCATACATAGGTATTTGAATTGTAAAAATTTATAGAAATTAACTTTCATTTATTTGTTTCTTATATGTATGGCTAATTAAGAATCTTATAAGATTTTAAAAGTGTTTTTCTTTGCATGAAATGTTCAATAGGCAGTTCTTTCTTATTAAAAATAGTTTACAAATGAAAAAGTACTAACATAAGGCATTTTCACTTTCTCTTAATTTACTTTTTCATATCAGTTCTCCTTATGTAAAGCAAAACTTGACTTTTAGGATTTTAGTAAAATACATTACAAATAATATGTCTTTCAAGAAAATTTCCATTCCTTGTTATCTCACAAAAAATAAAAAATTTGCATCAATAAAAGAGAAATTATCACTTTATGCATCTTAAGGTTAATATAATAGAGAACATACTAAAAAGTGCTATTTATTACTCTCTCCATCCCAAAAACTTTGTCGTGCTTTGGAAGTTGAACTTTTTATGCACGATACTAAGTTTTAGTTTTGTTTTCTGATCTTGCTGCTTTCAAAATCACTATTAAAAACAAGAATGTGTGGTTATTAGTAGTCAAGGAGACAGAAATGACATGTGGGGCCAAAACTACCTACAAGAAGTCCAATCTGCCAACGAGAGTGATATTCATGCATTACTTTAAACCTTGTGTGTATCTCACGAATGTCTTGCAACTTTTGTTAATAGCAAATGAAAATCAAGGGGACTACTAATAAAAGTAAAGAATGAGGGGATCTTGAAGGGTAAAAATTGAAACAAAAGAAATTTTGTTTTCCATTTTGAATATGTGACATATATTTTGGAACAAACCAAAAAGAAAAGTATGACACTTTTAATGGGACGAATGGAGTAATAAATTCATAATAACTGTAGAATGCACAATACAAAAAAAAATAATGGTATCATATAGATTAACAATTGCAAAAATTAATTTCATAGTGGCAT
The DNA here is from genome assembly GCA_023065735.1 of Coffea humblotiana. Classification (NCBI taxonomy): domain Eukaryota; kingdom Viridiplantae; phylum Streptophyta; class Magnoliopsida; order Gentianales; family Rubiaceae; genus Coffea; species Coffea humblotiana. The sequence continues at coordinate 24,476,772 of CM041209.1, read as the reverse complement.
ATTAGATTGCAATCATTGATAATTTTTTATATAGTTAGGTTTGTTTAAAGAGGAGTTTGTAAAAACAAAAATTCATAGTAGATGTGCTTTTCATAAACATTGGTACTTTTGGGGTACTTCTAAGTTTTATGAGGTTTATGAGGTGGTTTAAAGACGACCTCTATTTTTTCTCCACCACCCATCACTACTCTCTTTCCTTTTTCACTTCCACATTGGTCACTATCTGTCTCTTGCCCCTGCTTTCCTTCCACCTACCTTTCTCTTTTACCCTAGCACTTGCTACCATACTCCATCTCCTCTTTCTTTCTTCCTATCACCATTTTCCCTTGCCTCCACCATCTTTTGCAACCTTACCCCAAAACCTAGTAGCCTTTACTCTATTTCCCCAACACCACCAACTAGTGCCCCTTTAGCAACTAATCTATTCATTGTTATACCTAATTTTAATGTATTAAAAATATGATGCATGATTTTTGCAGGTGCATATTACAGGACAACAAAAATCTTGGAGATTGAACTAGATAGTAGAGTTCTTGTAGTGCTATATAGACAGATGCTAGGAAAAGGTTGATAACTTTTGGATTGTGATGGAAAAGATGGGAAGCGAAAGGAAAGGAGGTTAGGTAAAGACTTTCATCTAATGATGAAGAAGTGGGAGGACTGGCAAGAGATTGCAAGGATGGAAACAAAATGGGAAAAGAAGAAAAAAGGGAGAGAGAGAGAGAGAGAGAGAGAGAGTTGTAGGGTAAGGGTGGAGAAAAATCGAAAGAGGTGAAAGGCCAGACACAATAGCTTAAAACCCGTCCGGATTTCTATTTTTTACTTGCTCCATCTGTTATAGAGAAACATCTTGAAAGAACCCATTAAAGAGTCTAATATGTAAGTCAGTAATCCAATTCTAATTCAACTCTGACCCAAGAGCTTAAGTTATTAAGAAATTGGATTAAAAAACAGTTAGTTATTATTTTATTGGATATTTTAAAAATTCAGGAATTACAAGTTTTATAATCCCACGACTAAATTAATTTTTGAAACAGGAAATGTCCGATTTTTTGAAGATGTCGAGTTTGGGGGAGAAAATACAGTAAGGGACATTGTCTTTAAAGAAAAATAGATAATATTTTCACAGATATCATTGACCTTGTTCAGGATCCTAATCCTGAACTTGATCATGACATGACAAATCAAGACAATGTCGAAAAATAAATTATTATAGAAGAACAAACTCTCCCTCTCCAAGAACCAGTGTCATTAAGAAGATCCACTGGAGAAGGAGAAGTGCAGTGCCAAATGATTACATTATTTTTTTCCAAAAAATGAGAATGACATTGGATTGATGGAAGATGATCCAATCAACTTCCGTCAAGTCATGAAAAGTTCAAATTTTCAAAAGTGGATCAATGCCATGAATGAGAAAATTAAATTCATAAAAGACAATGGTATTTCTTGGCGACAATGGATATTTAAAATCAAAAGAAATTCGAAAGGTAATGTAGAAAGATACAAAACTCGTCTTGTCGCCAAGAAATTTATACAAAAAGAAAGTATCGACTATAAAGAAACATTTTCTCCGATCTATTTAAATAATTTTTTTAAAATTATCATGGTATTAGTGGCGCATTTCAATATTAAGTTACATCAAATGGATGTAAGGACAGCATTTCTCAATGGTGACATTGATGAAACGATTTATATAGTATAACCAGAAAAATTTGTATCTGGAGATTCAAAAAATATAGTTTGCAAATTTAAAAAATTCATCTATGGGTTCAAACAAGCGTCTCGACAATGGTATTTCAAATTTCATCAAGTGATTATCTCATTTGATTTTGAGATGAATTTAGCAGATAATTGTACATGCTATAAGTTTTGTGGGAGCAAATATATTTTTCTGATATTATACGTTGATGACATTTTACTTGCCAACAACGATATGGGTTTATTGCATGAAACAAAAAATTTCTAACTAAAAACTTTGAGATAAAGGATCTTGGTGATACATCTTTTGTGTCAGGCATACAGATACACTGGGATCGCTTTTGTGGTATTTTAGAACTATTACAAAAGGGTTCTATCGAAAAGGTTGTTAAAAAGTATGGCATGCAAAATTGTAAATCAGATGACACCCCTGTGACTAAAGGAAATAAATTTAATCTTGAGCAGTGTCCTAAGAATACTTCGAGGAAAAAGAGATGCAAAAGATTTCTTATGTATCAGCAGTAGGGAGTTTGATGTATACTCAAATTTGTACGCGTCCAGATATTGCGTACATTATTGAGATGTTGGGTAGATATTTAAGTAATTCTGGATTAGATCATTGGAAAGCAACCAAATGAATCTTGCGGTATTTACATAAAATAAAAGATTACATGTTCACGTATCGGAGGTCGGATGAATTAGAAATCATTGGGTATATTGATTCTGATTATGTTGGATGTCAAGATACTATGAAATTAACATCAGATTATATTTACTTATTGGCTGTAGATGTCATATCTTGGAAGAGTGCTAAACAGTCTCTCATAACATCTTCTACTATGGTTGCAGAGTTTATAACTTGTTATGAGATGTCCAACCATGGAATTTGGCTACGAAATTTCGTCATAAAATTATGTGTAGTGGATAGTATTAAAAAATCATTCAAATTATTTTGTGACAATAAGTCAGCTGTCCTATATTATAATAATAACAGAATCTCGATGAAATCTAAATATATAGATATCAAGTTCCTAACTGTTAAAAAAGAGTACAAAATTGACAATTATCGATAGAGCATATCGGGACAAACAAACTCCATGGTTGCGGATCTGCTTATTAAGGGATTATCACCCAAAATATTTCATGAGCATACTGCTCGTATGGATGTCATGTTAATAAATGATGTACAATTTTAGTAAGAGTTTGTTATTTTAAATGCTCTTATGATACTTTTTGATTATTAATGATTTAAGAATATCTTATGCATAAATAAAGTTTGGATTTGTTTATACTCTAATTTTGGTATGGTTTGATCTTGTGAAAATTTAAAGTGGATCAGATAGAAATAGCCATGTTATGATCACATTACATGAAATTTCTATACTACACATCCATATCATGATTCATGTCATTCCATTATATCAATATATGTGACCATTGATGGGTCGAGTTACGAAACTGTAACAAAAGCTGTTTTGATCCTATGTTGATGTAATTGATGGATCGAATTGACTACAGATACATTGTGATAATGACAGTAAAGTTGAACTCATACGGTTAATTGTAAAATATAATTATAAGGTTACATATATAGTCCAAATAGGAGATTGTTGGATCTTTAATCCAACGTTGGATTTATATGTGAATAATTATGTATTGCAAATTGTTAAATAAGATTAAATTCAATTAAAATAATTAAATAGGATTTTCACTTAATGTATCTAATAGAATGTGGGTCTTTAATGTGTAGAGATTTAAACGTATTTTCTATTTCTATGATGAGTTGAAATAGTGATCCAAAGGGTAACAGAAATATTATTTATAAATAGGATTATGGTTCTCAGGTCACACGTATTCTTATTATCGTATTTTTTAGTGCCGACAAAATAGTTATTTCCTAATATCCCATCGTCAGGAAAGATACTAGAGAAAAATTAAAGATCCCTCTCAAGAATTGGCAAAAACGTGTTGATCTGGAAGGTCACCCTAAAATTTATAGGGATTCAAGTACCAGTTTGTCAACATGAATTCAGGTACACTTCCGTAAATTTTCTGTTAATTTATTTTTTAATAATCGCCATATAGATTTTGGGTTTGATAGGTGATGATTTTCACCAAAGGTTAAATATAAATAACCACCCTAACAATGTTAGCATCACAGATATGAAACTTGCAGACATTGAGACGACCTGTTCCCGTACTGTAGTACTCTGTGTAAGGTTTTATATTTCACTCGTTTTTCACAATACTTTATTTTCTCCATTGTTAAGCTCGACAAAGGCTCAAAGCCACAGGTAAATGATCACCAAAAATTTTAAAAAAACTATTAGATCCTACAAGAACACAAACCTCCTGTATTCTCACATTCTCACATATCATATACTTTATTTGTTCTAGCATCATGCTCACAGAACTGTCAACTCATTAAGCAAAACCCCCCACATAGGTGGCTACTCCCCTATGCCCAACCCAATAGTCAAATGGCCACGAATTGTTAGATTAATTACACGAGTAGTATTTGTTTGTCTTTCTCAGAACTTTAGAGCTTTCAATTACTTTCTGAATACGGCATAAAATAAGAAATAAAACTCGCAACCAACTTTGAACATTAATTCATTTTGAAATGGATTATCGTTCTATCTAATTTTATTAATATATATTTGGAAAATTAACTTGGGGAATAAAAAAAATTTTGGCAGATGAAATTTCAACAGAGCAAGTCAAATGCAATGGTGGCTAGTTGGTATAGAAAATAGAAGCGGTAAAGGAAGTGAAGGGCAGAAAAGTGGGAAGGAAGATGAGTTGTTAGGGTTCCCAAAATTCAAGAATTGCCCAGAAGAGAGATGTTCAGATTTTGTGAGAAAGAATTCAAAGGAGTAGAGAGGCGATAAAGATGAAGAAAGATAAAGAAAGAAGAGAAGAGAAACCATATAACAAATAAAATAATCAATTATTGGTCAACTGGGTAAACCATTCCCCAATTTGTGTTGAGTGCAAATGTGTGGCTCTAATGTGTCCATAACTTTATTGGAGGTTACGGATTGTCATCTCAGTTTTTTCCTAATAAATTAATCAAGTTTTTTAATAAGGGTCTGTCTAACGATACCTATTGGACACTTGTTCAAATATATTTAAGGTATTATATTTTTAGAAATATAAGATTAATTAAGAAAAACAAATAAATATAAAGAATTGTATGTAAGATTAAATAGAAAAAGTATATAAATACAATGAATGGTAATAAATATTAAGATGTATATATATATATATATATATATGGTGGGTTAGGTGAAATTTAGTTATGTTAAAAACCCTTTTAGTAATTGTCTTATGCTAATATGATTTTCATTACTATCAAGTTTCAAATTGATGATTAAGTAGGTTTGGTATATGATTGTGAAGATACTCTATAGTATTTGTAAGAATTGTTTTGGTTCCTTCTTGCAAGCTAGAATTTAATACACTAAGTTAGGTACCATTTAACAAGTAATTGTTGGGATACTTTATAATTACTCAAGTGTAGTTCATATAGGGTTGAGATTCCAAGATTTAGAGATCATAGGTTTTGATTCCTTTTTCCCTCGTTACTTCTTAAATTCCACTCTTCCCTTATTAGATTTTTTTTAAAAAAAAAAGTGCAGTCCACATAGTTCTTTTTTCATAAGAAAATGTTTCTGCTGAATACAAGTTGACCCCACTTTAAATTTGCATTCCCCAAATTTTCCAAATATTTCATATTGTGTCAAAATTATTAGTTTCTAGTTGGTTGCTGCAATGTAACAATAAGCCCTATTTAAATCTTTAACTTAGGCATGGGACAAGAAAATTAACAAAAAAGAAAACAAAAAGTGGATGAAAATCAAGTTCTTTGACCTATGATTTTGTACTAAAATAGAGTTTCAGATTTAAAAATTCTTTATCTTTTTTGTCATAATCAAAAAGTTATTATAGTATTAGAGTAAATAAGTGTAATTCAAGTTATTTTTTTTATCTATTTTCTAATGGTTCAAGTTCTTTATTATCACTGTTATTAATCAATGCCAACACTTTAAAAATTGATATTTATCATGTTATCCTCAATAGAATTGAACCTTTTGAAAATAGGCCAAGTCTGAAAGACATCAATCATCACATTTATCATCTATGTGTATACTTTAATTGCTCTATGCTCTATGTACACCAACCAAATCCGAAAAGAAAAACCACAATCAAAATCCTCAAATCCTACAAAGTTAAAAGCATATATTGTAGCACCAAAGAAAGAAAACAAGTATTCAAAAATTCACATATTCGAATAAAATTCCAATGTTACAATTTTAATCTTTAAATTCACCATCTCTCTTTCTTCTATAAACTGTAACAACCCTCCATTGGCTTAAGATAAGATTCATTTTTACTATTAAATACTAGTAAAACTAGAAAGGTTCCATGGCAAATACATTCTATGATAAACTTAGGTATCAATGATTGGTAATTCTAATTGCACAAAACTATGCCTAATTTAATAGTTTAGGAAAGAAAAAAGTAAGAAAAAGAATAGGTTATGCAAGAAAATGAGAGAACAACAAGTAGTTCTAATGTTGTTCATTATTAGAAATAAAATTATTTTAGACATACAAGTCATTAATTTTTTAGGATGAATTTGCTATTTTGAAAACTTAAACAAGAATTCTCCGGGTTCTCTTTCCTTTTCTTTCTAGAGAAAACTTTTTTAAACTATAGCACTAGAACACATTCATCTCATCTCTTATTTTATAGGAAAATTGTTATAAGCACAGAAGTGTAGTGTCAAGAAAATTTTTATAACACTAAGTGGAGAAATTATAAAAAAGTGCACAAGTATCTATATGTTAATTTTTAAGGGTATCCATGACAAAATTGCACTGATTTTATGGAATATACCAACTTTTTGTACATAAAGTATTTACGTTCCATATCAATGTTGTCCTTAGTGATAAATAGGAATTTACCTGTTTATTTATTTCTACCAAATGTGTCATTTCCAATAATTTTCTTTATTTTTCTTCCCATAGCTTTTCTACCAAACTTATTAGAGATTTATTTTGTATTACATGAAAGAAAGATTGATATGAAAACATATTTAGGGAATAATAGAAAATTATTTTCCAAATAAAGGAGTATCAAAGCTATCCCACTTCCTAAACTATCTAACATCCAATTTAGGTATAAGATAATGAATGAAGAGAACTAAACGACTTGTATAAATACTCACACCACAAATGAGAATAATGAACTAATTTTTAAAGAAAATTTCCAATAATAAAAAATCTTCAACTTGAAAGGGTTTTTTTCTTATTGAGTGTCCAATGGGTGCTCTTTAATATATTTAAAGTACACCTAACCTACTATGTAAATGCAAAACTTTACTTTTCTTAAAATTTAACACTTGAATTACACATCTTATAATGAGTGCCGATTAGGTACTCATTAATGGATGCTCGTTAGATAGAGTCAACATGAAAATGACTTCTGCAATTGTTTTTCCATCACCTCATTTTCAATTTGTCTTTAGCCCATGTCCTATACCAAGGGTATGATAAAATTAAAGTCTAAAATCTTAGGTTTGAAAATTAAAATTCAAAATTTGAATCCATTAAATTACTACATTGTTAAGTACTGAATTTGATACAACTTATTTTCTGAGTCTAAATGCTAAATATAGTATGCCTATTCGATAATTATAGACAATTGAACATTAAATTTGAAATTATTGAGAATAAGATATTAAAAAAATAAAACTACATTATAACAAATTTATCTAAGAAAAAATAAATTTATTAGAGAAAAAATAAATTTTAACAATATTTTCAACAGTTTCATTTTCTCCTTTGTTAACATCTATAGATATAGTAAAAAAATTATTTTGGCATAATAAAAATAATAAATCTTGTATTTGCATTAAGTAATAAGTGAATAACTTATCAATTATTTTTCAGAATATGTTTTGCCTAGAGAATTCTTAGTTACTAAATGAAGATATTCTAGTTCTCGTTATCAAACACGTTTGAAAATGCTAAACTTTGAACCTACTAAGTTTAAGTACTGAATTGGGTTATCAAACAAGACTTATGGATTAGTGTTTTTGAGAGTATTTTTCAAAAAATTTATTATAGCAGCGTGTATGAAAAACTTTTACTGTAAATGGTTAAGTGTTTTTTAAAGTCTTTTTAAAGTTCTTTTTGGGGTATTTTTGAGAATATATTTTGCGGGTATGCTTAAAATTTAAAATTTTAATTAGATATTTTTTAAAATTAAAAAAATACCTATCCACAACCCCTCTCCACCTCTCTTCTCTTTCCTCCACTACTATCACTACACCTCTCCCTCCCTTCTCCTCTCCCCTCCCTCTTCCTCTTTGTTTCTCCTTTTTCTTCCTTTCCTCTCACCTCCTTTTCCTCACAATCCCCTTCATTTTCCTCCCCACCCCAGGACTAATATAAATAAATAAATTTACATAGCTTAAAGACTTAATTCTTGTTCATCAATTGGGGAAACAATAAGAGAAAATATTATAATTTATACCTTACAGTTACAGGAGAGACCTTTGCTGCAAGGAGAAAAGTCGGTCTCAATGTTTGGGTCTTGGAGCCCATCAACACAGTCTTGCCCATCATCATTATCATAAACTCACTCACAATTCTCATAGTCACTGCTTCCATTGTAATAATCCTCCATTGCACTTAATTTTATTTGGGCTTATAGTTTTATATGTGGAACGATCAAAATTTTATTCGACAATTGATTTTCTCCCCACAATATACAGTGGGGAAATTAACAAATATTTAGAACAACTGGGAAAATAGTAAAAAGGAGAAATAGAGATGCTTTTATGACGTGTTTATTTTGATTAATGGTTTTGATCGACTAATCATGATTTTCTAGTTTAATGAGGGTGTGAGAGCGATGGGTTTTATTATTTATTGTTAAGAAGAGTAACCTTGAATATGAGGAGGGAGGAGGAGAAAGAGGGAAAAGAAAGGAGGGAGAGGGGAAGGAAGACGAAGGAGAGAGGAGGAGAGGGCGGGGAGCGATAGTGGTGTGATGGTGATGGCATTGGAGGTGAAGGAGGGAGGAGGGGAGAGATGGTGGCAACGGTGATATGTGATGGATAGGGGTAAATTTGAGTGAATCAAGTTTGAGTAGCACTTTACTCGAACTCAAGCCCAAAGTTTAGGTAGGCTACTTGAGTTTGAACTTGAACTCAACCTCAAACGAATAATAATTCACAAACTTGAATTTGACTCGACAACATATTTGCAAAGCTTGAGGCTCGACTCAATTGTGCTTGAGTTCCATATCGAGTTGAATCAAGCTCGAAGACTTGAAGGTACTCGATCTCAATAAATTTTTTCCAAAAACAGTTTGCATTCTACAATTGCTACTATATAGTTTCGTGAATTCCAGAACCAGTTTATTTCAGGCCTTTTATCTATTCATAAACAAACTTTCAATCTAATGTAGTGCCAAAAAATTCACACCAACAAAGTAAATAGCAGAAATAGCAGAAATTCATTCCCATCAACAAAGGAAACAAACTTCCAATAATCCATAATTCAGGTTCAAGGGAAACAACAAAAATAGCAGAAAATTCACAGTCTCACACCAACAACAGAAGGAAACAAACTTCCAAATTGGATTTAAGGTTTGCAGTACCAAAAATCTTTCCAGTTTCATCCATTTTAGTTTAGGGTTTGCAAACTTAAGAAATAAGAACTTACCTCAATATGTATGAGCTCAAGTGGTGAAAGTGCCTCAATGGCTCCATCTCATTTAGGGTGGAAGATTCTGCTGCTCTGCCTTCGGCTAAAGTTGAACTCATCAATTGCAAGCTATCTAGTATCCACTGCGAATTCGAGTGGTTGAAGAAGAAAATGAGTTGCGCATTGCGAGTTAAGTGTTGAAGACAAGAAGATGGAGCTGCGATTTGCAAAATGAAGATAAGAAGATGGAGATGCAATTCTTGAAGATAAGGGTCTAAGACTTTGAGTGAAATGAACAAATCTGAATCAAAATGAAACATGGTTTTCCCCTTTAAGATTTTTGAGTTGCAATTTTTCATTTATGAAATTTCTAAGTCACCCCTGAATAATGTTATGAGAAACGGATGAAATGTCGTAAAGTATCTAACTTGTATATTTAAAATAGTAAATTTATGAATGTATAATATATATAATAAACAAATGTAAATTTACTCGAATAGGATCGTCGAGCTTTCGAGTTCCAGAAAACCAAGTTTGAACTCGATTCGATCGTCTATTCGAGTAGTTTGAACTCGACTCAAACTCGACTTTGACCGAATTTGAGTCGAGCCGATCGGATCACCTGTACCCCTAGTGGTGGATAGTGGTAGTGGATGAAAGAAGAAAAATTGTGATAGTAATTAATAATTTATATATTTTTATTTATTTATTTTTGTCAGTTGCATTTGAAATTGTGTATTTTTATATTATTTTTAGAATTGTATTTGGAGTGCTACTATAGACACTAAATAAAAAATTAGCCTTTGAAAAAATCCCTAAATCCATACAGACCCTGAGATAATTAACCTTAACGCAAAATTCCCCAAGAGAGGGACCATATTCTCATACACTCAAACCCCTATGAGCTCAAAACTGAATTCCCAAAACTCCACGGGTCAAATTAAAAAAACCTTAAACCTCACCTATTGCCCCCCAAAATCCTTCATCGCGACCCCATAGCGCACGAAGCCCAACTCCACAATGTCCACATCCTCTCCTCCTCCCTCCCTAACTCTCCCTATCTCTCTCTCTCTCTCTCTCTTTTCCCTTAAAACTGTTTTCCAATTTTTTCCCAACCCTCAAATCTTAATACCCTTTACTAGTGTAATACCACTACTACATTGGCTTTCTTTCAAATATTAGAAAATAAAAAGAAATAAAAAAATTAATCCCCCCAAAACCAACTCAACCCTGCCGTTAATCTCACTCAAAAATTTCAAAAACCCAAATCGTTCTAATGGCCTTTCATGTTGCCTGCCCAATTACCTGGTAAGTACTATGACTATTCCCCCTTCTATCACCCATTCTAATTTTTTTTAACCATCCATAAACCCCCGTTCCCTTTCCCTTCCTCTCCAGCCCAATAGGGAGAAGGGTTCTTCTCGTATCCCACACTTTCTTTTTATTTTGAGGGTTTTTAAAGCCTGTGAGGGGGTTTTGTTTCGGTGGTTTTGCATTTTTCCTTGATTTCTGATGTGGGTTTTGATGGGTTTTGTTTTGCAGTCGGAGAATTTGCTATTGCGAATTAGGGTTTCCGCGGAAGCTGCAGAATGAGAGAGGAAAAGAGGAATTTCTGGGCGAAGTTTCACGAATTAAGGAGTTTATTAAGGACCCCTGGTTGTTGAAGGCCGAGGCGAATGCGACGGTGCAGGTTAAAGTTCCAAAAGTTGTTGTTGTTGCTCCGCCTGTGCCCCCTCCTCCGCCAATTGCAGCTGTTCAGAGAGCTGGGGCGCAGGTAGTGCCTGCGTCTGTGGTTCCGGCGGTGGCGGATGGTGGGGGAGGCGGGACAGGGGCAGGGGCAGGTGCAGCTGTTGGAGATGGGGATGAGGCGGCCTCAGCGCAGACTAAACGTGTGGCCTTGCAGAAGCAGGCTGCTGCTGCTTCAATGGTGGCCGAGGACTTTGCCAGGAGGTTTGAGTCTGGAGAAATGGTGGTGAGTTTTTTTCAGTTTTTTGGACATAGATTTATGTTTGCCATTTATTGTGATTTTGTGTTTGGACTTGTTCTTGGTAATACAAATATTTTGCTGTTTTGAAGATCCAATTTTTTTTAGTTGAATTATGGTTTATGGTAATGTGGATGAAGTATCTGCCATGTTGCAGGTTTTCCTTTTGCATTTATTAGAGTGAACATGTTGGATGAAGTTGTTTACAGCATATGTGTAGTTCATTGTTGTTCGATAAGTTAATTTTTGTATTTATTGGTTACGGTTGTTGCTTTAGGTTCTGGTAAATGTAGTATTAGCCATGTCAATCGTTTTCCTTTCATATGCATTTCATGTGACCATGTAGGACCCTTGTTGCATTGGTTTGTCTCCACCATATTAGGATTTAATATGATTTTCTTTTTTTTTGTTACTATTGGCAAGTGGAATTTTGCGAATTGGATATTTTTGGTTAATAAGTGTGATTTAGAGAAAATGACTGCAACTGGCTTTCAGTGTTTTCTTTATGCTGGCCTTTCTTTCTTGTCAGTAAATTTTGTTTTGTGCAACTTTCTAGCATACAATTATTGCAGGACTTTATGTACTTCAGACTAAGATCGTTCAGTTTAGAAGCATCAATTGGCAATTCAGTTTGTGATTAATGGGGTTGTTCTTTCCCCTTGCAGTTCGACAAACATGTTGGGCCAGCTGTTGGACTTACCTTGTTTTGGTTGTCATTTGGTCTTCTATGTTCTTTTTCTGTTTGGCGAAAACTTCTCATCCCAGTGATTCTACAAGCAAACTATTGTAGTTAAAGTTGGGCCATCTTGGATTTTGAATCCAAGCACAATTAAGTGATTTATCACAAAGCATATTGTTTTCTTGGCAGAAAAGTACATGATAATTGTGTAAAGAAATATTGACAGTGATAGATATATACTCTGTATTTTCTTGGTGTGTGCCATGCTTTTTATGTTGATTGCTGTGCATTTTCTTTCCATTTTCTGTTGTTTAAATTTTTTGCTATGTCAAAGTTGCTCATGCAGTTTTTCACTGTGACGTTTCTTTTCAAAATAGTAGTACTTGGTTTGTTTTGGTTTGAGTGTTCATAAGAGATTATCCAGTTCATTAGTTAAGGATTACATGTTGCTATTGCTACTTCATCAACTTTCTTGATTTTTTAGTTTTAGCGCATTACAGATGAAATAATTGGGTTCCGACTGTTTTTTTGGCTTTTGATGCGATAGGGTCCTGTCAAAGATGATGCACAAGAAGAGCAGGGTCTGTCAAATGTCAAAGTAATGTGCCGCTTATGCTTCAGTGGTGAAAGTGAAGGAAGTGAAAGAGCAAGGAAAATGTTGCCCTGCAAAAGTTGTGGTAAAAAATATCACAGGAGCTGCTTAAAAGCTTGGTCACAACATAGAGGTAGAACTTCTGACTGTAAAAAAAAATGTGAAGTTTTGTATGTTTCATATTTTTGGTGATGTTAATTCGGTAGATTTTAGAGGTAGATTGTCTGATCACAATTATAAAAATAATGTGAAGTTGTGTATGTTACATATAATTGATGATGATTTGACAGATCTTTTTCACTGGAGTTCATGGACATGCCCATCTTGCCGAATTTGTGAGGTAATTATTTGTTTAACTCCACTTAATTTTATGACAAGTTATGGTTCCTTGTCGTGAATATCTGCCTGAAAGCAAGCTAATAGGTTTTTGCATCACAATGTCTCAAATGTTAGTATGAGGACCTGCATTCATTCGGGGCACCTTCAACCTATTATCTTTGTTAAATTGCCCATTAAGAAAGTGTTGGACGATTTTGCAATGTTACTGCATGCACCAAGTCTTTGATATCCTGGCAAAAGCATATAGTTGTTTGATTGTACTGAAAGAAAAGGTTAGATTTACTAATTTTCTCTTGTCAAAGGTTTGCGTTTCTTGATGATGACTTTAGATTGTTAGTTGTGGTTATAATCTGGGCATTCATGCTATTTCTCAGCGCAGTCGGGTAAAGTTTGATGTAAGTGACTGTTATCTTATGGTCTAGGATCGTTGTTGAGAGATTTGATCTCATTTGATTTTAACTGTTTCACTTTTCTATTTGTTATGTGGCTTTATATTCAGATTACATTACGGGAGATTACTTGGTTCTTCTTGTTGACGAGCCATCAGTAAAACCATAATCAAATTGAAACAGGTCAACACCATTGTGATTAGGCTAAAAAATGACTGGCTCCTACTTGAATTTGATCTCATCACAGATACAAGCTTAGTACCTAAGTTTGATGTTGAATAAATATTATGTTCATTGAGCTTGAAAGCTTGACTTCATTTTTTCCCCTTTCCATAAATTTACACTTCGCATTTTTTAAAAGCATTGATCAGTTGTGGGAAGGCACAGTAACTTTAAGCCGTCCTCTTATGCTTGGAATTTGTTTCTATACTTGTTTATATAAGGCACAACCAACTTTAGTGTTTGGACTTTCAATTTGTTTGCAATCACTAAAGGAGCTTAGTCAAGAAAAAATGGAGATACTTTGGACCTTTCCTTATTTTGGTTGTTTGGATCACTGACTGCAGTTGCTTAGCGTGGCATACTTCCAAGCATTTTTTAGTCTTTACATGGTCACTGCCAGTTAAATCCTCCACAGAGATGACATTTCTTTACTTCTCTTAAATAATAAAGGAGCTGTGTGCTTGGGTTACTGTTTTCATTCTACCTGGGTGATAATATTTTTAACTGAAATTATGTTCAGTAGACCTGTTGCTTTCTTCTAATATAACCTTGTAGTCAATGTTGGCTATATGCCTGTTCCCATGCAGTGGTGTTGAGTATTTTTTGATGATAGTTGGTACACTTCTCCACTACAAGATGTGTCCATAATGCAATCAAAATTGTCTGTAATTCGATTGTGTCATCTTTCTGATTGGGTGATATATTCTATTACTCTAGGTCTGCCGAAGATCTGGGGATCCAAATAAATTTATGTTCTGCAAAAGATGTGATGGTGCATTCCATTGTTATTGTCAGCAGCCACCCCACAAGGTCTGTTGTCCATCATCTCTTAGGTTTATACTCTTGTATAAATTTTGAATACATACTGTTGACTCTTTGGTTGTGCAGAATGTTAGTAATGGACCTTACTTGTGCCCCAAGCACACAAAGTGTCATAGCTGTGGTTCTAGTGTTCCTGGAAATGGCTTAAGCGTGAGGTAAGATGGACCTCCAAGTTATCATATTTACTAGGCCTAGGCTTCTTTTTTGCTGAGCATAATGGTATTTTAGTTACTACCTGTAAATCTTGAACTGAAAAAAACTTAACATTTCCCATGTTTTGCAATCTGTTATATCTGCTTCCTTTGTAGGCTGATGAAAATTTATATATCCAATATATGGTGTAGAATTTATGAGTATTGAGAGTGGCTGTGTACTGCTCGGACTATAGAATGTCTTGCACGTACTCGAAATGGAGACTCTGAAATTTGGATGGAGTCATGATTACTTCTCTAACTTGAGTAGCTAGTTCTTCAATTCTTAATCTGCCAATGTGGATTTAAGCATTTTACTTTGTTAAAAGATTTTTCTTCTTAAAGATGTTTTGGTTATTTATGTGGAAACATTTAAGTTGTCAATTAGAAGAGCATTAGCATATGAATTAACCTCTACTTGGAGCTGTTGTCATGTTATGTAGCATCCTGAGAGTTCAACTTTCCAAAAGGAAAAAGTATATTTTGTTTGATTACCAAGTTGATTAAATTTTCCACTTTCTGTTTTATAAAAATTGCCCTAACCAAGGGATCTGTGTCAATGCATTGTAGTGAAATGTTGTTTGATTCTTTTGAAAGTATAGTATTAGATCTTCATCTTGAAGTGCTGTATGATTTACTTGCTAAAATCTTTTTGAAGATCCATATGTGTGTTCTATTTTGGTTATTAGATTTGAAACTGCTGCAGGTGGTTTCTTGGCTACACATGTTGCGATGCTTGCGGAAGGTTGTTTGTGAAAGGAAATTACTGTCCAGTTTGCTTAAAGGTATGATGTTTTTTATGATAGTTTAACACATCGTCCTTATTTTATGTGCTCAACCCAATACTGTTCAGGCACATGCTTGGTCCTCTTTCTGTACTCAATTGATTGTACATGATTGTTTAAGTCAAGTGGATATTATGCACATACATCTGGGACCAGATTCTCCTGAATGTTAGAGAAATCCAAGTCCCCTTAAAGCTTATTTGCCTGTAAATGTTTCTGATGTATATGTTTGTTTTTTAACTATGTGGAAACATTTTAGTTTTCTTCCATGGCTATCTTTGGCTTTTTATAAATGGTATGGTATTCTCCTGTAGAAGTCTTTGTCTACTTAAATTTGATGACGCTAGTCTTTATATCATTGTAATACTTTTTTTAGATAGTTTGAGGAAGTTTTGCCCATACATTAAGGCTGATTTCCAAGGCTTGCCATTTTAATACCTGCTCTTGTTCTCACTCTCTTTCTCACTGAGGACTTAATGTTTCTGCTTGTTTTGCTCTTAAACAACAGGTGTATAGAGATTCTGAATCCACACCTATGGTCTGCTGTGATGTCTGCCAGCGCTGGGTGCACTGCCAATGTGATGGCATCAGGTTTACTTGAGCACTTTTAGCTAAATCTCTAGTTGGGGTGTATGTGGACTTTTTGTCATTCCATTTACTAGAGCCTAAAATCATAGATGAGTACCCGTCTAGATGAGGAGATTGGGGAGAAATTTTTCTTTTAGTTAGCTTTGGGTTTTTCTTCTTACTGCATAATTCAGAGAAAATTAAAATGACCAGTACTCATCTTTTGCTTATTGTTCACTCGAGAAATAAAATATTGTATATGCTTATTTGATTTAGTATTGAATGAGTGAATTCTAGATGGTGTTCTTATATACTTTGTGTTTTTACTATTATGATTTTTGTTGCTTAGCTGCAGTAGAATAAAATTTTTTTGTTACATCTGAAAATTTCTGTCTTAAGTGTCTAATATGGACCATTAAGCTAATGCTGGGTTGCTAAATGAGGTTTTCTTTCCTGCATTCTGCTTTATCCTTTCAATATAGCTTTTGATGTGATGGCTGCTTCAGGAATTTAGTAGAAAAGGTTACTTTTTGAAGGTTCCTACTCTCATGTTTATTGAAAATTTTGTGCAGTGATGCTAAATATCTGCAGTTCCAAGTAGATGGAAATCTACAGTATGTATGTCCTACATGTCGCGGAGAATGCTACCAGGTATATTTTAAAATTTAAAGCATAATTGTTTCAAGGGGAAGGAGCAACTTTTTATATGGTAAACTTTTCTTTACTTTTTAACTTGCTAGGTTAAGAATCTTGAGGAGGCAGTTCAGGAGCTCTGGAGGAGGAGAGATGAAGCTGACAGGGATTTAATTGCAAATTTAAGGGCAGCTGCTGGGTTGCCAACGCAGCAAGAGATATTTTCTATCTCACCTTTTTCTGATGATGAAGAAAATGCACCTGTAGTGATGAAGAATGAATATGGCCGCTCACTGAGGTTTTCACTTAAAGGAGTAGTTGATAAATCTCCTAAAAAGAGCAAGGAATATGGGAAGAAATCTTCAAACAAGAAGTCTGGGAAAAAGAAGGGGCATCTGATGTCTATTGACAGTGTTCACGAGGCACATCAGAATTTTGAAAGGCATGATGATGCTTCATCATTTGGTTATGATAATAGGACTGAACAAGTGCTTTCTTCTAGAAGTGGAGAACCTGATGGCTATTTTTCTCCTGTTGCTGGAAGTGTCAATGATGGAATGTGCTCTGTAAATCATGCCGGGGTTTTGAAGCACAAATTTATTGACGAGGTTACAGCAAGCCATAATAATCGGGCTCATAAAACGGTCAAAATTAAGACCAACAAACCTCAGGGAGGAGGTTTGGATAATGGGGATGATAGTGGAAATCAGAGTAACATGTCAAGGGCCACAAAGGGACCAAAGCTTGTTATACATATAGGTTCACGAAACAGGAACTTGACTACTTCGCCGAGGTCTGATGGTTCCAGCTACCAGAAGGACCAGGATATGACTACTTCAAATGGTATAGTCTTTATTCTTTGCCATCCTAATTGTAAAACTTCTGAACTTATTCGGAATATATGTCCGCTTATTATTAGGCAACCCCGATTAGACTTCTCCTTGGAGATGTTATTATATATGATGTTCTGTCTTAGTGCTTGGTTCATTTCTCGTAATTAGTAAATTAGGAAGTTAATATCTAACATATAATGTTGTTTCTTAGTGCTTGGTTCACTTCTCTCAATTAGTAAACTAGGAAGTTAATATCGAACACGAGTTTACGACCCATGAGTCCATGATTTGCATTAATGTGATGGATGTTTAGAAGTTCAGTTTTGAGTCAGAAATGGGATGTGGGGAATATGTTTTCATTTTTTAACATGTCACTCTGAGCAATTTCTTCTAGTGGACATTCTGTATGAAGCCTGCTCATGAATTTTACTATCCTCTTTTGTGTTTCATATGACTGTGGATCCACTTCCTAATAAATCTTCCTTTGATTTACTTTTCTCTTGTTGGTAAATTGGTCATGTTTTTACTAAAAGCAGGCTTCATATGGATTAGGCATTTTTGGGGGTAATTTTTCAAAAATTACGCTGTAGCATTATATGTGAAAAACTTGTTATGGGGGTGTTTTTAAAATTTAAAATTTTATTGGGATATCCGTACTTAC
Source organism: Coffea humblotiana (assembly GCA_023065735.1). Classification (NCBI taxonomy): domain Eukaryota; kingdom Viridiplantae; phylum Streptophyta; class Magnoliopsida; order Gentianales; family Rubiaceae; genus Coffea; species Coffea humblotiana. The sequence goes on along the minus strand of CM041209.1, from coordinate 24,458,656 downwards.
TATGTATAAAGGGAGAGGAAGCGGTTTGGGTAAACATTTATTATCACTTTGTGAACTTCCCTTTTTGCCCTTGTAAAAACCACTCTTACTTTAACTACCTATACATATGTTGTCAAGATAACTACCCATAACTATTTTTTATTTTTAAGTATATGTTTTCAACATAACAAACCTTAAACATCATAACTACCAATATAGAATTATTTTATGAAAAAGATTTGAAAGATTAAAGTTTCCTTCAGTAAAAAAAAAATCTATACTATATATAAAGGGGGAGTAAGGGGTTTAGGGTAAACATTTATTGTCACTTTATGAACTTCCTTTTTCCCCTTATTAAAAGCTACTCTTACTTTAACTACCTACACATATGTTGTCAAGATAAACTACCCATGACTATTTCTTATTTTTAACTATTTAAGTATATGTTTTCAACATAACTAACCTTAAACATTATAACTACCAAAATAGAATTATTTTATGAAAAAGATTTGAAAGATTAAAGTTTCCTTCAGTAATAAAAATTTTATATAAAATATATGACCATTTTGTCCTTTTTTTTTATTGTACACACATTGAGTGTGCATTTAACACTAGTTTTTAAAAATTTTTTAAACTCCTTACCAACCACCCACCACAACCACACACCACTACCTGCCACTGCTACCACCGCCCCCTCCTTTCTCCTCCCTCTTCCCCGTTTCCCTCTCCCCCCCCTTCCTTCCTTCCTTCCTCTTCCCTAGTTAAGGAGCAAAGGTCTATCGGCAGTGTACTAGAATAGGAAGGTGCACTATAGAAGAAGAGAGAAGGGAAGACTCTTTGAGTGTATGAAAAGAGCTTAAAGCACTCCCTAAAACTTTGAAGTTCTGACTGACCAGCCAGAAGGAATCAATGAATGTGATTAACACGGTCTCGGTGAAAGCTGCAAAGGATACAAAGACTTAAGGCAAATTGGACACTCGATCAGGTCCTCTTTTCCAATCCTTAAGGGACACTGACTTAATAGCCGAAATCCCTGGGAAGCATTATCCAAAATTATCCTTTTATTCCTCACCCCAAAGACATCCACTCTGTTGGGGATTTTAATAAGACTGTTGTCTAGGATTCTGGTGGTCATGACCAGATCCGGTCATGGGGAGAGGGGAGGGGAAGAGGGAGGAGGAAGGGGGAGGAGAGAGGAGGGGCTTGGGGGGCAGTGGTAGGTGGTAGGTGGTGGTGGGGAGGGAAAGAAGGAGGATGGGGGAGGAGAGAGGAGGGGCTTGGGGGCAGTGGTAGGTGGTGGTGGTGGTGGTGGATGATGGGTGAAAGAAGAAAGAGGAGTCGTTTTTTTTTTGTTGAATTAGGTGTATTTGAAAAACTTGGAGTGTTTTTGGGGGTGTTTTTGGAGTGTGTTACTATAGATTCTAAAAACAAAAACAAGTATATTAAAAACAATGCAATCCATACAGGGTGACGAGTTTTGTAAATTTTTATTGCTTGGAATAGGCAAGCATTTGTATTAAAGTGACAACTGGAAGAGCTAGTAGATTACGTTAGTGGGAAGTAGCCATTTAAATGATTTGGTGGTTGTGCAAAAGGAGCTGGATTCAGGCTTACTTAGTAATGGGTTTTGACTTACCAAAATTGAAGACGTTTTCTACCGAGAAGAAATGGAAAAAGGTAGAAGTCTCTGCTGGCATCAAATGACTATTGTGGTTAATTAAGGTTTTATGCTTCAAACATTTCAGTAAGAAAGTTGTAATTGTACATACAGATGCAAATTTTGTTGCCTAACTTTGAAAAGCAAGTTGGTAGATTCTAAATTTGAAGTTGTCAATGAAAGATCTTGCTGCTCAAACTTCCTTTCTATGAATGTATTGCCAGAGAATGTCGATGCAGAATTGTTTTGGAGATATGTAGATATGAATGATCAGTCCAACTCATTTTTGTGTTTGCATGGATGAAAATTTCCTATATACTGTTTCTGTGCCTGATAGCCAAATGATGTTATCTCATGTTTATTATGTCTTTCTACCGAATAGGAAGCGAAGACGTTGGCCAACCTAGGAAGAATGAATCTGTGCACAGGCAAGAGAATGCATCTAAACATACTGATGGAAAAGGTTTGTTACTCAAAGATCAATTTATTTCTTTTTGGTTTGCAGTTATGGAATGTTTTATTCATATCTACATAGCTCCTCCACTGTCACAGCATTAATTATATTATAATCAGTGGAAAATGTCACCTGCATGGGTCAAAGTGTGATATGATTTTCTCGTGTGTTGCAGCAACTGTTGCTGATCAAAAGAAAGGTCCAAAGCTTAGAGGAAAAGATGGTAACTTGATAAAGATCAAAAAAGCTAACACCGAAGCTGGTGACATACCTCCCAAATTTGAAGGAGCTAAATTGTTGGATGAAGTTGAACAAGTTTCTGGATTAAACACACGGGCTCTAGGGAAAAAGAGCACGGAGGTTAGTGCAACTGGAGTAAGGATAAAATCTGAATTTCCAGCCTCTAGAACCAATAGATTTTCATCAGTGCCTGCATGGGACAGTAGGCCTGGTGCTTTGGCTGATGTGAGTGATGATGGTAATCATGCACCTATATCAAATTCTCAAAAGGAATCGAAGCCGCTGCTCAAACTCAAATTTAAGAATCCTATATCTGAAAACCAGAGTACTTGGGCTCCTCCTAAGGAGGATGAGAGAAGTTCTGTTAAGGGGCAAAGATCCAAAAGAAAGAGACCCTCACCCCCAAGGGAAAAAGTGTCAACCAAGAATGAAGATGATGCGTCACGAGTATATGGAGACAGAAGTATGGATGAGATCATGGATGCTAATTGGATACTCCAGAAGTTGGGTAAAGATGCTATGGGGAAGAGAGTGGAAGTTCATCAACCATCGGACAATTCCTGGTATGCTTCATTTTTTTCCCCTACCTTCTATGTAGCCCTCTTGCCTTTCAATTGATTTCCCCTTGTTCCCCCGGACCGGTAGGATGTCCATTTCCCTCAGTGCAGTCTCGTCAATATGAAATCTGTTGTTTCATAGTACAGTTTGTATCTGGATCTTCAAAAGCTAAACTATTTAACCTTTTGGCTTATGAGTGTTAATTTCGAACAACATAGCTGTTAAAAGAAAGAAGTGATGAATTTTGGACTCATCTTTTTAATTTTTTTAATTACTTTTTGTTTTTTTTTTTTTTTTAATTTCCAGGCATAGAGGAACAGTAACTGAAGTGTTTGAAGGCACATCATTTGTCTCAGTTGCCCTTGACAATGGGAAGGCCAAGAACTTGGAACTTGGCAAGCAGGGAATTCGTTTTATATCTCAGAAGCAAAAGCGACAATGAGTGACAAAATTAACAGTGGATGATAGTTCCATTTTTTCGGAGGGTTATATTACATAGTGCAGAGTAGCAAAAGCTTTGAAGATATGAAGACTAGACTAGCAGTAGGATTTTTTGGATTTAACATAGGCGTACTCTTCGGTGGCAATTCAACCCCTGCCTCCGAAACTGTGACAAATCTGAGCACTTTTTGATTTATTGCTCAAATTTGGGGTGCTTCAATGTGTGGCCTGGGTCTCTGTGCAGCTAGACTTTATTGAAGGACAAGTGCTGCTCCAATTTGTCCATTTCCCTTCTTTTATTTTTCTTATATACGCCTTGATTCTTATTTGAACACCTGTACTAGAGAAAGAGTTCAAACCACCCTTCAAACGTTCGTTTGAGCCTAGCCATTTAGTTTGTGCTGTATTTGTAGTGAATGGCGCTCAGACTTGCAGTATAGCCTTTGAGCTGCTAATACTTGCTGTTTGTACAGGAAATATATCCAATAAAGATTGACATCTGATTAAGAACTACAGTTTTTGGAAGTTCTTGTAAGTTACATTAGAATGGCATTAGTTGCTCATCTTTGTTTTGGGAGTGAACGAGGTTATTCTGCATTCGGGAATTTCTTGGTTTCATTGGACTATTTGGCTAGAGTTTGGTTTAATCCGATTGAGTGCAGCTATGCCGGAACGTTTAGTTGAGAATGCCTAATGCTCCTTATGCTAAGAGTCAGGTGTTTTGGAACAATGAAAACAGTTACCAGGTGTTTCCCGTCTTTTTCTTTTTTTCTTTTTTTTTTTTGTGTCTATTGTCATAATCTATACTTACTTCTATTCTTAATCCTATTCTAAACTATATTAGGGGATGACCCAATAGGGTCACAGGGGATTTTTTTTGGGTCCTGCTCGAGTTTGGGAGAATTTAATCCAGTTCTCACATTATATATACGAACTAATTCTCAGTTATCTTGAAATCAGTGCTTTCTCTCGGCCACAAAAGTATGACATTGGAAGAGATCTCAAGTTTTATGCCAACGATCAGACAATAAACATTCTCTTGCAACTCTCTTAGTAGGTGGCAACTGATTAACGGACAAAGCAAAGTCGAGACAAGTTGGCTTAACTGGTAAGGATGAATCATTTTCTGATAGAAGTTGGCTCAATCAGTAAGAATAGACAATTTTTTGATGGAAGTTGACTCAATTGGTAAGATTTGACTACTTTCTCATGAACTCAATTGATAAGACTTGACTACTTTCTCATGAAATGCTGTTTGTTCAAATCTTGCTATCCAACTCCTTGTAAGCAACCTAGCAACTGATCAACACATTAAGTAAAGCCCACTAACTCTGGTCTATAGTGGTGATCAAAGATGAACCTATCCGAACATTTTTCTGCAAAAAAAAAAGGCAAACAAATATTTAGATTATACATTGATAACAATAAACATTCACTTGGGTCTTCTCTAATTTGTTGGCAATTGATCAACACATTAAGTAAAGCCCACTAATTTTCAGATTTTACATTCATATGTTTATAAAAAGCAGGTAAAATATCTGGATGACCCTCAAATTAATGAGTTAGTTGACTTTTAGCTCTACAACTATTAAGTACATATTTTTGCCTCTTGAAATTGTAACAAGGTATATTCCTCACCCTTTTGGTTAGAGATAATTTTAGAAACCTCCCCAAGATTTATGTTGATATTACTTGGCATCCCAAAAGTTTCAAAAATATCACTAACCTTTTCTAAAATCATACATTTTGTAACATCTCACCCTTGTATCATTAAAATATTCTTATAATAATCAATTAACGAGAAAGATATATATTTTTTACTAGTTCTACCCTTTTGTGTTGTTTTACATTGAATTTTCTATCAAATTGATTATGTATAATATGAGATTTACATGTTTTGCTTAAAAATTTTCTTTTACATAATATTTTGCCTAAAAATTATTAAAGCAGTGAAGATATTTTGTCAGTTCGTGTGCTATGATAGTTATTAATGGTCCCATCTCACTGATATGGGAGTTGAGTAATATTTCTAAAACTTGAAAGGTGCGAAGTGGTATTACCATAAATCTCATGAGAGATTTCTGAAATTATCTTTAATCAATAGGGTGAAGAGTATTTGTTTTACAAGTTCATCGATCAATTATATAATTTGGACGTCATTCAAATTTTTTACCCTAAAAAGTATCCACCATACCACCAATACGGAAGAGAGGCATTACATTCAAACAAATATCTACAAGATAAAAATGTCATGAAGGCGTTTAAATTAACTGCATTTTTTTTTTGGGTAAAAGTTATAATTATAGGCTAGTCTCATAGAGTGAAGTTAATCTCATGTCTAGTGTTTCAGAATGGACCGCATATTTTTTTTTTCTTTCTAATGGAAATTAGCATGTTTAAGCTAGATAGGGGAGGTTAGGCAACCTATTAACTTAACCTCACTATATTAACTTGCAATAATGGACTTACCCTAGTTGTTTATTAGGCCCCAAAATTTGAGTATGAGGGAGCTATTTGTGTGTTTGCTTGATTATCTCAATAACAATTCGACTTAACTCGTTTGTACCTCTATCAATAATTACATTTTAAAAAAATCAATTACTCGATAATTAAGAATGACAGTAGAGCAAGTTTGTAGCGGCCAAGGGACACCTATTTTCACACAACTCCCCAAATCAGCCCCATTCCTCTTACTGGAGCCCATTTTTAATCTTTCTTTTTAAATGGTGATGTATTTAATCCCAAGAATAACATGTTTAATGATGTGTTTAATTAACCCCAAAAAACCATTACTAATAAGAAACTCCTCTAAACTGGGAAAACTGCAATTGTGACACTACTACTTTTAAAGCTTTATATCCAATTCAATAGCAGTAAATCATGGCACAACTTGCAAACTGGTCTTCTCATAGGCCACATTTTACTACTAATCTATTAGTCAATAGACAAGGCAGGCGCAAAGTTTACCCAAAGCTAGTAGCATGTATAATAACATACAAAAACTGAATATAATTGCAATTATGGAGATCTAGGGACAGTTTGATATAACTGAAGTTTGAAATCTAAAAATTAAGTACTGAAAGTATTAAGTTGTCGAATTGATTAAATTATATATGTTTGATAACTAACTGAATTACAATACTTAATTAAAATATTGAACAAATAATATGTTTTATCTTTAAAAATAATTACCTTTATTTGTGTATTTGGAGAGAAAGAAAAGTATATGAGAGAGAGAGAGAGAGAGAATAATGAAACAATTTAGAGATAGTTTATTTATTAAGTATGTGTATTTGTATGTGGGCATACGTATTTGTGCATCGAACAAAAAGAGAATAAATGTGCATTTTGTGTTAGAACTTGTATGAAAAATATGTTATATATGTGAAAAGTGAAGTATTTTTTATAGTCAATTTAGAAAATTTAGTGAAAATTTTAACTTAAAATTTCGTACACAAATTAAGTGGTGCTTAATATATGAAGTGGTAAGACTTCTTTATTAACAAACATGCTGAATTCAAAAGGTTTTAAATAAATTAATTTTTAGCATTAAATAGAACTTTCAAACGCACTCTTAAATTTATTCTAATTAAGACTAATTTATAATTATTATATTTACCTCATATTATTTATTCATATTTGTTAAGTGACGTGGGGATGAAGCTAATACTCTTCTCATTCCCCGCTCCACTTAAAGCAGGAGAGTAAAATCTCCATGGAAAATTGTCACCATGAGCCCAAATTACCAGACTTTCCATGGTAAATGGCCTTGTTTGGATTGCTGTTTTCCGCGAAAATATTATGTCATTTTCCGTGATCACATTTTTTTATTATTTTTTTCTCTCATATACATCAAATCGTTACAGTAATTTTTTCATGAAAAATCATGGAAAATACAATCCAAACACAACCGAAAATTAGCATCTTTATACCTTTTACTCCCACCAAAAGGTAAAGGACCAAAAAAAAATTAATAATAATAAAAAACAGAATGAAAGGAGAAGTAGTTGAAAGCTTAGAGCATAATACAAAAAAACAGAATAAAAGCCCAAATTCCCATCACCGAAAAGAAAGATCAAACAAACAAACACCCACAGCCATGGAAACCACTACTGAGATTCTTCACAGCAGCAGCAGCAGTAGCATTAGTGACAGCGGTAATAACGATAACGGGTCATGGAGCGCCGAAACAACATGGGCAATCGCTTCCGGGTCTCTAGAAAGCTCCGTCACCTTCGATTCGTCCGACGATTCTCCGGAACAACCCGAGTCCGATTCCCCTCGGAAGTTGCCTCCTCTTATCCTAAACCCTCCCGCACCGGATTCTGGCCCCTGCGAAATTAAGCGTGAGTGAATTATGAGTTTCGGTTTTTATGTTTGTTTATGTGATTCAATTTTTTTTTCTGGAGTGAATTTTTAAAATTGGTAGAATTGGTGAGGATGGTCTTAATTTGATTGTTCGGTTCATTTCTACATATTTGTATTGCAATTATTAGGGTTTTTGAAGGGTTTTTTTTTTAGTTTGATTTGGGATAATATTAAGTAATCACAAATCAGTGGTAGGCAATTTTGGATATGTCTATGATTATTGGTATGTGTTCTTCTCTTAATTATTAGGATGTTGATCAGTGTTCTGGAAAATGCGTTATACTAAATTGCTGAACACACACTATATTGGACGCGCGCGCGTGCAGATTAGCTCCATGAAAGTAATACTTTTTGAGGAAATACATTCTTAATGGGAAGTTAATTTTTAAGTATTTTTGGTACTCATTGCTTGCTTTCATTTTATGGTTTTACATTTCCACGTGTATTACTACAAAGTTGGATTTTATCGTATATCAGTTGCTATGGTTTAGTTAAAAACTTTTTGTAAATGGCTTCATTTGGTAATCAATTGTTGGATTAGGGTAGAGAAGAATATCAAGTAACGAGTACTATGAGAATTAAAGGCCTTCAAATATGTGTTAAGGTTCTTAATTCTTCTTTGTTTAATGTTTATTTGGTTGTGTAGGAGGTGCTGTTGTGTGACATTTTATTTTTAGGCTTGGTGTGTTTAATCTTGTTGTATGTCAAGTTCAGGGATGGTGTTTCTTTTGTTTCAAACAAGAACTGCAAAGAATTATGAGCCAAATTGATGGACAGGGATAAAAAGAGATTTTACCAATTATCTAATAAAAATCACGTCATAAATTTATATTGTATCATACTGTCATTCTATAGCTGTTGCATGTCATGTGTTTTTCTAGGTGAAAGATAAATTAGGTTTATCTAAAAATGTTTTGATCCTTGACAATCTTGGGTGTGCAGTACATTTGTTGCAGAAATACAATATTCGGCAAATTTATGTTCGAAGTACTGCTCGTGTATATGAAGTGTATTGTGCACAATCTAAGAATAGTGGGAATGAGTACCTCTGTACTGTTCGCTGTAGCATTGCTGAAAGAGATGAACAAGTACTCCAAGCAGTCAATGTTGAAGAATTTTCTAAAGAATGTGTGAAACATGCTGCCGTAGGATTACCTGAAGAGAAATCTTCTGGTGGAGAACATAATGCCCCTTCTGACGATGATTGGGTGGAGGTTAAAGTTGTTTCCTCTCCCACACTTGAGAATGGAACAGGATCTTTGTCAAATGAGACAATTTCCAACACAGAAAGGCACATTCAGGTATAGCTTTTTTTTTTTTTTTTTCAAATTATGTTCAAAATGACCTATTATTTGCATCTCTTCTTGATTTTCTGTTTGCAGTTTTTTTCAGATTGAATTGACTGTTTGTAGATTTTGCTAGTGTTTTAGCCTCCCAGGGGAGGCTGGAAAGTAACAGTTAATTGTTATCTGGTGAGACATAATAATTAGCTGTTACTCAAATAAAAGCTATACAAGTATTAAAAGTTCACCTGCAACTGCTTCTTTTTCTGTTCTAGGTGTGTACTTTATTACTCAATGATATATTTGAAAGGCCGTCCTACTGCCAAAAGATTCACATGGATTTACTCTGCCAACAAAGACAATAAGAGGAGGGAAAATACGACTCTGGTTTCTTTGATTTAATGCAAAAGTGAAAATGTTTCAGTCTTACAGTACTTGCTGAAATATAAGAATTATAAAAGCTTTTTCCTATATGATACTGACCTGGTAATTTAGTTTTAGTTAAAAATTGGGACAGCTGATTGACAGGAGGCACGAGTGTCCAATTGTTTCTGATATTGCTTTAACCTTCCTTTCACCGGTACAGTTAATTTTTTTAATGCCATGATTATTTGGAAGTAATCCATAACTGTATCCTTACTTTATCAATATGTATAAAATGTCATTGTGTGGTTAAGGAAAATACTGTATCAACATTGTATAAATTGTCATTTCATGATTAAGGTTGTGAAGTTGATGCATGTCTGTGATTTAGTACTGGCATGTGAGCTTTCCAGTTGACATAGATGACCTCTCTTTGTTATTGTCTTCAGGATTATTATGAGGCTACAGTAGAAATCAGTGACTCGGACCCTTGCACATCTCTTATCATTCGTTTACTGTCACTTCAGAATAAAGGTGTTGTGTACATTGATGAAGTGTACATTTATGCTGAGCTGGTTGATTCAACTGATTCAGAAAGTCTGGCTCCTCAAGTAGATGGTGCAACTGGAAGTTCTTTAATGGCCATGTTTGTTCCAACATTACTTCAGATGTCTAAATCTTGTGCAAGTCCAACTCAAGGTGAACAGCCTTCTGACAAATTGGGAAAGGCCAGTAAAGTGGAAAACTTACCAAAATCAATTGATGTAAATGAAAATCCAGCTTACTTTTACCAAGGTCAAAAGTTCTGTGCTGATCAGCAGTACATAAAATTGCAAGATGTGGGTGGGTCTAATGCAGAATCAGTTAAATCTGTGCTTCCTAATCAGACTGTAAAAGAAGATGAATCTTTTGATCCTGTTGTGAAAAATGAGTCTCCGTGCAGTCGTATTGAGAAAGTTCTGGAGCAACTCGTGTCTCGAGTGAGCAGAATCGAAGAAGTTTGTTTGAGGTTTGAAGAAAACATGCTTAAGCCCATAAACAGCATGGAGTTGAGGATTCAACAGGTTGAGCAAGAGCTAGAATCACTTACCAAGAACGCTCATGATTCTGGATTTCCAACTGGCACTAGGATTTGTGCTCCATCATTTTCATGTGAATCAAATTCCAGCTCATTCCATAATGGTGGGAGTGACTGTCAGCCTTGTAGGGGACCAGAGTTGGAAAGAAAGGAAATACCTTCTGTTGCTTTTGCGAATCCATCTGATGGCTTTGCTAACTCAGTGAATTCCCCACGTTTCCTTCCAGGTCTTGTGGTCACTGTCCCCGAATTTTCTTGCGGTGATGATGAGCAGGATGATGATGTACTGGAATCTGTCAATGAAAATAATCAAGATCATGAAGTGTTAAAGTCGTTGAAGGATTCATCTGGGGAAAGAAGGAAAATCGATGATATCTTGGCTGCAGCACTTTCAACATTCTTATCTTCAGCCAGTGATCATCCTTCTAGATGTGAACAAACTTCTGTGGTTGCTTCTGATACTGAGATAATTAGCCAAAAGGGGCAATTGGAAAATCCTCAGATACTTTCAAGCAACGCTCATGAAGCTGCTACCTGTATAACAGTCAGTGAAGAGCCTCCGAAGTATACCCAAATATTAACGGTTACTGCCCCTGAATTCACTTCTGAGGAAAATGGTGACGAAGAGGATTCAGAGTGTGCCCAGCCTCCTTCTACTGAAGCTTCTAGTTTTGCTAGTAAGAAGAGTGAAGATAACAGTGAAGTACCCTTTTGTGATGCTGAAATTGGAGTTTCTGTGGTTACTTCAGACTCATCTGATTTCTTTGGAAACAAGTCAGCATCTGATCTATTTTCAATCTCTAATGCTGTTCTGCTTACTAGGCGTGGAGTTCCAAACAACTTTCTACCTGGTGATGCCCACTCTGGAGGAGCTCATGTTCAAGATCAATCTTTGCAAGAAAGCATTACCTTCAGTTCATTGAGTTCAACAGCTGATCAAGCCAAAGGGGCTGTGGAAACTGATGTTTGTGAGACTATAAAGGAGACTAATCAAGGGCAACCAAGCACAGTTTCATCACCTACAAAGAAGAATGTCCACTCTTTAGGAGCCGATGTGCAAAACCATTTCTCCAAAGAGGATACTACCAGCAGTCTCTTGGAGAGAAGCATCAGTCTGTCTGCTGACAGAGATAAGAACTCTGTACAAATTGATGTTTGCCAAACTATTGAGAAAACTGGTATTGACTCAGATGAAAGCAAGGATGTTTTGGAAAAGTACCTTGGATGCCATACAAGTGGAGGTTCTCACAAAGAAAGGATTGCTGCTGGTGGTGCACATAGTATTGCTGCTAAAGGGCCTGAAATAGATATGCTGCAAAATGTTTCCAAAACTGCTTCTTTAGTTGATTTTAAATTACCCATCTTAGATGTGCAATTTGCTGCTCATGAAAATTGCAGTACCCAGCGCCCTCTCGAAGCTCTTCTGAGCGATCTGTCAGAATTCAGTTTTGGTGCAAACTCTCTTGGTAAAGGTGGTGGTGACCTGGACACAGCAAAGGAAATGGATAACCTTTACAGGGACGATTGTGAAACAATAGATCCGGTAACTAGCAGACGTCTTTTGGTGGACTTGGGCATTTATGATATAGTTGTCAGTTCAGACGAAGAAAGTGGACATGATGATTACCGTAATACCTGCAATCATCATGAAATGGTTGCGAGTCTCATCTGAGACTGCTCTCTTTGGATACAAAGCGTTTGTGCATATGCTCTATGGGCACCAGTCCCGAACATAGATTTCTTATATGGTAGTTATATGGTAAGCTCAGTATTTGCAACTTTGGCTGAATTTCCTCTTCATCTGCCTGTATGAGCTTCATTCTGCCGCAGGAGCATTGTCCAATTGGGCATTAGCATGTTTATGTTGCCAACTTTCATTGTCAGGATGTAAAGCTTAACTTATTTACGTTGGTTAAATATGAACACGAGTTTGATGATCAATATATTGATCCTCCTGGCTTGAAGCAGACAACACTATCTTGGTCTGCAGCAGGTAATTAGAGTTTACCACCTGCTTTTCGGTTTGCACTGGCTTGTTTCTTCATGATCCTTTTATTTGACTGCTGTAGTATTAATAATGCTCACCATATCTTTGGGGATCGTCAACTCAGAGATCTTGATTCTTGCATTGAAAACGATGGTCCTTCTAATGACAGCGAATGCAAGATTGTTCGTTTGAATAATTTTACTTAAAAAAATATATATAAACGAGGTTGTATAGAAGAATTTTTATGATACTGTAATATCAACCTCTGATATTATGGGTCGTAATATTAGTAGCCAAGTTGCTGTCATTTGGGAGGAATGTGTAAGTGAAAGGTCACTTTCCACTTGCATTGAAAAAATAAAGTTGCTGTTGTTTTTACCACATTAACTTTTAGAGGTCAAACCTTACCACATTGTCCACATTTTGCAGTTTTAACAAATGAGAGGTGTTTTTATGGTTTGTGCTGTGATCCAGCATCGTTGGGGAGGTGTGACTGGTTAAGGCACAAACTTTGACAAATCCACAGCTCTGTTCATTCTCTTATAGTAGTATTATATTGATTGTTCTTCTTGTCACTGCTCACTAGTACTTGCCAAATAAGGTGAAGCTACTAATGAATGAATTGCACCTTCAGCTTAATAAAGAAAAAATGTGTCACAAAACTCGTACTCCATTTGTCTGTCCCATTTTGACAGTCCTAGTTTTTTTTTCACACAGTTTAAGAAAAAATAGTTAATTTTATTAAAAAATAAATTTAGATTGCTATTTTTCTAAAATATCCTTACATTAAATAGAGTACAACTCTATATTAATTATTCATAGAAACTTGAATTGATGGTTGATGGGAATTTGAATTGATGGTCAAGAAAAAGTCAAATCCTTATTTTACATTAAATGGGGTAGGTTGTATTCAATAACAATCTATATTAAATAAGGTAGTTTATATTAATAACAACCTACATTGAATAAGGGTATTTTAGAAAAATGAAAAGATAATTATATTTTTTAATTCGAAAGTGTACTACAATTTGGGACAGACAAAAAAGAAAAACAGGATTATTAAAATGGGACGGAGGGAGTAATAATTTTTTTTGAAGTATTCGAGACAAAATTTGAATACTAACAAACTGAACTGTTCCTAAAACAAAAGATTTTGGAATTGTAGGACTGACCAAGTGTCTCTTGGGGGTGACGAAGCATCCATCCATTCTTTTTGGCCCTTGGGAAAAAACTTGGTTCACTTCAATTCTTGCTTACTGTCCATGAACAGACGGAGCAACGTTTTAAAGACCAAAGACAAAAGACAAAATGACTGTTTCAGAAGTTAATGAGATTAAACCACTGGGCATTTTAGAACTGTTCCTTTGTCCTATTTCCTTCCTTCAACTTCATATCTTCTATAAAAGTTCTTAATGTTAACAACAACACCTGGCTGCGCTGCCAATTAATTTACACTACTGTTCCAAGCTCTGGCATCTAAAACAACAGTATAAAAGGGGGCACTAAGTTACAAAACATGTCAATTATAGAGAAGGCTCCCTGAATCAATCCAAAAATCCCAAAAGCCTCCTTTTTCCACACATCAGAATCTAAAAAAATCAGTGCACCCCACCACCATGAAAACAAAATTGAGGCACTTAGCCACCATTCCCCCCACTATTGTTCCATTGGTCCCCTTGAGGCCCTTAAAAATTAGTAACTTGTATAATGATAGGACATCAACAGTTGAGGTGTCTAATCGTCTCAAATGGTTAGGCAACTATAATTATTCAAGATTGAAGTAGTACAATTTTGCACTAATTATGTCAAGGTTTATGAGTACACATTTTGATAAAAAAAAAATTATGAACTCAAATCAATCTTAATTGGAATTATTTGAGACCTCAATTTGGTGATACCATCAAATATTGGGTATATATATATATATATACTTTTGACAACCGTTGGACCCCATCCCATGTACAATTATATCATACATGAACAAGAAGACATCATTTTGTTTCACTTTTCAACAGTTCACATTGTCCCTAACAAGCATGATATACCCTTTTGACATGGTCAATAACCAACCAAAATGGCAGGTAGGGAGAGAGCCAAAAAAAAAGAGAGAAAGATAGACACAATAAAATAAGTATTATTTTCCAGTTTCCACTGGTATTGAACTACTATGGCGATTATTCAAATGAGAGATTAAGACATGGGATCTTTGATTTGGGCGCCACTTAAGAGTTGAGATAGAGATGATATATAGTCTTAGTTAAAACTTTGCTGTCCTTTTCTTTTATATGATTAAATGGAACTAGACCAGAACATAAAATCATATTTCAGAAATATCATCAGTATATACAGATGTCTTGATAGAGATCTAAGAGGTTAGGGATTCCCCCACTTGTGTAGTAGTAGTAGACTCTAATAATTGGTCCACTTCCCAACTTTGTCTTGGTGCAACCCTCTCATGGATTGGTGCATACTCCTGCAAAAAGAATAGGCAAATCAATCACAGCAAAGCTAATAACAAAATGGTTCCCTGCTTTTTTCTGCAAATCTTACTGGTCATAGCTCTCCAATAATTTATCAACCAACATCATTATACAGCAGGATATTCTTGTACTTAATGTAGATATATTATTGTTTTTATTTAATTGTGATTCATATAAAATACCTCCATTTTCTTGATCAACTCCTCTGCTGTATCAGCTAAAGCCATTATATGTCTTGCTGAATCTGCTATGAAACCTTCCTCCACACCCTTGTCAAACAATGCAAGCAAGCCATCATAGTAGCCATCAACATTTAACAACCCCACCTGTCCAAACCATCTTTCCTTTTTTGGTCATTTGGGTGAGGAATACAGGAAGCAAAATAGAAAACCCTTTTTCTAGATTTGGAGAACAAACTGCTCAAAATCAATACTAATATTCTATGACATAAAGAAAATGATCTCACTGGCTTTTCATGAATTCCCAACTGAGCCCAAGTAATCATCTCCAAGAATTCTTCCATGGTTCCATAACCTCCTAAACAATTGTGAAACAAAAGTTGAGAATGATGAGGGTACATATTATTTCTGTATTCAGCAGAAAAAAAAAGTGAGAAAAAGGGTGTTTTATTTATAAGGAAACGAACCTGGAAGTGCAATGAAAGCATCAGCATGCTTTTCCATTTCTGATTTTCTTTGGTGCATGTCTGCAACTATTTTTAGCTCTCCATACGTTTTCCCTGATATCTGCAATTAGCATATTCCACATTAGAAACCCTTTGCCGAGCTAGCTCGGCTCAATGTGTAAAAGGACAAATGCTATTTATCACAGGCAAACATCACTGTTTTGCATAATAACTGTTACTGTTGATGAATATAGCAGTCCATCTATGAAGTTTCAGAATGACAACAATGAATAAAATCAAGAAAGTACCTCATGCGGCAGTAGAGCTCTAGGAATTATTCTATAAAGACAAAAAGAGAAAAGAAATGATTGAAATGGCATTTGATCAAAACCTATGTAGCAAGAAAATGATCAATCATCATTTTGAAAGACATACCCGAGAACATGACAACCTCCTTCATATACTGTTTTTGAGACTAATCCCATCAAACCTACACTTCCTCCACCATAGACAAGATCAATCTTTCTGTTAACCTGAAAATGAAAGGTCATCATAAAACCATGCAACAAGTAACACCACATATGTACACAAGCCAGTTAATTTAAGCAGGTAAGAAAATGCTTTATTCATATGATCAGTTCATATTAGCTATCTCATCGTACTTTGAACATTACCAGTTCTTTTCCAAGCTGAAGAGCTGCATCACTGAAAGATGATTTGTAACCTGCTCTACTACCACAAAAAACACAGATTCTATTGAACTTTTTCTTTACAGCCTCATTTGCTGACGATGTCCCTTCATCTCCTTTCATTCTCTCTTCCAATAATAATTATTTTAAGGCAGATAAAGGAAAGGAAACGAAAGAAGCAACAGAGAATGAGCTGGGAAAAAGATGAATGATAAGTTAAATGCTTATGAGAGATGCAGAAGAGATGCGGAAGAAGACGCAGCTTCCTTTGATACTAACGCTTTCTTTATTCTCAACACACCCTTTTGTCTCTAAAAGCAAGTACCCTATAGTGTTGGAGGAGAGCCCAACAGGTGTGGAGGCCACTAGCCCATCACCTATTACCTTTCACCATCCATTTCCACTTTTCATTTTCTTTTTCTTCACGTATATATAAAAATATTTATGGACGTCGTCTCTTCTTCCATCTCTTTCTTGTAAATATTTCTCTCACACAAGCACATAGTCACATACCAACAAACACACACTCATGAAGATAATTATTTTGGAAATAATTTGTTGAAATCTAGAGAGAAGCCCATATCTATTCTCTTCCCCTTTATGTCCACCTCACTAATTACTTTGCTTTTATCAGTTACTTGTCTTCTCTTTGTCTGTCTGTCTGTCTCTCTCCCTCTCTCCCTCTTCCCACACTCCTAGTAGTATAGTACGTATGAACATGTAGTCCGTCCATATTCAGTGGTCTAGAAGGCTTTCCAAGCCAAATAATATGGTTGGTTAATTTAGTTGATATGAAAATTTGAACGCGTTTCTTGAGGTGAGAGAATTCGAGTTATGTATTTAAGATTTAAGGTCTGATGATTTTGGAGAGATTCTAATTTAACATTAGGGTATCAAAACTTAGTTGAACAAATGGAATTAAATTTCTTTCTTTTTTTTTTGGGTAAGAGAAAATTAGGTGAAGAGGAGGTTCATCCCATTTTTAAATCAAGGTATACCATTAATGTAGTAAGCAGTTTATAGTGACTCTTACACATCGGTTTCAGCTGAAAGTATTGGATAATTTACGGTGCCATTGGAGTATTACAATAATCCTATAATTGGTTCAAACACTCCAACGATCTGGTAGATTATCCAAATATCTTTGTACCTTTAAAAAATAATGTTCATAGTATGCAAGATAACATGGAAGTAAAGTTAGACGATGATTTTGGGAATGGATAATTTGTCTTAGTATCTTACTTTATTGTTGACAATGTCATCAAAATAATACACTAGTATAGGGATTGACCAGGAATGTGAAACTCTTGCAAAAACCAAAAGTTTACAACCGAGCTCTTCTAAGAACTTTTCTCATCTATTTTGGATTGTAGCAGAGAAAACAATTCCATTGGAATGGTTTTAATGAGGTTTTCTACAACTTATGAGAATGTGGAAAGTGAAAAGAAGTTTCGGAAAAGTGCATGACCAAATGCTAGAACCCAAAATTTTGACAATCTCAATGAAGAATAGGGTAGTTGAATTGTTCAAGTAGAAGTGAATAAGTAAGAATTGGAAATTCTTCCCTAATCGAAGTCCATAAGAGAAAATATGAGCAAAAGCCTAATGATAGGTATCGAGTCTGTGTAATTAATAAAAATATAAATTTACGTATAACGGTAAGTAAAGTCGTTTCCTTAGGAATTAGGGGATATTCATTTCTTTTCAAGTGAAAATTAACTGGGGGAGTTTGAAAATTGAAATTAAACTAAACAAACAACTTAAATAAGAATTGGCAAATAGAAGCGAATTAAAATTAAATCAATAAATACGCAAGTTCTAGCCAGGAAATAACTTGGGAGGTAGTTCATACAACTGCTCATTGATGCAAGAATTATTTCATATATTCGTTAATAAATAGGTTATAGTTGCCAAACACGCAATAACAACTAGTTTTTTTTTACTATTTCGATAGTTAAAGTACGCTCGTTAACTACTTTCCTAACCAAAAAACAATCCTAAATACACCCGTAAAATTTAAATTTTTTTAATTGCATTAGAAACTAGAAAAGCCCTATTCTAATCAATAAACATACTATCAGGGTTTATTTAAATTAAATCATATGTTTTTCTAACATGAAACCAATCATGCTAGTCGCCACTAATTTAAGATAATTAAACAATTATGGAAACTATCCTAACTGACATTAGTTTGTTAGATTGAATTAAATATTGAACCCTGATATTCAAACAATAAAACAACCATAAAAATTAAATCAGAAAACATACAAATACTACAAATAAAAGAAACTAATAAAAATAGTTAGATCTCACAGTTGTACCTGAATCAAATCCTTCGTTACCCTTTGACTAGAATAAAAAAATTAGTTGCCTTCTATTGTAAACAATTCGCAAAATTTCATTAAAGAAAATTGCATGAACGTTTGACAAAAGAAGAAAAGTAAAGAAAAGTAAATTCCAAGAGAAATGCCAAGCGGCCGTCGTTCTCTTCTTCAAAGCAAAGAGTCACGGCCCAATTGTTTTCTCCTTCTGAAGTACTAGTCAAGCGAAAGACCAGCCGTCTCTAAAAACCAATCTTTTTTCCTACTTTTAAGCTATCAATAATAAAGTAAACTCGTAAGTGGAAAAGGAAACTATAAACTATATTATCTTTGTTTCCTAAAAAGAACTCCTATTACAAAAACAGGAATTTTTTTAGCCAACGTCTGCTTAGGTTTGTCTCGAATTAGGAAACCTACACTCGCAAGCAAATTCCGAATCTCCTGGACTTGACAGTAGAATTGATTGCGCTCACACGGAATAGGTTAAGAATCTCGATTAAATCGGTTTTCACTCTTTTTCTTGCCATATTCTTAAAATTAGCACCAGTTGTTAAACATAAGTAGAATCCATCCAATGATGCAATATTTAGCCAAAATCAAAGAAAAATATTCATAAATTTAATAGCAATTCGCACCCTATCACCTAAAATCCCTAAATCTTGTAGAAATAATCTAACTTCAAGCGGGTTCTTTTATTTCTTTCTCCCTGGTTGAGGTATTCAAAAAGTGGAGCAAATTGATAGGTTATCCTCTAAAGCTGGACTGCCACTTCTGTTAAGAAGGAAAAGATAGTCCAAGTGCATCTTATTCATTCTTCATGATATGCGAAATTACAAATTTTCTTTCCAAATGAAAGAACAATACATTCATTTATCCTCTAGAAAAGTATTTCTAATCTTAAATTGCTATGGAAAATGCATGCCCTAGTAGGGATTGAGGCTTCTGTAATTATCAATCTCAAATTTACCATACAATGTATGTACTAATACAACAAAAACACGTACTCAAACTCAAACAATAAATGTATGCTATGTAGATATTAGAACAATAGCATGGAGAACCATACCTAATTGTTATAGTCAAAAAAAAAAAAAAACTATGTGCCTACAATCAATTCCATCCATCCAATGTCAACTTGATTTCATTTGGGCCATCAACCATGTTCGGCAATTGCTGCAATTTTAGGCAGTCTTGTCCCTTCTAGTACGAAGTGATTTAAAAAAAAAAAAGCTAATTACACGCTGTTCCAATTAATTGTGACCGTTTTTTTCACAATGCCTATACTATGAAGAATTAAAAGAAAAAAAAACACTCGATTGTTGTTGGTTGTTCTAAGCCAACCTTGCATGTGTGTGTGTATTTATTTATATTTTGTGGAAATAGGGATGTAATGAAATCAATGGATACAATAAATTCGCTTGCCTCTATGCCTAGGAACTAGACTGTATACTACGAGCGAGGTAAAGTGGTAGCAACCAAATTTTCTTTCGAAAATGTGATAAAATTGTGAAAATATTGATGACTTACATGCAAGAGAACTTGAGAAATTAGTTCCTAAAACTATATGAGGAATTTGTTGTATGAGTGTACAATGCAAAGGTGCACAATCTATGAGATTTTACAAGATGTAAGTACACACTTGTTATAAATTGGCATTTGCAAACATGAATATTCAAGCCGCATAATCAAGTCACACCTTTTCTTTTGGTAAGTTAAAATTTATCCTCAAGTAGTAAAATGTACATTACAATCACTACAATAGAACTGACTCACTAGCTGGTATGAAGTTACACATACATAAATATAAGCAATTCAACTACCCAAAACTAAGACTCCATTTGGATTAGTTGTGTTTTAAAGTGTTTTCGAAATATTTTACTATAACAGTATATATGAAAAACTTTTACTGTAGATATTTTTTTGTAGTGTTTTTGGAGGGATTCTTCGAATATATTTTGAGGTACTTTTTAAAATTAAAAAAAAATTAGAGTACCTTTTAAAAATTAATACTAACACTCACAACCATCACCACTCCTACCTACCACAGCCACCACCCTCTCCCTCCTCCTTCCTCCTCCCCCCCTCCCCGCCACCCCCTGTCCCTTCCCTCTCCTCTCACTCAATGCGACCCCTCTCCTCCTTTCTTCCCCATTGCAATCTAGTCGAGACTAGATTGGGTGGGAAGGGAGGGGAGGGGGTGAGGGGTGACAGGAAAGGGGAGAGAAAGAGAAAGAGGGGAGGATGAAAGAGAGGGAGGAGGAAAAGGGAAGGAGAGGGAGAAGGAAGAGGGAAGAGGGAAGAGGAAGGGGAGGAGAAAGAAAGAGGGAGGCAGTGGTTGGTGAGGGCGGTGGTGATAGGTGAAAAATATTGTCAAATTCATATATTTTTAACTTTTTTTTTGTATATTTGTGAGTTATTTTTAATATATTGTATGAATGAAATGTTTTTATTTGTGCATTAATATAGCATTATATTTAAAAAACTAGTTTTTGAAAAATAGCCAATCCAAACGCAGCCTAAAATATGTCCGCACACATATTCTTATGATTTGAATTTTCTTCATTTAATAAATGGAGCAAGAGCCAGTAGATCTTACAACAGAAATGACAATTGATGGACCAATTCGATTCATGGTACCTTCATTGGCATATAGTAGTAACAGGACAAGCAAGCTGCCACTGGATCCTAAAAGAGACATGACAGTGTGCTGGAAAATCAATTACAGCTGCAAGCTCATATTTTGTGACAAATAGTTACTTAGTCAATAATATTAATCATTTTGGAAAAGATGTTCCATTTGTACCGTTGTTGGACTACAAGATTAATAGCTTTGACCTCTCCAAATACAGCTTTTATAAGTTCAATTTATTGGTAACAGGTACCTTGAGAATATTAATGATGGTTGAAAAATTCGTCAGCTTTAATATTCCTATCCACAAGGTAATGAATATGATTTTCTTGAGTATTAGCTCCTTGTGTCCTTTATTTAGTTATATATATATATATAACGCCTCTTGTGTAACTTCCCTGAAATTTCCTTGCATGGGATTGAAACAGACAGCTTGTGTTTTATTTGTATCTTTATTTTCTTTATTTTTTTTCTTGAAAAAACTACCAAGACTCTAATGGGTTTGGATGGACCCCTACAAACTGATTTTCACCAATCAACAAGTGGAACAAAGAGAGGAAACATATAACCTTAACTCCTCTTGAAAAAAAATAATAAAGGACCATTGGTGATGTTATACTATTATTGATTACCGATATTAAGAGAATAATACGATGAAAGTTGAAAATACAATGTATTCACAAAAAAGATAGAGTTGAAGATTAAGATTTTTATTAAGGGTTAAAAGCAGAGTTACTAGCTACGTGCAAATTCCTTGTTGGTTGTAATTCAGAAGTAACATAATACAAGTTGAAGATGCAACATCTACATGGAAAAGATAGAGCTAAAATTGAATTTAATACGTCCAATATCCTTCATGGCTGTAATTCAGAAGATTCATCACCACCACTTGAATGTATCATGGGTATGACGAAAAGGGAGGGGAGGGCCAGAAAAAATAAGGTAGGTTACTGTAAGAAATCTTCTGATGAAATTAGCTAGATTGTGGATATTGCGATGGATTGGCAATTATTGTTGCTAAAAGTGAAAAGTCATTTTCATCACTTTTACATTCGATCCATGAGAAGATGTAGTGAAAAAGAAAGGGAAACAAATAAAGCAGTAGGGGTCAACATATTAACAACTTTGTCCCTCTAGGCAGACAACAAGTGTGTTTCAATGATATAAGACCAATCCATAATGAATTACTATGTCCAAGCACCAACTCAAGTCCATGTTTATCTTGAAACTTGAAACTACTTCTCTTACATTATAAGGTACGAAACTTGAATGGACCATTCAATTATCATTCCCAAAGGAAAATCTTGATTAGCCGCTTTCTCTATCTGTTGGATTTGTGGGATCATGAATTGTCCTAGAATATTAATTATGTTACAAGAAGAAAGAGAGAATTTAGGTACAAGTTCAATTACATTTTTTGTTGGATGAGCAATGTTACGCATAATTGGGGATTTTGAGACTAATGTATCACTATATATGTGGATGTTCAAGCCAAAAAAGAAAACCACATCAAAATAATCTTTTTGATAAGTAAATGATGTTTTATTTTGTAATTTAGGAAGAGACTTCCATTATGCAGATATGAAAAGTTTTTGTAAGGGCAAAATTTTTTTTTACCAATTACATTTCTTTTTTTTTTCACGTTTATTCCCTCAATCTTCTATATATATCCCCAACTTCTTCATTGAACAGTAGGCTCCATTGACAACTTCAATCAAGAATGTTGCAACCAATGGAAAATAATGAGATGAATAGTTTTCGTACAGGGGTGTAGTTATAGTAGGGGAGAATTATGAGTGTCACACTAGGATTCTTCCCTGTTTTTGGTTTGGATTAGGAAAGCTTCCCAAACTTGTGCTTGTCAAATCACTTCTGTTAATCAAATTTTGAGTAAAAAAATGGATTTTCTAAATTTTATCCTACAAAGTAAATAGTTGTTGACTTCAAGTTTGTATTCCTTGCCAAAGTCTTAATGAACCATTACATTAGTGGGGCGAGAAGACCTTGATCTATTGACTAGGATTGAGGTTTCAGGAATTAAAAGTGAAAGATAAAATATTAAAATTAAAAGAACCATTTTATTGGTGAAAAATTTTAAAAGAATCGCTCCCTACTACTTAAATCTACCCTCTCCTCTACTGAAAAAAAAAATTGAAAAAAAAGAACCATTATAAATTGGTGGAAGACAAAACTTTAAACGAAATTTATGGACTGCATTGCATCATAGGACAATAACACATTGGTTCCATATGGTGTACTTATGCTTTGACGCTATGCTCTGGAAAACTTTTGTATTCATTCTTGACTAATTTTTTTTTTATGAATGAAATAAATTCTACAGTACAGAAATAAATGCACATTGAAAACATTGGACATCTACAAGCTATAGAATGAATTTCTGGTCTACTAAACTATTTAGTTGCATTGTGGTGTATTCTTTCCTATCTGTTGTATATGGATATTGTTACAAGCAGCTAGACTACTCCGTCCCTTGTGCGTTAATTGTACATTTTCCATCCTAACACCTTCACAAGGAAAAGTTGCACTGCATTCAAATATTATGCCTTTCTCCGTAGCACTTGTTCCTTTTATATTCCTGTATGACACAGTGTTCACCTGTACAGCATTCTTCTGCAATAGAAATACAATAATTGTTAAACATGCATAGTAATTGCGACAATTTAACCGCAATAAACGACTGAGAAAACTGAAAATGAACGTGCAATAGATGCAAATATGAGAATAGAGAAAGAATTGGAACGATTCATTCTTTATTTTTGCTGCATTCAGATAATCATGCATCGTAAATTAAATTATTTTCCTTGTGGGCTGAATAAACGGTAAATCATCTCATACTGGCCAGAGACATTACCTGCTCTTTGCAATCCTTTTCCTTTTTGTCGCAATAGAATTGATCTATGATTATCGGATTTGTCACATTTCGCATTACTATATTCTCGAACACGATGTTCTTTGCATATCCGCGGCCGCCCTTTTCAAATAGTAGACAAAGCTAATGTTAGATCCAAAATTTTTGTATTCTCAGTGCTTGTAAATGTTTAAGAAGAGAAATGAATTTGTGACAATGGAAACTTCAAGAACTTTGGAGGGCTAAGGTTAATTTGTTGGTTATGGGCTTTTCCTGTTACCAGGATTGTGACAACAAAATCCAAAGACTGAGTATATGATGATACAAGATTAAAAGGTTTATAAAAGGGAATAACATGGTCATTTACAATTTTCTTGATTTAAAGTGGCATTCAAAAGTGTCCCTTACCTGCCAACTCTTTATTCTTACTCCATTTGTGGTTCCTGTAAATGTTACTGTATTCACCAAAATATCAGACACATGGTCCTCATCACCATTTTTCCCCAGGCTACCAATGCTGAAAAAAAAGTGAGAGAATCATGTCAATTTAGCTTTATAAGTCTGTAGAGAAAGGTGATCAGCAGTGGGGAAAGCTAAAGGAAGAAGAAGAAGAAGAAGGGAGAATTGAATAACCTGATTCCATGGCCTGGTCCACACTTTATACCCACTGCTCGAACTTTATTGGATCCACTAACAATAGAAATGCAATCATCCCCTGCATCCAAAACAAAAGTATTATATGAAATTTTTAACTGTCACAACCTCCACTTACACCTTGCAATCTAGACCTTTCATAGATATATATTTTTTTATTTTATTTAATTAAAAGTTTTATAAATCAAAACTCTTTAAAGTCAATAGTCAATTCTACACGTGAAAAAAGTGTCCAATTAATGTTATCCCATTAAACTCTCAAAGGAAGAAAAGGAATAGAGGTATTATTGCTTGAAAGTTGTTACTTTAGGACAGCACTAATTAAACACTAGATTGAAAAAAAAAATTGATGAGATAATGTAAAATTTAGGCAATTTCCAGTTACCAGTTCCAATGTCACTGTTCAAGATTTGAACATTGCGGGATCCTGAGACGTGAATGCCATCAGTGTTTGGGCTGCTTCCTTTGGATTTCACCTTCAGATTTGATGCTTCAACATTGGTACAATCCCGGAAAGTTAGATGCATTTGTTGTGCATTTTTTATCCTTAGGTTTGTCACTTTTACATTTGTGCACTTATCAAAGGTCATGGCCTGTTACGATGATGATAAGAAAATGGAAGGAAAAGAAGTAAGCCATTTGAACATAATGAATCATCATGCATTTTCTTGTAATTTGAAGAAAACTTTTGATCATTGCAAAGCCTTAAACATACCGTTGGAGCACCTAGACAAGGCTGCAAAAAAAAATGAAAGGAAAAGAATTTGTCAATCACTTGCAAATAATTTTTATAAGCCACAAAAATTAGAAACATGTGAGCTAACAATTGTATGGTTGGCTTCCAAACATATATAGATGTAGATGTAGAACATTTTTTGATAGAGGGCAATTCTTATGTATATTTTTCTAAGTTGAATTGTGTGGTATAAGACTTCTCAAAACTTTCATGGGGGCGAAAAATTTAGGAAAGGTTTTTATATCCTTATCGTCCATGCATTAATGACTTGTGTCAGTAGTGTTGGGATGGGATTTAGAATGGAGGAGATTGAATTTAATTTCTTCCAAACTATAATATGTAGAAGACAGTTTATAAAATTTTTAGTTTTTTTAGTAGAAAAAAGCTAAATTTCTACCACTTGGGTCGGACACAACATAAAAAGTACACATAATTAAGGATAAAAGAACATATGCCTATGAAGACAAGTTGTGTAAATGAACACATTTGCAACCGTACACTTGGAAGCCTTTGTGACAGAATTAGGTACAGTTTCATACTTGTTTTTTGTCAACTTTGCAAGATTTTGGCCACCAAATCTGTCCATTTCCACTAATCACACCACCACCTTCAACACTGAAGTCTCTGAGCTTCTCAAACTTAATCCAAATCCTTCGATCTTGTTCATAGTCTGACATGAGTGTAGAAGCTCTGATGGTTCCTCCGATCTATCAAGAAATTAAAAAGAAAGAAAAACAAAAGGATTCTATAGTTATTATTTGAATTGATATGGTTGCTTAACGTTTCACTTGGAGCTCATAATTTTGGAGCTCATAATTATTCACAGACTTACCCTCATTGTGATACCAGATTGGCAGGGACCCTCAAATGTAATTGGCTTGAGATGATACACTTTTCTGGCAGGAACCAAAAAAATGCTGTTGGGAGTAGAACATGCCTTCTTCCAAGCTTGCATAAATGCCTTAACAAGAAAGGGAGATTAGATTTTCTCAAGGTCATCTAAATTTTTTTTTCTTCTATTTTTTTTGGTCAAATAATAAAAGGGCTACAGAAATAGTCAAAAAAAAAAAATGGCTTCACGGACAATTATAAACTGACACTATTTTTAAGCTTTAATGAGTGTTGAAGCCACTTTTAACACGAATGAAGTAAATTTACAGTAGCAACTTACTTCAACCAAACATGCAACTAATCCAACAATGAGAAAAATCAATAAAATGAAGCAATGTAACAGTAAAAAGTATTAAAGCTAGCTAATTAATTTTTTCAGTTAAAAACATTCTTTCTGATTTTTTTGCTTTTTAAGATAATATATACCTTAGTATCATCTGTTCCATCAGCCCTGGCCCCAAACTTGTCAACGTTCACTAGATAACCTGTTGATCTCGACCTTTTAGACCTTGCAGAATTTGATAACCCTGCATTCGCAGAAAGTAATCTTCTGAATTTCAGGAATCCAGATTCTTGCTTGATTTCCTGACGACTTTGCGGAGGATGACGATGGCCAAGGCCAGTTTCATTCTCTGCATGAATCAATCCTCGATAGCCTGAATGCTGATGATCCTGTTGGAAGGTGCTACGACAGGCTGAAGAATACACCAAAATGGTGAAGATTGTGAAAAGAAAGTATTGAAGAAACATTTTCATCTACAGGTACTCTTAATTTGGATGCAGAAACCAGAGAATACAAGCTGATGGTTCCAAAAGAATGAGAGGCTCAAGTCTTTCTTAACGCAACAAGAGAAGATTTGACGTTGAAAATGTTTGCCAACAATCTACACATATTTATAGCCAGATGTTGGCTTAGAAATGGGAAGCTGATGGATTTAGCAAAAGACAGGAAGAGGTGTCAGAGGATTTCAATTAACTTCTAGACAATCAATGGCTGCTTGAGAATGTTATCCATGACGGAGAGATCATGGATTTGGGTGGTAAAAGAGGCTGAAACGGCAGGACTACAATATTTTTTTTTTGGCAGTAGTTGACTCTTGCTTCAGGTATCTCCCAACTTAAGAAGATCAACTAGTTAAGTTGTTAATTATTACTTTATGCTTGTTTACCAACACATGCAGGTTACATAGTATGACCAAACAGTTACATATGCAAAAATGACTTTATGCACTTGCGTACCTATTGCCTACTAGTACAAGACAATAAATTATATATGACGAATTTTTTATTTGAATAAATCTTATATATACTACCAATGCATATACTATGTCCGATTGGATAGATAACACTGTCAGTGTTATATAACTAATGGTGATAGTGTATATAAGATTAATCTTTTTTTATTTTTGTTTATTCCCATGGGTTTAACAGGTCGGGGGTTTTAAAAAGCTATACTGCCTCTTGAGTGGGATTTTCTGATGTAGATTGATTCTAATGAACCACATTTTGCAAAGTAGTTTGTACAATTTATGTGACATGTTATATGTTAATCATGGTTTATAACAAAATGTTCTGGTAAGTGAAAAGCAATAGTGCTTTGAAAATCAATTAGATTGGCCACTGATTGAACTGCAGACTGGCTATGGTACGAATATGATTCTCAATTAAACCAAGAAAGTTAAAGATTCAGTCAACTCCGCTAGAAAACAAATTCAACTGATCAAAATAAGTAAAAACTGAATTGTGAAACCGATTTCTACTAATCTTTTCTTTCTTTTTGATATTTCAATGTTATCGAAGTTACTTAATATTAAAATAAATGAATTAAACCTTGGACCTAAATGATTGAGATGGATGAATTGCGAACCAAAAGTTCATCTAGCTCACTCACTGGTCCAGATTTGAAATTGGTGAAAAAAATCTAAAAAAAGTGGCAGAGCACTCATTTGGTCTAGTCAAATTCTTATACTTATTAACCCCTTATACACAGTCTCTTTAGACTCTCCTCCCTCTAGATTAGAATAGATTAACTTATAGAAATATTATCGTTGCCGTTAAAAAAAAAAAAGGAAGAAAGGTGATGAATCGCACCCAGCCTAGACCATAGATTCAGCCACGGCTTTAAGATTCCGAAATCTGAATTGACATGGGAAGGCCGAAAGATTTTTCCATGAGCCATGGTTCGATTTACTAAACACATGATGATATCACAGTTCACTGGAATATGTGGATTTCTAATGGGAACTTTGCTTCATATTCGAGATTGTTGGTTAAAGCAATTAAGGATGGATACAATTGGCAAGAAATTAAAGGAAGCATTTAGCATCAAATTTTGGATTTAGATGGAAAAAAAAAACTAGGAGGATATGCAAACTTTGGAGATTACACCCCAAGAAAGAAACGCGTTTTCCATTGGACGTTTCACACATACTAAAGGTGCAATTGGTAGGATTTTTAACTGTGAATTAATAAAAAAAAAAGAGAGGTGATATTACAGTCAAGACAGATTGCATTTCGTTTCTAAGCCAAAAGACAATGAATTAAATCTCAATAAATATAGGAAAAGACAAAGCTATTAATAGATTCAAAGAGTAGAAAAGACCAAGGTTCATAATTCATCGTCTAATTAATTTTGGATTATAGTCTAAAGCAAGAATTTTGTTGTTAAACTTAAAGCAACCCTTTTGCATAGGTCCTTAAATTTCAGCATCCCCAAATTCAATTCTTTATCATCTTACAAAAACTTAAATTGCCATATCCATTTTCTAGTGTTTTTTTTTTAAACTTTTAAAACACTATTTCCATTACTTATCATCTTATGAGTTTTTCAACCAAAAAAAAAAAAGAAAACTATAAGCACGATTTTCCTTGTAATTTGTGTATTTAAGCTACCCCGCAAAAAAAAAAAACCCTATAAGCATGAAATTCCATATAATTTGTGCATAAAGCTAGCTAAAAAATAAAAAAGGGCAAGAAGCGTTGTTGACTTAAGCAATATGAGTAAATCAAATATAGTTATACCCTTCAACCACCTTAGGCAAAATTGAAACTTGGCCTACCATACCGGCAGGATTTTGCTTTTCTTGTGTGTCTCAAATTTCACATGCCAATTCCTTGTTTGATTAACACTTTGTCACGTCAAATTAATTAGTAAATGATGTAAAACCTTTTGCAAAATTGTGGGTTGGGGGCGCTGTTTGCGGTAGGGTGGAAGTTGGGGAAGTTTGCACTCTTTTTAGGTTACTAATTTGACCATTTGGACAAGAAAACTGTACCATTGGTGAGTTAATGGTGGAAAGATTGGAATTGGAGTATTGCTTTGGCTGGCGGGAGTCAGTTAAATTGGTTATCAGCAGCATCATCTGACTTGCCGTGGTGTGTTTGGACAAAAAGCATAGGAATGGACTTTTGAGTATTCTAGTTTATTTGTACTACTTCGGATCAAGGACAATTTGACCATGGTCTCATGGTTGGGTGCAAATTTTTATGCCAAATTGCAGTAACCCCCCCCCCCCCCCCCCCCTCTCTTCTCAAGTGTATAACAAAAGCTAATTATCCCAAAGTATTGACTAATTTCCAAAAAAAAAAAAAAGAACTCTCGACTATTTTCACATTAGTCAAATTGTTCTGTTGTCAACATAGAAAATGTTTTAAAATAACATATTGACCCTTATTATGTTCAACGCTAACAGTTAGAGTCTTCCCGTTGTTAGGTCTAAGATTCGAATCCTATCAATTGAGAGGATTAATCCCAAAAAAAAAAAAAGCCCTTGAAAGGCTACTTAAGTTTTGTAATTTACAACATAATTCTATAGCATATTGCATTTTAGGGATCAATTTAATTAGCTTGATGGTTTTTATTCTATTTGCGTCTTTCAGACAAAAACCATCTCAGGTGTTTTCATAATCTTTCTTAGATAATGTCAAGGTAATTAAGTGGTACAAGTGAAAGATGAAAGAAGCAGTAATATCAAAGTTTAAGGGGTCAAATGAAATTAATTACATTAAAATACACTTTACAAAGAGTTTGGCATGCGTGGTTCTATTTTTTGTTTGTGGGTTAATCAGGGGGAAAAAATAATGGTTTTAAGCAACGACAAAGAGTTAGGTTAATATAGTAAGGTATATATTATAGTATTTGACGTGGTAACATAACTCAATGACTGAAATTGATAACCATCACATATTGACTTAAAAGGTTCTACAAGAAATCAGTTGTAAGTCGTACACTAGTTTTCTTGAGCTTCAATTAAAAACCAACATAATTTTTTTTGGTTTTACTTTTCAAGTGTTATATTTTTGAAAATACAAGATTAATTAGGAAAATTAAATAAATACAAGGGAGAGCAGGCAAGATTAAATAGAGAAAGTATATAAATGCAAAAGAGGATAATAATTGATAGTATGTGTACATATATGGTAGATTGAGTGAATATTAAGTGTGTTAACGGGCATAGAAAAATCTTTTATTATTATTATTATTATTTTCTTTTTTTTTTTTTTGTGTTTAAGCTTCAAAAGAATTGGTTAAGTTGGAGGGCGATGGGCTTCCAATTCTTGTTAGGCAAAGTTGGCCCAATTCTGTTTTAAACGTAGCCTTTCTGTTTTCCCTACTTTTTCTAAACTACTAATACGGAAGGTTAGAGTCCGTAAATTAGTTAATACAACAGTATAGCAATAATCTTTACTGTCTATATGATATATAACACCTGAACAATATCTGTTAGTATAAAAGCTTTTTTGTCATCTTTTGAACTTTTAATTTTACCCATACAAAAATTAATTTGTATCCTAATCACCACTCATAACCACCCTGAATATTGTAACTGTCAAATTATTATAACCATATAAACTAAAGTTCTTTCATGAAAATTTTATATAAATTTTTTACATGTAACAAACAAAACTTATACAAAATTGATTTATTTTAATTGTTCCATAATTGCACACATATTGGGTGTGCCCTATGCAATAGTCTATATGAAGGGAAAAGTGGGGATTTTGAGTAGCCACTTTTTGTCACTTTATATACTTCTAACTTTACTTTTATGAAAATCACTTATTGCTTTACTACCTAAACATGAATTGTGAAGATGACTACCTATAACTACTTCTAATCACAACTATCTAAACACATTTTGACAAAATATCTGCCTTTAGGTAATGTAACTACTAAAAATAACCATTATTTGATAGGAAAAAAAAATATTAAACTACCATAGTTTGCTATAGTTTGAAAATTTTAGGAAAAATTAACTTGCGAAAAAAATTTCTTAATTGTACATACATCGTGTGTGCCTTCAGCGCTAGTGGTAATAACCATTGCCAGAAAAAAAAACGTAACAATTTAGCAAGAACCTTACTAGAAATTGACTTCAATATTAGTAGCAATATTTTAAGATCCTGGCTAATTAATCAAGGTGTAAATTATGTTGACCTAGTGAAGTTGTGGATGACATAATTGACCTAAAAAATGTTTCTTCTTGTTTTATAACTTTGTTAGGCAAGTATATTTGGGTAAAGTTATCACCAACTTGACACTTTGTCAACAAGATTGACGTTATTAAGGTATGGAATGAAGGTTGATTTTCACAAGTTATTTCTGTTTCTCCATTTGGCAAATTCATAGGAAAAGGTTAACGTTTTAGTTTCATCTCTAGAAGTCTGCTGAAGACTTGAAATGCTGCTAAATGCTAATGTGATGGTAAGAGGAAGATCAAATTTGGACACATTGGATGATTCAATTTTCAGTTTTTGATGGATTATTTTATAGTACTTAGGAATACCGTAATCATGAATGATGGCTTACTTTTTGTCACTTTTTTCTTTTTTTGGGCAGAAATTCTCTAAAACCTTCATGATGAAAATGATCCCCAGAAAAAAAAAATTCCAATTTTAAATTTTCTCAAAAACCCCCATTAAAGTCTGCCAAAAATCTCTTTGAAAGGGAGTTTGCTTTTCAATATGAATTCATTCTATTTTGTACAATAATTTTCTTACTTCAGAGCTTCTTTCTTTACATTTTCTCTCTATAAAATAAACTGATTCAAGTGTCAAATCTTCCCTCGAGGATAAAACCCCACCTTTTATATCAACTGCACTTGGACATTTTACCGGCTATTACCCAATTTGGAAGCTGATCTCAATTTTGACGTCAATAGTTTGGCGCTGTCTACAAAAATTGTATTCTCACCTCTTACTTTGCCAAAACTAAGATTATATTACTACAAAAATCACTAAAAACACTAGGACTATTAATAGAAACCAAATAGAAGGCAACTCCAAGACTCTTACTGGAAGACAATCCAGCCAAATGCTCCATGGACAGGGTGAAAAGGCCAGGCAAGGAGTCCGCCATCTATCTTCAGGCCATGAAGGAAGTAAGTAAGAAAACTGAAAATTGTTGGAGAATATGGGGATTACAAGTGTATGGAACTTGTTACAGAACTATTACAAGAATTATTTCAAGAACTTGACTAAGCTAATTTCGAGGAATTCAAGAGATTTTCCAAGACGCGTGATCACTTTTTTTAAGGTATTATTTGCCCCTATTATCTTGCTAACCGGGTTGAAATGACAAATTATCTCTAGGATACAATGGAAACGAAAAATAGCCTATAGCAAGTTTAATCTTAGTTTTCACAAGAAAAGGATGCAAGAAGTTGGTTTTGCAAATCTAAGATACCTTAAGCACAAGTTGCTACAAGAAAAGTTTAGATTACCTCTATTTATGGGCAATCCATGAGCAAAAGTACATGAAATTTACTTAATGTCCATTTATGAATATAGTACACCGAATATATGAACTAATGAACTTGAGAAGATACATCAATGTTTCTTCACTTAATATCCATTTATGAATTTAGTACACTAAGTACATAAATTGAGTGGTTCTATAAATGAACTAATGAACTTGAGAAGATACATCAATGTACCAATGAATTTCGTAGGAAATTCATAAATCAAATTTTTAGACATGAAAAGAAAGATCATGTCACAAGTCATGATCAATTTTCATATTACAAATTAATTTCCAACAAAAACTCTCCTACAAAGGTAGAGAACTGAGAAAGAGGCATCATGACAGATGCATCTCTACAAGGAAAGTCATGATGAAGACACAGGGGAAAAGAATAATCAAAGGCCAGGAAAAGGTAAGAGCAAGACAGTAGGACCAGACTAAAAAGCAACATTGTTCGACTTTCACAAACGGAGGAGTGCGTCTCCTTAGAGCACCAAAATGCAAGTAACCGAAGACTTTCTCATAAGCAACACATATATCTTTATAGGAGCTTCAAGATAAGGCAGAGAATTTGACAATTAAGTACACTAAGAAGGGAGGCTATATAATCATGTGGTGCCCTTCACTAATGAGATCATAAGGGAGTCACTTCATGAACTCTACTACCTTTGACAATCATAATAGGACCACTGATCTAGCTAAGCACTTAGGCTCGCACCGAGCCAAGATGTGCTTGCAAAGAACTTCATATGCAATTCCCTGCAAGAGGTTTCCTGAAAAGGAGAGTCGAAATACTAGATCATACCTTGCGAGTAAGCCATCTTCGGATGAATACGAAATAAATTCCTCGAAAAAATCTTTTTAGGAACTCACTAATGAAACTATAATCTTCAATGTGGGGAAAAGAACTGTAGACACTATGCATAAAATGGAGAAAAGATTGTTTAACATGGAAGGATTCAATCCTGGTAGAAATTTAGACTTCAAACAACTACTTTTAGCCCAACTCACATGGTCCAAATGTGAGAGGGAAAAGGGTAACTGTTCCATGAAAAAATAAATTGTATGGATTAGGTGTTTTTAGGAGTGCTTTTCAATAATTTTACTATAATAATGTATGTGAAAAATTTTTACAATAAATGGTTAGGTGTATTTTAGGGTATTTTGAGGATGTATTTTGATATATTTTTTAGAATTTAAAAATTTAGTGGAATATTTATAAAAAGGATTAATCTTTCTTACACCGATAGTGTATACACTATCAGTATCAACGTTGGATAAATAAGAATTATGCAAAATTTGAATTTGAAACTCAATATTTGTACATGTGTTATGCATCCAATAGTAATCGTATATGCACTATCAGTGTATATAAGATTTACTCTTACAAAAATTTCAAAAAAAAAAACTTCACCACCACCGCCCCTTTCTTTCTCCACCTTCACCACCAGCCTTCTCCTCCTCTCTTCTTCAGAAACAAGGGGAGAAGGGGAGTAAGAAAGGAGGAGAGAGGAATGGAAGAGGCAGGAGAGAGAAAAGGGAAAGAGAGAGAAAATAGGGAGCTAGAGGAGGAGGAAGGAGAACAAAGAGGGAGGAGAGAGGGAGAGGAGGAGGAGAGAGGAGGGTTAGAGGGAGGGAAAGATGGGGAGAGAGAGAGAGAGAGAAGAGAATGGTGGCTATTGGCAGCGGTGATCACTGACAGTGGTGGTTAGTGGCTGCTGATGGTTGGTGATATTAGTGTGAAAGAAGAGAAAGGGGGAGGATTTATTTTATTTTTTAATTTAGTATATTTGAGTGTGTTTTTGGAATTGTTTTTAAAATTGTTAGTGGAGTTACGATAGACTCTAAAAAAACAAAAATAAGTATATGAGAGAGAGAGAGGGATTAGTTGGATGGTATAAAAGAGGAAGGGAGCGTATGTGAGAAGTTCCGAATTTGAAACCTCCCGCTTACAATATAAGACCGGACCAACTGCCCTCGACTCATTCAACTTGAGAAAAAGCCTGATAAGCCTAATTTTTCATTGACTTGGGTTGAGTTTGACCCTAAATATTAGGTCTGAATTAAATATGAGTCAATTAGAGCCTTGTTACACTCAAACTTGATATAGGCCAAACTTGATGAAGGCAAAGTGTAATTAACCCAATTTTATTTCTCTTGCCTTTTAGCCAAAGGGACTAAAATGTGACACAAAAATATCAAATCAAGGTAGGGGTTAAGTGAAATTACGAGGAAGAAGGCTTTTGAAATTATAGAAAAATGCACTTTTCATCCTTAAAGTTTAGATTCTTGACCAATTTCGTCCTCAAAGTTTCACCAAAAACACATTTCATCCTAAAAAATCCTTAATTTTGACCAATTAATGACAATTGATGGGAAATTATTCAATTTGGATGGAAATTTGCACGTGAGAAGCACGTTTCATCAGAACCAACTTTATACCCAACAAAAAACGGGTCAAACCGAATGGAGCCATTTTTGTAACGGACGAAAATTTGGGTAATAGCAAAACCAACATTCTTCTCTTTCTTTCCTCTCTCTCACTCTGTAACCCTAAATTTTTTCTTGCCAACCTCACCTTCACAATTTCGAGCATCTGTCGGCAAGAAGAAGGGCATAGATGACATCCGTGGAGCATTTTAGGTGAAGAAAAAAATGGCATTGCGAAAGAAAGAACTCAACATTTGTCCACTCCCAAATTACCATATTTGTTCTATACCCAAAATCAACAATTACATAAGATATGTCTTTTTTTGGAGAAGGATACCTTATATATGGTCTCTTGTGTTTGTAAATTTTGAAATGATTTTTCACTACAATTTATGGCCATTTTTTTTTCAGATCTGGGCATTTGTATGAGATATAAATAAAATATAAAATTTGTCTTGATTTGATTATTATAGTGTAGATATGGTCCTTTATGTTTGTGTAATGGTTGCCGCTTGACTATAATTTGCGGTGAGCGTAATTAATAAACAATAATGCAAATTGTGGTTGTATTCAGCCATGTGTATGGAAAAAGTGTTAAAGTGGTCCCTTGTTAGAAAGTTGTTGTGTGGGACAACAGTTTATTGTATGAAATTATGAAAATTAACAACCTTTTTTTTTCTGATACATAGTATTTTCTTTAACCAAAAATGGGCAGCACATTTATTACATTAAGATGTCACCATAGAAGCCTGATATCATATACTTCTCATCCCCATTACAAAGGTGGAGATTTGTGTGTTTTTGACCATATTGAGAGTATAGGTCTAAATATTTTTGAAGTGGATAGATTAACTGAGGGTGCTGGTGTATATGGTCATAAGGCGTACTCTGGTTGGGAAAATAACACCTTTAGGAGATAGATAATATTAGGGAGTTGAATGGTTATGTTAAGGGGGAAGTTGGACCAACTAAGAAAATTAACTTATACCTTGAAGTATCCTTTCATGAAATTCTAGTGCAACAATTTGGTTATGATCCATATGAAATAGATGAGACAGAAAATGAATCCCAAAATGATGATGGTAACAATGATATTAGCAATAAAGGTCAAGAAGGGTGTGCTGCTAATAATGGTAATTGTGAAATAGGTGATGATAATGATTCCAATTCTAGTGATGAGACTTATTTTTCAGCTATTGATTTAGATTATGAAATAGGTGATGATGCTAATATGGTATATTTCATGATAATGTGGACAAAAATATTGAATGGTTGGGGGTAGACAATCACAAGAAATAAAATGTGGATAGAAAAATTGATCCTTTGAATAAAAATGATGTAGCGGTTGAGGTTGATGAAACAAAGGTGGTTCCTAATTCTAAATCTGATTTTGAAAGCATCCATGAGTCTGATGATAAAGATTCTAAAATGAGGTCACTTGCTTTTGATCCTAAAGATATTCACAATCCAAAATTAGAGTTGTACATGTCCTTTACAAGTTTAAAATTTTTCAAGACTGTTATACATAATTATAGTGTGAAACAAGGTAGGCCTTGTAAGTTTGTGAAACAAGATACAGTGAGGGTGAGAGCTAAATACAGAAATAGTGAATGTAATTGGGTTATATATGCTAGAAAGTTAAGTGGGAATGAGAGTATTCAAATAAGAACATTTGAAGATAATCACACATATGATTTTACATATGATAACTCTTTTGTGCATTCTGGATGGGTAGCTGAGAAATACTATGAAGAGTTTAGGTGTAATTCTAAGTTAGATTTGGACCATTTTAGAACGACAGTAATGAAAAAAAATAAGTGCTCATTCACAAAAATCAAACATATAGGACAAGGAGAAAAGTAATGAAAATTGTTCATGGTAGTGAAAAAGACAACCAGTATAGCAAATTAGGGGTTTATATGCATGAAATTCTAAAATCCAAACCTGGTAGCACTGTTATAATGAAAACTGTTGATGGCTTTAGAGACTCAAAATTAAGGAAAGGCAGATTTGAGAGGCTATATATCTGTTTTGCTGGAGTGAAGCATGGTTTCCTAACTGGATATAGACAATTTATTGAAGTAGATGACACTTTTTTAAAAGGATGAGTATGAGGAGTTTTGCTAGTAGCTGTTGGAGTGGATGCCAATAATGGCATTTTTTCAATTGCATATGCTGCAGTAGAGGGTGAAAGACTCATGGTGTTGGTTCTTCAAACTACTGAAAAAAGATTTGAAAATTGAAAAGGATTATGAGTGGACGATAATGAGTGACAAATAAAAAGGTCTAATTGAAGCATGTGACATGATTTTTCCAAATGTAGCCCATAGATTTTGTGTGAAACACTTGCACAGTAATTTTTCATCTGCTGGTTTTAAAGGAGAAGATTTGAGGAGAGCATTATGGGCTATTGCCAAACAACAACACCAGCCCAATTCTTTAGCAAAATGGAAGAAATGGCTGAAATTGATGTAGAGGGAGTTAAATGGCTTGATGACAAACCACCAAGTCATTAGAGCAGACCCTACTTTAACACTCATCCTAAATATGTTATGTTATTGAATAATATCTATGAGTGCTTCAACAGCAAAATTCTTGATGCTAGGGAGAAGCCAATAATTGAAATGTTTAAGACAATGCGGCTGCCAAAGAGAAATGGCAGAATTATCCTTATTGCCCCAGAATTCTTCACATTATGCAGAAAATATAGATAAAGCACCTGACTGTTTTTCATTCACGTCAAATGTCGATCTTTATGAAGTCAGCTACCCATATGGTGACCAATATGCAGTGAACATCAAGAAGCAAACATACTCTTGCAGAAAATAGGAACTAATAGGTATTCCCTGTCCCCATGCCATTGCTACATTGTTGATGGCTATAAAGGATCCTCTGCTATATGTTTCAAGTTGGTATACAGTGGAGACATGTATGAAGTGCTATGAAGAATTGGTGTGTCTCATAAATGGAGAAAGTGAATGGGGGCTTACTGATATTAGTGAAGGTCCTTTGCCACCCTTGTATGGGAAAGCACCTAGAAGGCCTAAGAAACTGAGAATGAGAAGTGCAGATGAGATTCAACAATCCAAGAAAAAGATTAAGAAGAAGGTGACAAGAGTGGGGTAGATTAACAAGTGTAGATATTGTCATAAAAAAGGACATAATATGAGGTCCTGCGAGCTTCTCAAACATGCTCAAGATCCTGCGATTGCAGAAACTGATATTGGTTCAAGCCAAGTTGCTGCTTCTACCAACGATCCAGCAAATGAACAGTTGGCCATTTCACCTTCAAGGTCACAAACATTTGACAAGAACAAATGTACTAAAGCTGGAAAAAAAGATGTAAGTTATCTTGATTACTTGTTACATCTATCTCTACTACTTGGTATATAAATAATATGTTTTCCTTTTAAACTATAGGCAACAAGGAAAACCAAGGAACCTACTACTGAGTCTTCAAATAAAAGAGTAGAAAAACATACTTCAAATTTTGAGTTTGTCTTTATGCAATTTGACTTTTGCTACTTCATACTGTTTTGTGCAGAAGAGACAACAAGGTAGAAGAAGAGTTGTAACTGTAGTTTGTAAAGATGATTCAAACACTAAACATCAACAGGATGCTGAATCGCTGGTTGAGATTGACATAATATCCTTTGCCCCAAATCAAGTGGACAAGGATATGTACGAAGTGTTTGGGCTGTCAAGGTCTCAAGTCAAATATAGCACCAAACTAGCAAGACCACAAACTAGAGAACAAGTAGAGATGCCCTTTAGGATTAGAGATGTTTATATGCATGTTGCTGTTACTGCCAAGTCAACATTAGGTGTTCCTAGTTCATCTAGATCGAAGGGAAAGAAGAAACTACTGTGATAGTTGTTGCTTTTGTAAAGAAAATGACTTTTGTTTTTTCAACTTTTGCCTTGCCTAGTAATTATGGAAGTGCAGACAGTAATATGATAGCCTGCTTTATTTAGTTTATGGTCCCATGTTCAACAACAGTCATGTAGTTGACCATTTGGAATGCACTTTAATTGAAGTTATGAATGACATATATGGTAGCTGTTTTCGTGTTCATTTGTCTCGTCTTATTTTCATTTGTTTTTCCAGTTTGGTTTATCAGTACATGTGGGACATTGTTGCCAAAAACAATAATTCATGGCCATTTTATATAAATGATAGGAACAACACTTTGACAAGGTTAGCAATTACAATGTCAGAATCGAAACAATTACAATGTCAAAATTGAATCTACTTTACAAATAATACATGACCATTTTCTTATACTTAACGCATTGCTCATACATTTTCCTTCCTAAATCCCACCTTTTATATAAATTGCAGAGTTCATTTGGAACCTTTGTACAAAGAAAACAAGTTCCTTTCTATACCCTGCAATTGGATATTACTTCATAAACAAATGATACTCTCATTCGAACGACAAACAAGGCCACCTTTAGAATGTTCTTCTGCAATTTTAGCAAAATCACTGCAGTGTTAGCAACAACTTGCCTCCCTTTGCTTTTCCCTCACATTTACTCCTCCAACTCAGCACTAGCAAAACCATCACAAGCACAATTATGGTAATAAAAATTTTCTCCCTCTTACGCATTCTTTCAACATTTTCTTCCATTTTTGTTAACCTTTTTCTGCAAACCAGGAATGAGAACTCTCCCTCTTGGACAAATTGGCTCATCAACCCATTCAAAGTACCTGCATCTCTTAGGTCTCTACCATAACAATAATGACATTTTTCAGAAATTAGTTAGCTAAATTAACACGTTGAAGAACCAATATTTATAGACAAATATTTCTTATCGGCCACAGAGAAGCAACCAAGGATCTTCTTCTCGAATTCTCACCGCGCCAACAGGTACTCATATTTGTCCTCAAGCCACAGTTGCAAAATGGTGTGGATGAATCACTGGAGACTTCAGAACTTTTGCTTCTTATTGACATGAAAACTTCACCACTTTTAAACTTCTCGCTAGCAAATGCTTTGAATTAGGGAAAAATTATAAAGGCGAGATTGGCCAAAAATTTTAGAGTTGCTAAAAGAGAGGAAAGAAGGAGAAGAATGTTGGTTTTCGTCTGTTGCAAATTTTGGTCCGTTAAAAAATGGCTCCATTCGGTTTGACCCTTTTTTGTTAGGTATAAAGTTGGTTTTGATGACTTACGTGTAAATTCCCGTCAATTGTTCTTAATTGGCCAAAATTAAGAATTTTTTAGGATGAAATGTGTTTTCGGTGAAACTTTGAGAACGAAAATTGATCAAGCACCCAAACTTAGAGAATGAAATGTGCATTTTTCCCTTTGAAATTATCCCAAACGATAAAGGAAAAGAAAAGATCCGTGCAAATGCGCCAAAACCATTGCATGGAACCACACAATCCGACAAGACTCGACCGCTAATGTGGAGGCCAGGCATACCTGCCAGAGGGAGAAAGCAAATACCAAATTAACGGTTACCACGACAGTCTCAAGCGATAAGTAACTGCTGACAATGGCGTAGTCGAAATAAGTAACACTTTCTCATCTATCCACGCTCTTCACACTCCACCACAAGTCCACAGGCTGACAATCGTTGCTCCCAAGAAGATCATATCTGCCTAAAAACTGACAAAATATGCATATTTGGCTAGACTTTTAGGTAGGGATAAGAAGTACTAAAAGAATAAGCAAGTGGGGTTGGTCTTAGAATTGAGAGGAAAAGCAAAAATGGGTAGGCAAGAAGGAGAAGAAGTGGTGGAGAAAATTGAGGGAAAACAAGAAGTTGTGGTTGTGAATCCAAAACCCAATAATGGATTCACTGCAAAGTTGATAGATTGGGTGGAAAAAGCGGTGGTGAAGTTGATGTATGATTCGAAACAGCCTCTTCATTATCTGAGTGGGAACTTTGCTCCCGTTGATGAAACTCCTCCTTGTAAGGACCTTCTTGTTAAGGGTCATCTACCGGTGAGTCTACTTAATTTTTAGTTTTATAAAGTTTGAGTATGTGATTCTAATTGGAATTGCTTTTAGTTTTGCGGGTTCTTGTGTTTGATGAATTCTATGATGATATCTATGGGAGATTTAGTGGTGTATTATGGTAGCTTACGGTTAAGTCAGTACAAACTGTTAGTGGTAATCTAGGCCTAGAGGCATTACACAATTCCCCCTCCATTTTTGACCAGATTAAGGACGGGATTAAATTGCTTTGACTTTGTTTGATCAAGCTAAGGGGTTACTTTTTACCAGATTAAGGTGGCATTAAATACGCCTAGTCATTGAACAGTAACTTGGCATTAGATTTTGAATTTCATGGTTCATGGTTGAGTAAATGTACATTCCAAGAAAAGGATTAAGTAATTAAAAGAAAGAGATTCTAGCAATGCTACCAAAAGGGTTAATTTATCCTCGAATGAAAGAAAATAGAGCAATAGAAATGTCCTATTTTCAATCCAGGCGCAGTATAAGCTAAGTAATTGTTGTGGTGGTTTCATGGTCAGTTATTAGCAATAACATCTCTCTCTCTCTCTCTCTTATTTTTGTTGACATGATTTGCTTGCTAGGTGCACGCTTCTTCTTGACCGACTATCTGCCTAGTTTTTATTACTAGATGCTTCTTTTGACCTGATCTCAAGAGTGTATAAAACACACAATATTTGTCTATTGTCAACGACATTGAGACAGCTCTGCATGGTTCATTTACTGTGCTGTCACCGTAACCAATTTTGGCCACCATAGATGGTTGATGAAGTGGCAGAATGCTTTTTGGCAGTGTAATAATGTTTTGGATGTGCTACAATAATTTATAGGAGCACTTGTGTATAAGAGTGCTTTTTGTGCAATAGCAAACTCTGAACTTTTGAGAGGAATTGAAGGATTAAGTGACTTGTCTTGTAGAGTTTGATAACGACCAAGCCCGTCATGTTCAAGTTCCTATACTCCAGATAAGTAAAAGAATAAACTAGATGGTAATCATTGCTTCAAGCGCATATAAAGCAAATATTAGTGGCTGAAGGTGGCCAGATTAGCATGCTGGTGCTGGTAGAATAGCCTTTGAGATTGCCTTAATGATCAAGGAAGTTTCTTTCCTCTCCTTTCACTTTGTCTTTAGCCAATAGATCTAAGTAAAGCACTAATATGGTTCTGCAGAAATAATTGTTTGTGTCACTGATTACTTTAAGATGTGATATCTTTTAAACAAATTGAAAATTAGCTGCACTTTCTTGGATTTTGATGTGAAATCTTGGTTTCTACAGACAACATAGGCACTTTATAGAAAACGGGAAAGTGAATTGAAGCAACTTACGACTACATCATTGCTCCTTCCGAAGAACTGGATAATCAGGCATTAAGTATAGCATGTTTTGTAGCTAAAGAAATATGCAAATAAACAAATTGCATAATTAGAAACTTAATTACATGTGTTTATGTGGTGTAAACTTAGTGGGACAATTGGACATGGCAGATGCTGATAAAGTTTGAATCTTGATGCTTTAAAAGAGAATAAAAATGTGGACTCTACGCTGGTGATTAAGCTCTGTTTATCCAGTCAGTGGTGCTTGCTATGTGATAAATGAAAATCTTTTCATTGCAGGAATGCCTCAATGGCGAGTTTGTAAGGGTTGGTCCCAATCCTAAGTTTTCTCCTGTGGCTGGATACCATTGGTGGGTTGTTTTTCTTTCTTAATAGTTCTTCTGAATAGCCTCATTTCTACCACTGCTCCTAAATCTTCCTCCTGGACACTTGCATCTTCTATGAGATGAGGTCCAAGTAATTTATTTTCAGCATTTTACTTGCATGTGTGTTTCTGTTGTTGCGGTTCAAATGTATTTGGATGTTTATACATCAAGCTAGGATGGAATGTATAGGTACATCAGAGAATTGCTGTATATTGCATTTCTCCACCTTAACCTCATTTTTCTCCTCTGCAGGTTTGACGGAGATGGGTACGTGTTTATGATTCTTTGATGCAAGATATAGACTACACATTCATCAGTTACTTGTGACATGTGACAGATGGACTATGAATAGTATTCCACCTCTCATTCATCTGACCCTGCAAGAAGTATAAATTGACCTATGTTCTGCCAAATTTGTTGGAAACTAAAGATGTTAAATATTTGTTTCACTTGATCAGAACTTCTTTAGATCTTAAAGATTGGGATAAGAGAAAAATGGGCTTGCATCATCACATGTGAATATCAATTATTGAACACAAAACAGAGAATCTACTATCTAGGTAATGCACTTAAAGACCACTTTAGCTCCTGATGTTTCAAGAGAGTGATACAGTGGAGC
The DNA here is from genome assembly GCA_023065735.1 of Coffea humblotiana. Taxonomy (NCBI): domain Eukaryota; kingdom Viridiplantae; phylum Streptophyta; class Magnoliopsida; order Gentianales; family Rubiaceae; genus Coffea; species Coffea humblotiana. The sequence goes on along the minus strand of CM041209.1, from coordinate 24,414,897 downwards.
AATTTACCAGTTTGATAGTGGAAAGAAATGTCAACTACCTTTACCATTCATGATCTTGACATGTATGTTTAACCAGAAAGAGAAACAAGTATGACACTTCTCTTCATGCATCTGTCATCCATTGTAGTCTGTTCGGGCTTTTTACCTTAAAAATTCGTATAAATTGACCTATGTTCTGCCAAATTTGTTGGAAACTAAAGATGTTAAATATTTGTTTCACTTGATCAGAACTTCTTTAGATCTTAAAGATTGGGATAAGAGAAAAATGGGCTTGCATCATCACATCTGTCATCCATTGTAGTCTGTTCGGGCTTTTTACCTTAAAAATTCGTTTTGGATCACTTGGCATTTGTTTGGTTTAAATTAATTTTTATTTAAAATCATGTTGGATCTCTTTGGGGATTATTTTAAACTTCTCTTGCTCTAGAATGATTCATGGTATACGCATAAAAGATGGAAAAGCAACATATGTCTCCCGGTACGTGAAGACATCAAGGCTTAAACAAGAAGAATACTTTGGGGGATCTAAGTTCATGAAGGTATGTTTGCAATCTACACAAGTCATTTTGAATGGCTAGTCTTTTCTTTTAGTGGTTCTCACTTCTCTTTCTTCTTGTATCTTTACCTCTTGTTTCCATCTTAATAAAGGGACAGTTCCCCATGGTACTCAATAGCATACGGCTGAATATTTTAATCATTTAAGGGCTCTGTTTCTAGGAGTGCTGATTTAAGATTATGCATTTAATTTCAAAAGCACCGACTGTAATGTTAAGAAAAGTAAGCAATGGGATGTTATTTTGCTTTTGATGATTGACATAAAATGTTGACAATTGGAGAGGTGTTAGCAGTATTTCTTAGGCAAACTGTTGCCTTGAGGCTCAAATGTTGTGAATACCACCCGTGATAATGGAGAAAAGAGAAAAGAACCCCAGATGGGAAGAGAAAGACTTTTTCTCTGGCAAGCTTTCTATTTTAAAGCCAAAGACGCCCCAAGAAAAGAACAATTTTGTTGATGCGGAAAAATGTACCACCTTCTGTTTTAACACAGTGATTAAGTGTAGGTCCCTACTGTTAAAGGTATCTGCTGTTACTTCAAATGATTATCAGAGTTACTAAATTGGAAGTGTTGTGTGTTGAAATGGGATCTTTAACAGTCAAATAGTAGTAGTCCATTACAAAGAACAGTCAAATAGACTTAAAGTATTCCACAGATCAAATAGTAGTAGTAGTCCTTCTGTGTTCATCTAAATGTGAATAGTAGTTGTCCATTACAAAGAACAGTCAAATAGAATTAAAGTATTCCACAGGTCATGGTATTGTGTGTATGTCCAGTTTCTAGCAATTAAAACTCCAATTCTTATTAACATCAACTGCTGAGCAACTAAATTGTTAGCAATAATGAAGCATTACAATGCTAGTAGAACAAATTCTTAAAACTACCTAGAATAACATAAAATTCCAAAATTTGATCATCCATGGGCTCAACCAACTTTAATGGTATGATTTTGATAGTTCCTACGAAGTTTATTAATCTGGTTTTTCCTGGAGTACTATCATTATTTGGAACATATACAATACATTCGTTTAAAGTCCTTTATTCCCACTTCTTGCAGGTTGGGGATCTCAAGGGGCTGTACGGATTGTTCATGGTTAATATGCAAATTCTTAGAGCAAAGCTAAAAGTTTTGGATATAACTTATGGAATTGGAACAGGTAAAAACTTTGCACGCCTCAGTTTTGTTTTTGTGCCAAAGGCAGAAAGAGGGAAGAGATATTCCGCACTACCATACAGTATTCTCTTTTTTCCTCGTGTTCCTTTTTCTGGGAAGTGCATCAGTTTCTTGTTAGGTTTTTGGCATCTAGATTAATTGTTTGAAAATCCAACGAGTAAAACTTTAAGATCGTTACCAATTATTTTCATGTAATCATTTGTAGCTTTATAGGAAAGTTGCTAATATGAAATATATTTTGGCTTATATTTCCAGCAAATACAGCTCTAATCTATCACCATGGGAAGCTCCTGGCACTTCAAGAGGCTGATAAACCATGTATGGCTGCTTTCTCCTCTCTTTTTATTGAACAAGTAAATGTGGTAATCAGTTGCTCTGGACTTTTTCCAAGGATCAATAATTGCTCCATATTTACTTGGTTTATTAACCATTTCTTGCGCCTCTGGGAATGTCTCGGTATTAATTAGATAAGCCCATAATCCTATTGTTTCAGTTTTGCTAGTTTATTTAGATGATAGATGATATTAAAATTATAGTGTTAGTTGAATCTTGTGATACTGAAGGATTTAGAGAATATAATCAACAACTTGGTTGCTTCATTCATATCACTATCATATCTTATTTCTATTTTATCTGCAGATGTGCTTAGGGTCTTAGAAGATGGAGATCTACAAACTCTAGGCCTGCTGGATTACAACAAAAGACTGACACATTCCTTTACTGCTCATCCAAAGGTTGACCCATTTACCGGTAAGAGATATTCAATGAGTGTAAATCCTCAATTTCTTGAATTGAGCATGTGGATATCAATTTCATTATCCAAAGCTTTGGCTAGTTACAACTAGTTTTCCAGACTCTAGCATTTTCGGTCATTGGTTAGACTCCATCAGTTTGCTGGATAATACCCTAGGCTTAATAGGTTATACCAAAGCTATTCCTGTAGTTTTGTAGATTATGAGACTGACTGATGTAGTCTTTCTGTATTTGGTACCATATGTTCCCTTACAAGAGTTTTGTCTACAGGTGAGATGTTCACATTTGGGTATTCACACACACCACCATATATCACATACAGAGTAATATCCAAGGAGGGAGTAATGGATGAACCTGTGCCAATTACAATATCAGACCCAATCATGATGCACGATTTTGCCATCACCGAAAACTATGCAATTTTCATGGATCTCCCATTGTACTTCAGACCGAAGGTATGGTGATCTTTCCTAGCTTTTTATAGCTCATTGGAAAGGCATACCATTTCACATCTCAGTTAGTTAAAGTGTCTAGAGAAAAATTGCCTTTCAAATCTGGCCATGTTGCTAATCAAATTGTAACCTAGGTAGATATGACTATCCAGGAGCCATATTGCCGTGTACCTCCTGTTCTCAGATTGGAAACACATAGAATCTCTGAAAGATGAAGAGTTCCGTGGAATTAAGATAATACATGAATAGAAAGAGAAGAGTATCATCCAGTGCAGAATTAGCAGTTCTGCTACTTCTTATTTAAGGGGGCTTTGAGATGGGAAAGAATTTACTCGGGAATCAGGGGATTTGTTTATCCACGTTAGATTAATGAAGCAATTTGGTGAATGCCTGTAAATGTCATTGTATTGGAGTAAGCTCATTCGAAGCTCTGACTTTCTCTTGACCTTGTCATTTTTTTAAAGAAGAAATTAGATTCTAGCCTTGACAACTTCTCATTCTGGAATTGGAGTGATTGGCATATGAAGGAACTTTCCTATTGGAAGTTCTTACATTTCAGATTTACAGGAGCTTGAACATTGATAACTTAGTACTGTTTAGTTGACGCTGTATCAAGCATTACACGTAAGTCTAGTTGCATAAGGTATAGAACTTAAGGATTCAAAAAGCTGAAGAAATAATTACTTGTCAATCACATGCTCCAGTAAACCAAGATAAACCTAAGTATAAGACGGCAATTGGTCCATCGCTAGATGATGGCATTATATTGCAAGTATCCAGAAGGTAATGATCATCTTTTCTTTGGTACTTTTGGTAAAGTACTGCAGAACACGGATTCCGTGGTTGGCTATTAGGTAGTAGAGGAGCATTGTAAGTTGTCCTTTCAAATTGCTTCATGAAAGATGATGGGCTTTTCTGTTCTTTTTTTCTGAGCACTCTTACTGAATTCATTGTGCTTTTTCTTCTCTTCTGAAATTTCCGGAGAGTGTTCTCAGATATAACGCATACTTTGCTGGGATCTTCTGGAGCTTCATGTATGTTGCATTCCCTTTTTTGCGGGATATCCGGATGGAAGATGAACTTTTTTTTTTGGATGGAAGATGGAAGATGAACTTATTGAATCAACCTAGTATTTCTGTTTAACCTAAAGGCTTGGTTCTCGCATCAGAATTTCAATCTTGAATTAAATCCTAGATCTGAATAACTACTTAAGTTTGCCATCTCATCTTTCTGTGACTTATCCAAGAATTTAGATGTGAGTGATGTATATATTCTGAAAATGAGGGTAGATGAGGAAGTTCTGGATATATTCAATGAGATGTAAGATGGATACGCTCCTAGCACACTATCCAGTTACTTGCTGAATGTCCTAGTTGATTCTCCTGCCACATAGTTCTTGTCTTCACTTTTAGCACTTTTCAGGTTGTTTGGTCATGCTACTTTGCAAAAGAGGGAAGTATATCTATAAAATAAGGAAGTGTCAAAAAGTACCTGAATAGCAAATTGGTTTTAGTAAAGGAATCCCAATTTTCTAATTGCATAGTGCTTAGTTCTCAAGGGGATTGATACATGATTTCAATGACATTATAAATGATAAAGATGATTATGTTTGATATAACAAGGCACCAACACTGTACCTCCTATATTCAGCATTTGTAAAATTGTGATTAGCAAGTTTTGCTTATATCTCACGTTTGGTATTTCAGGAAATGGTGAAAGATAAAAAGCTAATATTCACATTTGATCCAACTAAGAAGGCTCGTTTTGGTGTTCTTCCACGGTACTCAAAGAATGATGCCTTGATTAAATGGTTTGAGCTGCCAAATTGCTTTATATTCCATAATGGTGAGTTGGTGAATTTTCTTATCATTTTGTAGTCATGAAACTGCAGTTTACTGCATCTTCTTTTAGGATTCTTGCTAACGAAACTACAGTTTACTGCATCTTCTTTTAGGATTCTTGCTAACTGCTGTTATGGTTGCATAGAATACTTGAAGCATTACATGTAAAATGATTGCAAGGATAAAAACAGCACAGTTATGGCTCTTGAATATCGTCCTCAAGGAACGCAGGTTGATTGTTATACGCTGAAAATCTCTCTGATTTAGATCTTGCCAACACAGGCAACTGTTCCAAGGGAAACCGACACAACAAATCTTGCAAAAGTGAAACTTGCGAGATTGAATTTGTTTATACTAAAGCAAGGCAAAACTTCTTAAGAAACTACAAGTCTAAGCATGCTTCTTGAAATCTTGAATTTGCGAAGATTTTGGTCTTTAAGTGAAAACTCACTTTGGAGAAGAATGGAGGAGTATAGAGCCTTGGATAACTTAGATTGCATCATTTGCATGTATACAACTTTGTGAAGAGCAAGTAACTTTTGTTTTTGGAAATCCAACAAAAGTAGGTATCACTTCTTAAACACGAAGTTTCCTGTTTAATTTTCTAGTTTGTACTCCTTGCAAGAGATATAATATTTCGGATGATCTTTTAGTTACTTCAACATCACATTTGAACAGCCTGTGGTGCCTTTTGAATTAAAATCCTGTGTCTGGCTTCTTTAGAAGACTATAGTCAGAAAATCCTGCTTGAGGACTGAAATCAATAGGCATGATTGGCAAAAAGACCTCTGATTCTTGAAACTCCATTAAGTTTGTTTATAGTATGGCAGCTTAGTAAAGTACAATAACGCAGGCTTGATGGCAGAACCCTATCAAAACTCAGGCAGACCTCCCTGAGAAAACTGCATTTCTGCTTGTTTTCTTTCATTGGCTTCTGAATATTGTAGACATAGTAATCAGTGACTTATGACCCACCAAGGAAGTTTTGATCATAGTCCGGCAAGCTAGTGACTTCTACTTTTGCTTTGTTTATTTAACTAGGAATCTGAATACTCGTTTGTGGAAATTGAAAATTACTTCTTCAAGAGGTGCTGCTCTCTTGGCAATAACTAGGCCAATTTTAATGCACGTTGCAAAAGCATTTATACAAGCAGAGAAGATTGTAACTTGTTACGATTTTTGATAAAGAGATTTTTCTTGTTTAGTTGTTTGAATTGTTATAGAAGTAAAAAACTAGATTTAGTTCCAGACAATAGGTCGACACCACTATATACATACGCATTCCAAAGCAATCAATGCAGTAAACAATGGCTTTGCTTCAGTATCTTTTCACCTTTCTCATTGTGCTGTTGTTGTACGTATGCTTAAGTATCAAGGTTTAATTACCTATCACATCTTAGATGTTTCCTGTGCATGACTCAGCACCACTATATGCCTATATGGTTTAAGAGTTGAAGATTGCACCTTCTTAATAAACAAACTGATTAACGCCTATTGCCAAAACTCAAACTTCTATTGTTTAAATTTAGTTTGTCATGATCATGATCTGGGAAGATAATTGGACTTTGCCTTTCTGGTAAGCAGCCAATGCATGGGAGGAAGGGGATGAGGTTATTCTTATCACTTGCCGTCTGCAGAACCCAGACCTGGACATGGTTAGCGGCATTGTGAAAAAGAAGCTTGAAAATTTTTCAAATGAGCTGTAAGAGAAATTTAATCCCTTGACTATATTGACCATTTCAGCTCATGCAAGGTGTTCCTAAATTGGTTCTACTTGTCAGGTATGAAATGCGATTTAACCTGAAAACTGGTCTTGCCTCACAGAAGAAACTATCAGAGTCTGCAGTAGATTTTCCAAGGGTGAATGAGAGCTACACTGGAAGGTGGGTGCTATACTTCTGAATTGTTTTGAATTGGTCTGCAGCTAATATAAATTATACCATTCTCTTTATGTCTGATATTTAACAGTGGATGTGGATTATGCTAGTAATCAATGGCCTTATGAGGGCAAGTTAAAATTTTTCTCTGAGCACAAGAAGGATCTCTTTTATACTTATCTGATGCTTTTGTTAATCTGTCCTAATGTTGGCTGGGTTTTTAATTTCTTTATCAAATATTATTCTACACTTCTGAGTTCCATCTGCATGACTGGATCCACTTCTGCAAGCACAGGAAACAACAATATGTATATGGGACCATATTGGACAGCATTGCCAAGGTCACAGGGATTGCCAAATTTGATTTGCATGCTGAACCAGAGACTGGTAAAACAAAAATTGAAGTTGGTGGTAATGTTCAAGGTGTCTTTGACCTAGGACCAGGAAGGTTTGGTTCGGAGGCTATCTTTGTTCCACGCCAGCCTGGTATTACATCTGAAGAGGATGATGGCTACTTGATATTCTTCGTACATGATGAATCGACTGGGTACTTGTCTGACTCTTCCTACACCCAAACTTTGAAATAATTGTCATCATATTTCTCAGATGCAAACACTACTAGATTACAAGTAATCACTGTACAATCTCTAACAATATATTGTGTGATCTTACTTGGTGATTTCCTTCAATCCTACAATGTGTTTCCTGTGCCTGTTTGCTTCAATACTGAAAAGTCTACTCTCTTTTTAAATTGTGTGTAACCAAAAGATAGAAATTGCAAAACAAATGAAAAGAGAATTAGAAAAGGAGGACAAGCTCCAAATTGTAAAACACTTCATATCAATGTATTTTTTGTTTCTTTTCTTTTTCTCTTTGCGTTTTATGCTTGTATCTATGCTGATTCATTGAAAACTGGGGGTAGCACTTCTGAGGTGGCATTTTTGTCAGTTTAATTAGTCATCATGACGGTTCAGGTAATTAAAATGCTTGTAATAGTCTCATGTAGCTTCAGGTACTGGATATGAGTATTTGCTGTCATTGCTATGTCTGTATTTGCTGATCTAGCTATGAGGTTGGTCGAGGCTGTTGATCAACCTGAATACTAGCAAATTACTCAGGCAAGAGGTTAAGTTTAACAAGTAGTGTATCTTTGAAAGCAACCAAAGATTGCATGTATTCAATCAAGACTGTTCTGTTGTTCTTTCTTCCAACTGTCTTTTCTTTTCCCTTTTTTTTAATGTGTTCTGGGTCTTCTTCCTTTTTAGTGGTGAGGGCCTCAAGAACCATACACTCCAAAGTGTTCTCTTCCTATCCTGTATTTGTTTAAGAAGGCAATTCCTAAGTTTATGGATGATCAAACGAACTTCTCTATGTGGCATGTATCTCAACCTGATCTCAGATGTAATCTACAATTTACATGACAAAAATCATCATCTGATAACTGCAGAAAGTCAGCCGTAAATGTGATTGATGCAAAAACAATGTCAGCTGATCCTGTTGCTGTTGTTGAATTACCTAATAGAGTTCCATACGGGTTCCATGCTTTCTTCGTGACAGAGGTCAGTTATAATTTCCTTATTTCCCTTTGTTTACTATGCATTTTCTACGGTAGAACAATTAGTATTACTTCAGAATCGAGTCTATGGCAATGGACACCTTTTCTATAAAAGATTTGCCCTCCATTCCTCTGATTCTCGAAAGAAAGCATCATCGGCTTCTCTTACCATTTCTTGCAAGTTGAATCTTCCTCATTGCAGAATTCTAGGAACAAGCCTGCACTTCCTGTTATTTCATTTACTTATTGTTTCCTCTGGAATACCTTTGGTATCGTCGTCGTCGTCTGATGTGATGATACTGGTAATTTTGACAGGAACAACTTGAAGAACAAGCAAAACTTTGAGAACAACGAGATGAAAACTATGAGATTGCTACATACCCGAGAGGTGGAAGCATATGCTGGACCATGTCCTGTAGAGTAAATGGCTGCATGTTATCACATGCCAAAATGATTGTAAACGCTAAACAGAGTTATTGTAACTCTACAATTACTCTATCCGTTTAGTAATAAATTCATATGAATATAACTTCAGATGTATATTTTGTTTGGTTTTTTCATTTGCAGGACTAGGTATCACTGCATGTTTTTGTCTCATGAATGATATCTTGACCTTTTCTTTTCTTTTACCTGCTGTGATCTTCTGATTGCACCGGTTGACTACAGATGCGGATCTCCTGCAGTTGAAGGAGGCACTGCATTATGCAGTGGACGATCCAAGATCTGGTAGGAGCAGCTCGGCCGTCCACGCCAAGATTCACTAGTGGTCGAAATAGGGCCTGGTCACTCCGTCGATCTTGGACCGTTCACAACCTAGATCGGGCCAGAGCAGCTCGGCCGTCCAGATCATAATTTACTACAGCCAAAATCAAGTGAGGTCATTTTTGTCGATCTCGGATCGTTCATAGCACAGCCCGGTTCCTCTGGTAATCGCAGAGGAACTGAATCCATTGACTGCCCTTTATCACTGGTTCCCACGAAATTAGCCTGATCATCAAAGGCTAATGTAAAGAGGGTTAACCTGGCAGTCCAATTTCAATGCTCAAACGTCTTCAAACAGTGATATAAAAATGAAAATTTGATGTATAATCACTGTTTTTTTTTTTTAACACTCATGGCAGAGAGGGAGGGGACTAGATGTTTACTCTAAATTTGTGAGGTATACAGCAGTTTCTCCAAGCTCATTTGGAAAAATTAGCCAAACTTGCTCTCTCTCACAAATTATGTCAAAGCTAGTAAGGCAAGGGTGAGTTTGCCATTTGAATCTATTTATTGGCTAATAACATGACATTGGAATTGACTCTATAATTAGGTGACTCAAGAGTAGAAGAAAGTTCCTAACAAGGCCTCAGTCTAGTGGTCAAGATTGAAACCTTATAAATTAGATATTCTAAATTTCGTACTAGCTATTTCATCCAATATTACTATCTTAACTTGAAACTTTAAGAATCAGAACTTTCGGATTCGACCTAATTTGGAGTCCAAAGGAAAGTTTAAATTAAAAGTTTAAATTTCTAAAAAAAAAAATTCAAATTTCTATTAAATAAGTCATAAATATTTAGGCAAACTAGCTAAGAATTTGCCTTAATGTCCAAGTTGTCCAAGTGTCTACTAAATGAGGACACAAGGAGTTGCCAACTTAGTTGAGAATTAGAAACTATTGAATAACCATTAAAAAGTATTATAGCATACCCATTATTACCTTGACAAACTCCTAAGGAGTTTTAAGCTAAAACCCATCCAGTCCACCAGCAACATCAGAAATCTTGCTAACAATTTAGGATTTAGGGAGGATTAAGTCCATGAAGGAAGAGGATTAAGTTCTCTTTTAACCTGTAGGTCAAAAGTTCGAAAAGCGGTTTGAAATTCATCTACAATAAAAAAAAAATCTAATGGAGATATCAAAATATTCATTTGGTGTAATGAGGTAAAATATAATAGATTAAACTATAAAAATGTTAGGGAAAATGATCGGTTTCATCCTTCACATTTCATAAAAATATTCTTTTCGTCCCTCATTTTTAAAACGAAGCAATTTTGTCCTTGACATTTAAAAATTGAAGTTATTACATCCCTGAACCCAAATTTCAATCTGAATCAAACCACCAATCAATCTGATTACAAATTTTGAGGGTGTAATTGGTAGATCACTTGGTTAACCCAACTTGATATTCATGTGAAATTTAATGAACCTAAAAATAAAAAATAAAAAATTATAACATAAAAAGAAAAATTAATCTTTCATACATTAACATTGTATACATTGACGGTTTTATGTACCGTCATATCATTTTAATTTAAATTTAAACATCAAATTTTATATTTATGATACAGATCTAGATTCGCAAGCGGATATACTAATAGTGCATGAAAAGATTTACCCAAAAAAAAAACTCTACTATTTCAAGACAAAGAATGGCCTTTTATGTTATAATTTTTATTTTTTTGGTTTAATAAATGTCATGTAAATATGATGAAGTTGACCGAGTGATCTGTCAATTCTATTTCCGAAATTTATTACTGGGTTATTGGATGGTTTGATTTAGATTGAAAATTAGGTTCATGGATGTAATAGCTTTAATTTTTAAATGCCAGGGACAAATTTGCTTCATTTTAAAAGTAAGGGACGAAAAGAATATTTTTACAAAATGTGAGGGATGAAACATGTCATTTTCCCGAAATGTTATCGTTGCAAAAAAAAAAAAAAAATATATATATATATATATATATATATATATACAGGGTTTAGGGGCACCAACGTAATTTGACAGCAACAGAAATGTTTTGACAAGAAATACGGTGGTTGTTTTCATAAACAGCCAACAACTTGTTTTCAAATGTTTTGACAACAATTCTACATTTGCTTCTGAAACTGGTCTGGGGAATTCGGTTTGTCAAAATCTTTCTTCTCCTCCTGTCTTCTCGTCAATCCTCAATCAACCCACAACTTCAAAGAGAAAAAAAAATAAAAATCCCACCTCCATACCCTTCTGTAACTAAACTGGTAAGCTCTGATCTGCATTCTCATTTATCTTTGGTTTCCTTTTTTTTTTTTGGGAATTTTCTCTATAAATAAACCTATAATTTTGTAACTTTTTGTTTTCCCCTTTTTCCCCCCAAGATGTCCTTCTTCACTATATCTTATCCTAGATTACTTTGATCTTGCCAATGGCGGTCTCGACAAAATGTTAGTTGCATTATTTCTGGGTTACGTGGCAGTTCCTCATTGGCTTCAAGAATGACTACTGGCAGAGGACTTGCCTCGTCTTGTCTAGTAGTATAAAATTCCCCAGCAGAGTTGACTGTTCACTGGAGTATTGAAAATTTTACTAGTACACGTTATTGAATTCTCTGAGCCAAAAAAGATTAAAATTTTTTGCCATTTTTCACTGTTTTAAACTAGGACTCAGAAGTTACTAAACGCGTCTTTGACTCAATATCAGCTAGCAATTTCCACCATTTCTGATCAGTGGTGACTTGGACTTTAGATTGGTAAGGCATGCAATTTTCTCCCGAATTCTTTGCTTTTGATTTTTTTTTTTTGGACGGTTTCGTTTTGATAAGGGTTGGATTTGATTTTTTTTTTTTAAATGAATTTGGTTTAGAGATCAGGTGATGGCGGAGGCGGGAAATCCGTCCAGGTATGTGAAGTTGACCAAAGATCAAGCCCCATTGGAGGACATCAAGCCAGGCGAGCTAAATCAACCCATTGAAGTCCCTCAGGTATTATATATGTATAGAATTAATATTTGATTTCTTTCTACAAATCGTGTTTTTGAGGCAATGCGCATCGGAGAATTAAGGCTTGAGTGTTGTTGATACCGGTTTTGATATAACAAAGAAAAGATGAAAAAGATGATGGTTTTGTATAGGGTTTTACATATGAATATGGTGGGATGAAAGTGTGTACATCATATGTTTTCTTGGTAAGATTTTCCTGTAATAGTCTGATCCTGTTATCATGTAATGTGGATACAGCAGTTTTATGGTGGGAAATGTACCATTAGCGCCATTGTGCAGGACCTGAATCTGATGGAAGGAATTAGTCAGTAGACCTTCTTTTTTACATAATGTACCTTTTGGCTTGGACATTTTGACTTCAGGTATAGGAAGGAGAATGGGCAGGGAAGAAAAATTTTTAAGTTGGGAAAAGTATTGGTGTTACCGTTCTCCTGTTCTCCACCCTCTCTGCTTCTGCTTCTCAAGTGCTCAATTTGCATCATGCTATGCACAAATTCAGAAACATTGTTTTTGTTTGATTATTTTCATGGTCGGTAATGACACGTTTTGGATTTCTATCTTCAAATGGGCAGTTGGAAGTTCGCAAGTGCAATGAATGTGGACAGCCTTTACCTGAAAGCTTTGAGCCTCCAGCAGATGAACCATGGACAACAGGGATTTTTGGCTGTGCTGAAGATACAGAAAGCTGTAAGTCTACCTGGGGAAAAAATATTTTTGTCTAATATGTGGCAGTCATGAGCTTCATAACTCACTATCCAGCAGCCAAATTTGCTGCTACATATCCCATGTTTTAAAAACGGTTATCCTTTAATCCCAAGTTGAATGTCTAATTACTTAATTTTTTTGGTCCCTAAAATACTCTTTTTTATCTTCAGTGGAAACTTTGAACTACAAAATTATGGTTCCTTGAGATACTGTATTCACAAAAAGTTGTATCTACTTACCTTTCAGTTGAAACTGGTATTAATCCCATATATCGTCATTGGATAATGAAATTTTGATTAACTAATGAAGTTGGCTCTCATTTTCCCCCTTTGTCTTTAAACAAATAACGTTATTTCCTAGTCTTCCGTGATAGCCCTGTCCAATTATATCAAGACATTTCAGTTGAAACAGGAGTACTTCTTTGGTATGACATGAAGTTGTAGTCTCTGCATCCTGAGTAAATTTTAGATGTTCTTTGTGCATTCATGCAACTATAGTCCTGTCTCTGCCTTTTGGGTAATAGTTGTTGAATTCGGAAGCTTGCTGAATTATTGCTGATGCTATATGATTGTTTTTTTGGTTTAGAGCAATGTCTTTTGTTTTATTCTTTTAAGAACAAGATCTTCTGTTTTTCGTCCTTATAATTAGACTTGCATATGCGCTTGTTTCTCCAATTCCACTGGTCATTTTCTTCTAATGATGTATTGCGCTGTTTGAAGCATGTTACTACTACATCTATCTCCTTACTTTTAGTGCTAGATGTGTCTTAAAGCATCAGATAACTGTAGAATAGCTTGGAATTTCAAGGGTTGCACTTCATTGAGTGCCAACCGCATCTTGCGTCATATTTGCATTGTTTTGTCTTAGCACTTGAGAGTTTGCTTCATTTTACATTTCATTTCCAACCACGATTTACTACTTTTTCTGTGCCTTTCCAGGCTGGACAGGACTTTTTTGCCCGTGTGTCTTATTTGGGCGGAATGTAGAGAAGTTGAGAGAAGATACTCCCTGGACGACACCTTGTGTTTGTCATGCTATTTTTGTTGAGGGTGGGATTGCACTTGCAGCTGCAACAGCAGTCTTCTATGGTATTGATCCTAGGACATCATTTCTTTTCTGTGAAGGCTTGTTATTTAGTTGGTGGATGTGTGGAATATACACTGGCCTTGTTAGACAGTCGCTACAGAAGAAATATCATCTCAAGGTAAACACCCATGTTTCTCTTTGCCTTTGTGTGAGCACTAACTGAGATAAGAATCTCGAACTTGGTTTCTTCTGTCATAAGCTGTTGAATTCAAATTTAATTTGATAAAACACACACCCTCCTGGAAGAATACATAACATTCCAACTGTTAAATTAAAAACTGAAAAGATGACACCCTCTATACCTATCACCTGGATTATTCGTGTCAAACAAAGAATCCTCCATCTAAAGACATCCTGAAACTTGCTTTCATGGTTTTCTGAATTATTAGTACGTTACACTATCCAATTTGTTGGTGGCTCTTGGTTGCAAGTTCCTTATTTTGTTTTTCTCCCTAATTGAGTTATCTGTCTCCAATTCCCTGTATTTTTTGACTTCAGTATTATTCATGTTCAGCCATACCTTTTTATTTCTTATACCAAATGGAGATGCTGTAATTGGATTTGTGGTCTAAAATAATCCCTGCCACATGTTGGCTGCATGATGACTGTTTTTACATGAGATTGAGTTTTTGTGTCATTCAGTCTATGTCCCCCCCCCCCCCCCCCCCTCTCTCTTATGCACTAGGTGCTTTATTCTTTGAACATTTTTTACTGGCTTTTGGGAGCAAAGAATGAAGCTTTTAAGCAGTGAATTGATTTCTAAAATATTTCAATTCAATGCTTATCAAGCACCTCAAATTTGCTCATGATTCTTACTGGGTGAGCAATAAAAAAAAAGGTACATTTTAGAGAATATGTCTTGAAGCTGTATGTTAGACTCATGCCTGATGAAGTAGTTATTTATGTTTGCTGACAAATCTTATACTATTCACTGCTTTTGTAGAACTCGCCATGTGACCCCTGCCTAGTACACTGCTGCACGCATTGGTGTGCCCTGTGCCAGGAGCACAGGGAGATGAAAGGCCGCCTCTCTGATGATGCTGCCATGCCAATGACCGTTGTTAATCCTCCTCCCATCCAAGAGATGGCTGCTGTTAGTGATGATAGGGAATCTGTAGCATCCTCCAGAAATGGGACTGAGCATACTACTTTAGAGATGCAAGCTTTGTAGTTGCAGAACTTCACAGGAATGTTTGTCTCGATGCTATTCTCTCTCTCTCTCTCTCTCTCGGAAATTCTAAAGAGTTATACTTCATACAAAACTAAAGAAAGACGGTGTTCAAACAGAATTGCATTGAAAATGTTTATAGAATACTAGATTTGTTTTTCATTTTCTTTCAATTTTCATTTTTTTTCCGTTTTTCTTTTCTTTTCTTGCTTGCTTGTCTTGTCGGCTATATAGGGGTGGATGTCTGAGGGAAGGAGGCATCTGAAGTTTGAATGTATAGATGCTTGCCTGGTCTGATTAACTTGAAACTCAAAAGGGTACAAAAAATGGAGCACAAAAAGGAAAGTAGCTTATTGTTTTCCTAATCAAGAAACAAATGGAATCTGAATGGCATGCCTTTTTGAGTCATTGAGGGACCACTTTGACAGCTGATTTCCATCCTAATTCCTGGTCGTTGTGGTTTGCAGTATTGAACAAATTACAGTTAAACAAGAACCTAGCCATAACTACAAGTTTGGCTTGAAATCTTTACGATAGACCTACATTTACTCTATATTAGGAGGAGGGGGACGTGAAGAAGCCCAAAAAGAACTTAGAGGGAACTGAATTATTATCGATCCAAACGGATGCCTATACAACCGTTGACAACATTTCCAGGATGCTTTTATAAATTCTTGTAGAAAATCCTTAAAGGGTCTCTCTGCACATCAAAAGACGATAATGGTCAGTGTTACAAAGCACCCAAGACAGACACATATGGATTTAAAAAAAAATTATGGAAGTATCTCTTCAGGAGGGTCTCTCTTCTGAGTTCTGACCAGGCAAATCATACACTTTCTTTTCCCTTTTCTTAGCTGTTGGCTCTGTTTCTTTAGCCTCCCTTCTTCTTTTTCTCCTCCTCCTCCTCTCTCTTCCTCTTTCCCTGCACCTTTAAACAAAATAAAACCATATGTTTTTGGGGGATGGATAGAGACAGAAAAGAACACCATAATGTGTACCAAAAACGAACCTTATCAGAGGACTTGTTTGAGCTTTTCTTTGGAGGGCTCTGCTCAAAATTCATCTGCTGCTTCTTTCTTTCAATCTTTTAGTTTCTTCTTTTCTGGCTTTGACTTTTTTTTTTTTGGGTGGCATTTTTGAGCTTTTACTTACTTAAAGTTAAAGGAATCCAAAGTTTCTTCATCTTCGTCTTTAACCCTCTCCTCCTCAATTGTTTTTGCATCACGTCCACTAGATGAATGATATCAGGAGAGCAAGCCTAATAGGATTCAAGTTCAGTTTCGTTTTCTATCCCTTCTGACTTAATTTCGTTGGTAATTGCTTCTATATTGTGATGATACCCCTTTTAAGTAAAAGGTTCGGTGAAACGAATAAACATGAAAAGAAAAAGGAAATTTAAGGGAAAGTAGGAAATTTCTCAAAAAATTGGCACATTTAGAAGAGAAAGAAAAGAAAAGAGAAATAGCCTCATAGAGTCATGCTCGGCCTCAAAGTCCTCAACCAAGCGAAAGCAAATACAAGCTCTTTATAGCATTTTCAGTGTTTCAATCCTCATGAACTCGTGCTAGCAACCTCTTGATGCATGAACACATGTCCGACTCTTTCCTCCCATCATTTTTTTCTTCCTCGTTGAATTTTATCAGTGGGTCAAGAAAATTCCAGGGAACAAATATGAGCTCTTCTGAAGAACCATTAAATTTTATTAGTAGGTCAAGAAAATTCCAAGGAAAAAATATGAGCTCCTGTGAAGAACCATTAATCGAGGACGAGGAGGTTGAGGAGGAAGAAGCATTATTAAACAACAATGATGATGATGATGATGATGATATGTTCTTCAGAGAATTGAAGAGAGTTACCATAAATCATGGTGACTTCTCCAACGAAGAGAAAAGAGTTGCAGATATTTTACTGCAACTTCCTGAACTTATAAGAACATGTCCTAGAGTTTCACTGAACCAATCATGGCTTTTCAAAAAGACAAGATCAGTGATTAATATTTTGTCCCCTCCACCACCCAGTCCACAGGATCATGATACCATCAATGAGGTTAGTTTAATTCTGTGCCCTCTTATTTTGTCTATACTGCTGTTATGCATGAGGATGCAAATCAGTCTGAGGCTTCAATCTAGTGGTTACTGGTTAAAGTTGAAATTTCATGATACAGAGCTTCTGGGTTCTGTTAAAAAAAAAAGAAGAAGAAGAAGATGCAATTTGACCCCTCCCAATTTGCCCTCCCCGTTTCTTGATGGCTTTGCTTGTGTTTCTTGTTTCTAGTTTTACTTAAGGTTTATGTTGGGCTTTCTTGATTTTCTTTATTTTTTTTTTTGGTATGCAGTCCAAATATCACATAAGTACATCTTTATTGTTTTGCTCAGAGGTTGTTTCGATTGCATTTTCTGAAAAGTTTTTGGAAAAAATTATTATATTACTTTTTAAGATATGATATGACTTATGTGAAATACAATCGTGTAAAATTACTTGTAACGATATGACTTAAGTGAGATATAGCAGAGGTAATTGAAAAATATACTATAAAGAATGTTGTTATCGTTTCGAAAAAAAAAAAACTATAAAGAATATTCATGGAAAACGGAAAATTTTTCCTAAGAATTAGTAATCGAAACAAGGCTAATTTCTTGCATTAATATTTTATAGGTTTTCCGGTTGACGCGGGAGTTACGTCACTTGATGGAACAGAACAATATATTAAATTTGGTATGTTCTTTATTCTACTGTGTAGTTTTCCAAACAGTTTGAGTTTCTCTGAATTGAACTAAAAAAATTGACCTACTTTTACCAATCAGGAGTTAAAGAAGGTTTCAACTTACCATGAAAAGCAAAGGGTTTTCAATTTGCTGTTGAAAGAGACCAAGGAAATGAGTTTGCAGGTAGCAATTCCCTTAAAAACCGTTTTTGTTATACTTCTCCTTAATAAGAGATGTGAATTTTTAGTCATAGACAAATTGGAATCTTTTAACAGGGCAAGAATCCAAAAGCAAGTTACAATACATTGTCAAATAAAGTGGAAGTTGTTGATCTTAGTCCATTACTATTTCAGATGGGTGATGAACAACCATCATCAAAGAAAAAAAGGAGCTCATCGCCAGAATCAAGAACAGAGAGTTGCAGGAGGAGAAGAAGGATCAACAAGTTTAAAAACTTGAACAGCATGATCATGTTCTGCAATTTGACTATCAAACATCATCAGCCAATGGAGCAGAAGCTCCTCCTGATCAAAAAATGTGGTGGGGTTGTTGAACCATCATCACCAAGACTAGAAGCTGATGGTCTAAATCAAGAGCTGCTGCTATGTACAGATGTATGGATGAAGTATTAGGAAGCCTAGAAACTGATTAAGATAAGGGCTGCCAATGGGACTGAGTATACTAGTTTAGAGATGCAAGCTTTGTAGTTGCAGAACATCAGGAGTTTCTCTCTGTGCTATATTTTTTGTTTTTGCTATTTGTTTGCCTTGTCGGCAGCACAGGAATGGATGTTTGAAGGCAGAATACATCTAAAAATTCGAACTGTTTATCTGGCTGCCTGCTTTGATTAACTTTTAAGTCAAGGAAAACACAAGAAAAACGAGAATAACTTATTCCTTTTTCATCAAGAAAGAAATGGAATCTGAATGACAGGTTTTAAAAATTAATATTTTTGAGACTGGATTACCAGAAAAGAACTAAGAATTATTTGATGAATTAAAAGAAAAAGAAAAATAATATGTTGGTTAAGATTTGTGAGTTACCACTTTTTGACAGTTGATTTTATGTTAATTTCATGGCTGTTTTGAAGTGCAACATTGAAAAACAACAAGATAGGAAGCTTAGAAGGGTGTTAGGGGTCAGTATTTTGTATATAGACCAACACAAGCAGTAAGTTGACTGGTAGTGTGGTCCAAATATATGATTCCAAACAACAAAATTGAAGCCTTGGACTTGTGGCAAATACAAGTGTGCTTGGATACTATATTATTTAAAGTATTATTTAAAAAATGTATTGTAGTATTTTTTATAGTGTGATGTATTTGAAATAAAAAGATCATTGAGAATACAAAAAAATACTTAAAAAATGTGTTTATAATACATGTAAAATATCATTGGATAATTTCAGAAACCTCCCCTAAGGTTTCACGAAATATCACCTAACTCCCATGAGGTTTTCAAAATGTCGCTTAGCATCCTTCAAGTGATTGTGAGACCATCCGCTAATATTAAATGTGAAGAATTGTCGATAATACCCTCATATTTAAATTTTCTAAACATGTATTTCTTTCTCTAAATTTCTTGCTTTCTTTGACAATGTCTATATATACATACATACATTCATATATATATATAGATAAGCTCCGAACTCTACAATTTTTCAAATTCTGATTGTTCTTTTTATAATAAAATTTTCATCCTTCATATCCATGAAAAAGTTAATCTATTTTAAGTAAATTCTCTGTGTGATATCAACGTTGGATTTCATCTATTACTCAAATGTATAAGCTTTACTGCCTTCAACACTATGGATGGTTTTATTTGTAAAAACGGTTTAAAGAATAGTATTCATTTTTGCTGTCTCTCTCTCTCTTTGTTATAGAAGTGACTATTGGCGGTAACATAATTCATTATCAACTTTCGTCCCCTCAGGCATGGTGAGCACAATTAGTCCAATCCAAGTTAGCAGCTCGACTGTAATCATACCATTACCATACGCAACTGGTTCACCTCACTTAATGTTTCCCTTCTCCGTGAGTGTACCCACCCGTGATCTGGTTATCGCAATGGACCCTTATGATGAACTTGTCCCGTCCTGCTTTCTCCATCTGCTCCTTCAGGAAATTTTACCATTGCAGGCTTCTTTGTATCATTTCCTCGCATTCCTTCTGGCATTAGACCGGAAGATGAAGAGCCGCCAGAGGCAGCTTGCAGATTGGGATTTGGCCCTCCTTCCATTATTTTCTGACTGACTGTTTTTGCTAGGCTTTGCCGGCCAATGGGCATCCTCGACAGCACAAGTGTTGAAAAGCAACTGTAAACAGCTGAAAAATGAGCCAGTACCTACCTATCCTGGCCCTGGAACGGGATAACCTTTCTGAACTTTGTCTTTTTTAATCACACATAAGAACTTTTTTCCTTCCAAAATGGGAAAAAAAAATACAAGAGAATTAAAAAACAAGAAAGGAGGGAAAGTGAGAGAACAAGAAACTAAATCACAAGAAAAATTAAGGCTAAGGTAAATGAATCTTTGTAATGATTATTTGGAAAAAGCAAACATATCCCTCAGAATGCCTAATATCCACCTGGGAAGAAGCTATGGTTCCTCAACCTTAGCAATCAGGATTGCCAGAAGGGAGCACCAATTTATAGTCACAGCTTTCAGATTACTAAATGTTTCATCAGTGGGATATCAAAAGTTTGATATAATTAGTCAAGAATCAACCTCCCACAAATCTTGAAACTTCAAATAAATGAGAAGAATTAAAAAAAAAAAAAGACCCAGAAAATTTCATTTAAAACCACAAACAGGAACCCCAACAACTATAAAATCAAGAACAACAGATATAAAAGAATGAATGAATCAGAAAAGCGGATCAAAAGCAGATTTGTAAATGCAAAGATTAAGAAGAAGAGAGGGAGTACCGGCTCAAGTTTGCTGCACTAGAATAAGAATGAAACTGAAGGTCCAAGGGCATTGTTTGGAGCAGACGACGCTGTGATTGTGGGGAAATACGATATTTGTTCTCTTTCTTGTGGGCCTAACAAAACGGATCTGTGGATTTCACAATAGATAGGCTCAGAGACTGACTTTGGTTTTGGGCTAAAATTTCATTGCCTTTTGGGTTTTCATATGTGGGTCACAATTCTTTCTGAATGAATTTCTTCTTAGGAAAAATCACCAATTTAGTCCCTAACCTTTTTTTACTAGTGTCAATTTGATCCCTATCTTTTAATTTTGTCCAATTTAGTACCTAAACTTATTTTTCACTTCCAATTAAGGAGCGCTGTGGCGGCGCCATCAAGAAAATCAAACCTGACCCCTAATTGACCGACAAAAGAGGGGTATTTTTGGAACATCACTGACAGATCGGTAATTAAATGTGTAATCCGATAAATTACACACCAAATAAATTGAAAGAGAAAGGCAACAGTGAAATTGGGCTAGGGTTCAAAAGTTCATTTTAATCTGTCAAAGAAACTAGTGTTCATATCTGCCAATTCTTGGAACTAGTGTTCAAAATCACAGCAAGCAAAATGCATCGGAGGAGAGATTGGACCAAAAAAACATCAAACTCAAGTAGTGATCAAGGTACGAAGAATGGGAGCTCAAATTTATCAAAATCAAGGAAAGAACTATATGAAGGGAATGATGAATACCACAATAGAGACAAAATTGTGTGTTGCAATTGCCATGAGCAATGTCAAATCATAACTTCATAGACAGAGTCAAACCCTTCAAGAAGGTTTCATGGCTGCCAAAATTATGGGGTAAATATTTTTTCTAAATTTTTGTAAATGTTTTGTCTAAATGTATGGTCTGAATTAGCACTTGTGAATGTAGAAATGTGGCTCTTGTAAGTTTTTTTTATGGTATGATCCATTCTTACCACAGAAGACTAAGAATGTGATGGCTTCACTACTGAGGGAACTTAGAAGTGTTGAACGTGAAAATGCTGCATTGAAGATGGAGATAAGCAAATTGAATGCAAAAATGAAAATGGCTTGCTGGCATGTGTCAGCTGCTGCATTATCATTATAGTTGTTCTGGGTGCAATGGAAGTTGAAAACAGGGGGTATTGGAATTAAAAATGCTGAACTAGAGTTGAAAAATGGCGGACTAATGCTTGTAATAGAATTATTTGTTGTATATCAGTTATTTATGTGTGTAGGATGAAGGTTTTGAGTTGTTATTTTGATCAATTTGAATATAAAATGAACTAGTTTGTTGGAGTTTTTGGTATGATATCTATGGTGTTGATTGTTTGTAGAAATGGCAGAAATGCATACATACTAATAGCTTCAGTGATTTGAGCAGTCAAAAAATTTTTGAGAGAACTTTTGCTTCATGTATGATATTTCTAAAGTCAAACAAGACAGCTGATGTTATTACAACATTCGCACTTGACCAAAAAGGGGCCAAAAATAGGCCCAATTTACAATAATCCAAAAGCTACCTAATGGTCCTGATCTAAAATTCAAGGAACAGCAACTGCTTCAACCAAAAAATATGCAAATATGCAATTCTTCAAAACACGGCAAAACAGGGGATGTATTGCAATTGCTTTAACCAAAAAATATACAGATCTCAAAATCTTCAAAAACACAACAAATAGACTTGAACTGCAACTGCTTCGTCCAAAAAATTGAACATAGAGATAAGCTGCTACTACTTCAAGTTTGAACAGGCTACTGCTACTGAAAAAACAAGCTTGAACTGCTATTGTTTCAACCAAAAAATATGTTGATCTGCATTTCTCAAAAACACAGCAAAACAGGCTTGCACATATGCTTTGCTAGTGTCCCAATAGCCTCTACTTTTAGCTTTCAAGTGGATCTTGAGTGGCATCATCTGGCTCATCTAGAAGCCTATTAGCCTGCAAAAATAATTTTTCAATAGTCATTTCCCAACAGCTCTTAGAATTAGTTCAAAATAATTTATCACTTCAACAGCTCCTATACTTATTGTTTGTTTTCTTCTTTTCATACCAGTCATCCTATTTCTCCAAACTTGTGCTCTCCAACAGGGGCAAGATTTTTTGGTGTGTCTTGGAACATGACAAAACCAACAGCAAGCAATACTACCCACTTTCTGAGAGCTTGCTTTTGGAGCAGTAGCTTGCACTTCAATTTCCTTAGCCATTCTAGTAATATGGTCATGTACATCTTTTCCAACAGTTATACTGAGTAGCACATACAAGGATAACTAGTCAAGATGTGAAATAGTAGAAAAAAAATTAGATATAAATATGAACAAACTTCATAAATGAATTGGAAGCTTCTATTGTCTCATTTTGTAAGGGTCTACTGGTGTCTCTAAACTCACTATCAACTACAATTAAAAAAAGATTAGTTGTCCTCAAGAGCAATGCAAGGACAATTAATGAACAATAGTCATACCAGTAGCTTTATTAGCATTGTCTTGAGTTTTTTGGCCTGCTAATGGACAAGTTCTGACATTATGATCAAGAATCTTGCATATTTTGCAACTATTAGTGTTGAAAACTGGTCCCCTTGCCTTGCATTTTGCATTTTCTGCTCCAATGATCTTAGGTCATTTTCTCTTGGTGTGTCCCTTTTGCTTGCAATTGGTGCAAGTCATTTGGATAATTTCCTTCCTAAACAATCGTATACATCCCTTTGAATCAGTCCTTGGCTCATCTGGCTCTCTCCTCCGTGCTTTCTTAGGCCTACCAGGAAGTTTGACCTTCTTTGGTGCACTTAAGGGGTTTTGTTAAATTTCTTCCAATTGTTAGGTCCATTGATTGGACCAATAGCTAGCTCATAAACCATCAGATATGTAGCTCTTGTGTAACATGGATGCATAAATTTTTCTGGCTCATTTTTAGTCAAAGGAATGTAACGTAAAGCATGTGACCATGGTATGCCAGTAAGTTCCCATCTCCTACAAGTACATGCCTGTCTTTTTAAATCTACAATAAAGGTACCTCCATACATATGTATAACCTCAAATTTATCAACATCAGACCATCTTGCAATATTTGCTCTTGCATCATCTTTTGCTTTTTCAAGTTTTTTTACAATTTTTGGATAGATTTCACTCATTCATTCCTCTTTGTCCTTAATCTTTCCATAAGGTATATTCTAATGTTCTCAAGCATACCAATAATGGATTTTTCTCTAGCATCCAATATGATAGAATTGAAACTTTTACACAAGTAATGAAGGAGAATGTCACATTTCGACGAGGATCTAAAATGTGATCTTGACTAGTGGTGTAGGTTGTATTGTTAAGCAATCATTTGTGAGCTTGTTCATCATACTTTCTCAATGCATCCATTTCACTCTCAAATTTATTCATATATGTAGATCTGGCACAAGCTCAAAACATGCCCTTTAATGTCTCACCTGGATGCAGTTTCTTGAAGTTATTGTGGAGGTGCCTAACACAGTGCCTGTGCTCCACACCTGGCAGAATTTCTTGGACTACTAAACCCAATCCCTGTCACACATCATAAATAAAATTATTGAAACACCTGTGATTTCTAATGAAGATTAAAGAAAGACATATGATGTACCTTTTGCCGGTCACTGATAAATGCCCAGTTTTTTTGTTCATGGATGCTAAGTTCGTATTTCAAAAAGTTAATAAACCACTTCCAAGAGCTCTTGTTCTCCACCTCAACAACTGCATAGGCAATAGGATAAATGCAATTATTTGCATCTATCCCTACAGCTATCAAAAGTACTCCAGGATGTGGTCCTTTTAGATAGTAGCTATCCATATCAAGTACTAATCTGCACCCAATCTTTAAACCTTTTTTAAAGGCTACAAAGCAAATATAAAGTCTTTGGAATCTTTCCTTCCCACTTATCTCGTCAACCTTTGCCTCCATATAAACTGTAGAATCTGGATTTGATCTCAATAATTCATCACAATAGCCCTACAATCTTGTATATTGCTGCTTGTCGTTGCCTTGAATCAAAATCTTGGCTTTCCTGAATGTCTTGTATGCTTGCTCCTTTGTAATACGCACATTCAACTCTTGATGAACCTTTTCCTTAAATGCAGACCATGTAACCTTTCTATTCAATTTCAAAAACTCCATATAATATCTAGCTAAGAATCCTGAGTTGGCATGCTTGTGATAAAAAGTTCGATCACATGCATGTTCTGGGCCCATGGTCCTGATTAAAAAAGCCTCACAATCCAGCTCCTTAGCTGCATAAGTGAACCATGCACACATTTCATTCTTGAAACTTGCCCTGATTCTATTCTTGTCATTCTTGGCCCATTTATGCTCCTTGCCTCACTTAACAGAATAATGCTTCACTGTTATCTTGAACAGTTTCTTGTTATCAAAAAGTAGACCCATAAAAACTTTGGATCCTTCATGTCCCTTTCTGGTCTAAATGTTATATACTGTGGTTTCTTTACTAAAGTATCTTCATCCGAGGAATAATAGTTGCCATTGAACTCCTTTGTGTTCATGGAATATGACTCTTCATTGATAGGTATTGAATCAACATAAGCACTATCTTGAATACCAGCTTTTCACTTGCCCCTTTGCCTTTAATACCAGCTGCATTCTTACCCTTCACATCAGCTGCATTTTTGCCCTTCATATTAGCTGCCATTTTACGTTTCTCATCAGCTGAACTTTTACTTGCTCCTTCAGCTTCACCAGTAGCTTGTAGATTGCTAATTTGCTGCTCCAGTACCCTATCAACGTAGGAATACAATTTCTTGTATATTGCATCATCATCATCCTTACTAAAGTCCTAGTCGCTATCATGAAAACTTTCACAATCCTCAATTGTGTTTGACTGTGCATCATTGTTACCCTTTCCTTCCTCATTTTCTTCAAATGCAGTAGCTTTTCACTTACTACTTTCCATTTCTCTTATATCTTCTTTTACAATTGCGTGAACTAGCACTTCTACAATCCCACTTAAGAAGTCATCGAATATGATATCCACATATAACAAATCATCATTTCCTTTTGCAGATTCATTTTCAACCCCAAAGCACTGTTCACTACCATCAACAAATCTAATATGGAAGTCATAAACCACGTATACTTCTGCATATCCATTTTACTTCCCTATACAAGCCATAGCTATGACATCATCCTCAACGTCTATTTGACTAAGTCTTAATTTTGCCATCTCAAATTGGAATTCTGTACATGTATTTTGCATGTTTATGTCACTCAAGAAATTCACAGAATAACATCACAGCAGCTATATTCACTCTCATGGCTAGAACCTCCTAAAAAATCTCCATACTGTCCCCTAAATATTTTTCTTCTGGTTCTTTGACATATGCCCCCACCATAGTAAATATGTAGATTGAATGCATCCAAGTCCTCATCTGTTTATTTTTTCATAAAATAACATCAGTCACTATTTAATTTATGCAACACATGAAATCTGAATTATCATTGTCTACCTTTTCAGAAACATGAACGCAATAACCCTAATTTATTTGAGATCCAGGGATCACATGAAC
The DNA here is from genome assembly GCA_023065735.1 of Coffea humblotiana. Lineage (NCBI taxonomy): Eukaryota > Viridiplantae > Streptophyta > Magnoliopsida > Gentianales > Rubiaceae > Coffea > Coffea humblotiana. Next base: position 24,388,811 of record CM041209.1, on the reverse strand, counting down.
CCTTTAAAAAAACAAACAACCAGAATAGTGGTCCAATGGCCCTTGCCCCAACAAAAAAATTTGACTTCATCCTATTGCTTCATTATAATACATCCACTTAGAAATAAGACATTTTCACAAACTCTCTACTAACCTGATTAAGTTTAAACTATTGATTCATACAAAAAATTTTCATATTTAAGTGATTTCACTTACCACACCCGCTAGATGCCCCTTCTTCAATATTGTCTTGCTTGTGCATTTTCCAGCCTATTTCTTCCATCATTTGAGTCTCAACACCATCTACTGCTTTATTCTTTATCTCACTACAATCATTTGCCTAAAATCTGATGTGTTTAAAAACCCTTGCTTTTTTCTTCTGCAAGTTTGATTTTTTTTTTTTACCTTATTTTGTCTGAAGGATTTTAGTGTGTATTTTATCAGATTACACATTTAATTACCGACCCGTCAATGATGTTCCAAAAATACCCCTCTTTTGTCAATGATGTTCCAAAAATACCCCTCTTTTGTCGATCAATTAGGGGTTAGGTTCGATTTTTTTGGTGGCACCGCCATAGCGCTCCTTAATTGGAAGTGAAAAATAAGTTTAGGCACTAAATTAGATAAAATTAAAAGATAGAGACCAAATTGACACTAGTAAAAAAGGTTAGGGACTAATTTAGCAATTTTTCCTTCTTATTAGACTCAAAATGTCCATCATATTTCATTAAATAATTTTTTTGATTCTTCACTTTTGAAATATTAACTTTATGTCTCTTACAAATTCAAATCAGTAAAATTTAGTCCCAACATAGATTTTTAACCACCTTTTAGGCCGAAATCACTATGTGTCTCGCATGTGATCATTTTTTAAGTACAAAAGATCAGATCCCACACATTTAGAAACAAAAATGAATACATATCGGCTCAAATCTTACTTTCTTAGGATAAAAATAAATATAGTTCAAATCAGTCCCACTTAAAGTGAAAAAACGAATATGGATTCAGTCATTTATTTAACTGTAAATGATACCTAATCTTTTGCCTCTGAAAAATAACTATGTTTGATTCACATAATGAATTCTAGATAAAAAGTGATCGAAAACTTAAGTTGAGATTAAATTTACTAATTTGAATTTATAAGGGGCATAAAATTAATATTTAAAAAGTAAATGACGAAAAAATTCATTTAATAAAATATAAGAGACGTTTGAACGATTTCCTTTTCTTACTTTAAAAATAAACGTGCCTTGCAATAAGAAAATGGATTAAAACCAAAAAAGTCATATGTGGTTAAGCGAATATACAGGAAAGCTATCCGTAGTTTCAAAACATACAATCAGACACTCTTGATTTTAACTAAATTGAAAACATGACTGAAATCGTCAAAACTAACATGGGTAGACGAAATGACAAAAATAACCTAATATATGTAAGGGTAAAATGCAAAAAAACCTCATATGATTTCAAAAAATATAATATTCATCTCTTTCACACATAAAACAGTTGTTCTGATTTGATTAATATTTGTACATGGGATAATACCATAATCACAAACCCCTCCCCCCCTAACAATCATCCATTGTACATGTAAAGTGCAACATCCCTTTTGATGGCTTTTTCAATTTCAATAATTTTTACTTTTTCTTTTTGTGAATACTCACAAATCTTGTATTGGTATCGTAGAATCTAGTTCTGCTGCCCACCTGAGAGCTTGAAAAGATACAAGTAATTATTTTGCAAAATTTTCCTTCACTTTGTACAAAGAAAAAATATTGAAATTCTTTAAAAAAAACCTTCTTAAATAATATTATAATAGTAAAAATCCAAATTTAAAACTTTTACCATACCCAAAAGTAGTGTGCATACAATTGACAATCGATTTCTCTCAAGAAGCTTCTCTCTCTTTTCAATATATTTTCTGAAATTTTTGAATTAAATCCAACTTATATGTTTCAAAACCATAGAAAACTTTTCTATAGATTGAGTTAATCATAAGGGCTTTTTGGTGAAGGGTATATTAAATGAAAATTAATTATAAAAAACTGTTTTCAAGTACTACTTGTTGCAAAACAAACGCATGTACTTCAAACACGTTAATTTTGATAATTTCTCGTTGCAAAACAAACACATGTGCTTCAAACACGTTAATTTTGATAATTTCCATTGTCTTTTCAATTTCATTTAAACCATGAAGTGTCAAATTGTATATTTTAAAATTACGGAGAGCTTTTCTGCATCTTCGCTTAACCACAAGTGAGTTTTTTGGGTTTTACCCTAAGAAAATTACTGTTAAAAGAACCAGGCAATGGGCATTCGTTGGTAGCTTGTGCTTAATAACGATGCTATCCTTCAGAATCCAGTCTTACAAGGACAGTTCAAGAAAACACACTGAACAAGCTGTGACAAATGCAGCAGCCTGCAGGTGCTACAAGTGTAAGGATTGCATGCTCAGAACTCCACAAAGACAATAAACCGAAAGCTGATGCGTAACAACAAATCCCAAATCCCATAAGCAAGAATCTGAGTCAAAGCATTGGTACAAACAACCAAGACTCACACAACTGAGCATTCATGACAGAATTCAATGTTTAAGATGCCAAATCCAAGATTACTCCTACCGTTGATGTTGCTAAATTTACATGGATGGAAGAGGGAAAAGAAGGGGGAAAACGGAAACTGATGGAGAACCGAAAGCTATAGCACGCTCCCCATCTGTTCTTTGTTCCTCCAATCATCCCCTCCGTACAGACAAGTAACCAAGCCAAGAATGAATTGCCTGAGCATTTTCATGCTGCAGAGACTGATTTCTTCAGTGGGTAAGATGGGTCAGCACCTCCACTGTCAACCATCACTGATGAGATGTCTTCATGACCACCTCAACAGACATGACAGCGCTGGAGACACTCCCATTCCCTGAAGTAGAAGCTTCTTAATTGCTAGAAGCAGCCCCGCGTGGGGCTTGGTTCACCAGCAAGCTCCAACTCTCCTGATTGAAATGCTGTCTTCCTCGCTCACTGCCACTGGATTGTTGAAAATAAAATGATGAAATACCACGGCCATTGCCATTTGAAAGAATCTGCTCTTTCTCTTGCAACTGATCAGAATGTCCATTACAGTCAGTTGATAGATGCTCAGAACCTGATGAGTTGCCAGATTGTGTTGGCACAGCATCCCCACACTTTGTCTGCTCCTTTGATGCAGATTTGGACGATTTTGATTCATTGTTTTCGAGCATTTTGGTATTAAGGAATCGACCACCAGAACCCCTGGCTCTTCTCATAGCATGTTGATGCCGAGATTCGTGAAGATATGGCTGAAACAATAAAAAGAGAGCAACACTTTCAAGAGGTAGCAAGAATAAACTCTGGAGCCAACTCATGAGCAGTAGTATCTGATATTTGGCAGTCAAAAATGGACTTTGCATTTCATATCACACATATTGGTGTTGCACTTTTTATTACACCTCGTATTCAAATGAAACTTATCCACTCATCTAATATTTTATTGATTGTTGGTGAATCATGATCCCTCACTGATATTAAAAGTAAGGAGACGTGTCAACTTTATAATAGGTGTAATAGGGAGTGTAACAGCAATTCTATAACAGGAAATCCAAAGCCGAAAATTTGGAAGAGTGCTAAATGCAAAAGCCCACATAAACAAAAAGGAGGAAAGGAGAAAAAGAAAATCATAATGCAAATAGACAGAAGAATAATATGTAAAATTTTATTGCAGACAATACATACTACTTTTTCTGGCACAAATATTCTAAATGTTTGTAGTCCAGAATGTTGAAAAAACCTAAGTACTCATATAATAAATGTATTGAAAACTGAAAACCTTAATGCACTTCTGCTGCAGCTAAACAAGCACCAATTGGGAAAATAAGATCAAGAGAACAAACCACAGGCACGTACAAAACCAACATCAAATTTCATTCTTTTGTTGATATCATGAAATGAGTTTCCAAACCAAGAGTGAATTCGTTATATCATCTACACTCAAAGCAACATACCCAATTTCTTTGAAAAAAAAATCAAACAAAAATTTCAGATTAAATAACAAATCTTGAAACCCCAAATAGAACTTCTAAGTATACAATTATTTATATCAGTCAATACAATTATTCCATATCAGCCTTTCTACAAGGATGGCTTAAAACATTTCATTTCATCAAACGTCGATATGATCTTGCTTCAGAACAGAGATGAATATGTCTGCCACTGAAAGCTGCTGCTGCTCATCCACAACAGGATAGTACAAAGGCAATTGTGTACCTAAAAAAGGAAGCTCGAAAATTCGAATACAAAGAACCCCCAAAAGAATACCCACATTCAGGCATGAGAGGAAACCTAGTTTAATCACTTAAAGTTCCCTCAATTTCCAATACTGCAGCCACTGAAAAAGTAGAAATTAAGGTCTACCAGAAATTTAGTTCCTGGATTAGTGCTTCCCAACTTGACAAAAAGGTTACTGGGATTATAGTATCACTCAAACTTGCAGACAAATTGTCAGAACACGGGCATACATTATGGTTATTGGACTTTCCAGGTTTCTATTTTGAAGTTTCTGTGCTTGTCTCCCTTTCTTTCCTTATCCTATTGAAAGCCTAATACTTTCACAATTGCATACCAAAATATGTTCCCTCTGTTACTTGGCTTGCACTCTGTAGGTCCCTGCTTTTAGCTTCTTGAAAGGAGGAAAAAGAAGTAGGTAAGCAAATTAAGGTCAGGCATAACAACCCAAAGTCCAACCTGGTTTAAGCAATTTTATTACAGTGCCATTACTTTGATTGGGCGATCCTGGGCCATATTGCCTAAAACCAAACGAAGTCAGCCTAATGTTAATGTTTCAAGAACTTGTCAAACCCAAGGAGCCGAAAACCATTACATTTTGTAAGAGATTATTATGGCCAGGAAACTAGATAACTCCTTGATGGTTATGTTTATCTTAAGCTGTCAGTTGACGTAAGAAGAAAACTTAATCCCGCCATTTGCTCTTTAACCATCAACTTTATAATAATATTTCCCATCTTTTTCTTCCTATATATTTTGTCACCCGAGGAGACAAAAACCATTACATTTTGTCGGCATTATTTTCCCCACTCATCAAAATACATGGGATGGAGAAGAACCAAGAACAACGAGATACCTCGGCAGTGGTGCTATTTAAATAGCTAGACACTATATAAAAGTTAAAGCCACTAAATGAAACTTACCTTCCTCCCTTTCATAATCTTTTTCTCCATCTCTGCTTTAGCACGTGACTGCCTTCTCCTCAGTATTCCATGATACTGCTTTGCATTAACATAGACTGGTTCTTCCTCCATCTGAAGAGGCAGAGGCATTCTGGTCTGATGAATCCCAAAATACTGAGGATGCACCTAGCAGCAGGCAAAAAAGTTTACGAACTTTCAAACTGTACTAAGGGGCGTGCAACAAAACCAGATGCTTCACAAACTCAACACAAGCAAGCAGTGAGGAAAAAAAATAGTAGTATTCTGTAGATACATGATGTAACCAGATATGCAAATGACTACAAAACCGAAAATGCCCACAAAATAAATGATAGACAGCCCATTTTTCTCTACTCCCACCCCCTCTCCCCCCAAGAGGGGAAAAAAAAAACTCCCCCCTTCATTTTAATTGATGGATATACTTCTTGCTTTCTCATGTTCTATCACATGAGACAAACATCAAAATTTTACTAAAGAAGCTCTCATAGGAAGCCAAAATCAGCAGAAACCAATTTTCTTCACAAATGTCCTCAATACAAGTAAAAGCTAATGTATCTACATAAAAATGCATATGCAAACACAGAAGTCCCTGCTAGCGTAGAGCAGCACTTTAGACCAGTCAGCTTTTCCCAAATATAGCCATTAAAATAACGAAAGCTCAGCAGCAAAATTGAAATTTATGGAATGCACAGACATTAAGAAGAGAGGAAAGGATAAACAGAAGAAAAGGTACAGGCTCTCAAAATTAGATAGTTAATAGCTTGGGTAATGCTTCTGTTTGTTAGAGATGAAAAACTGCTGAGGACTTTTTCAGTTCTAAGAGAAGCAACTCATATAGAGTTCATAGAACAAGTCACAACCTGCCTATGCACAGTAACACATGAACAACCATGAAGCCTCCGGATGAAATAGAAAATGAGAACTTATCCTTACCGGAGCCCCATAAGTAATTACTCCCCCATATGCTGGGTCTGGATATGGGTATGGCGTCAACATCTGCAAATAAGATTACAAGAGCACAGTTTTAAGATGAAAGGCAAAAAGAGAATATTTGAGAAAATCCTTAACCCATATCAATCAATAACAAATCATTTAGATCTTATGGTAATGATGCATTAGTTGTTCATATCTAAATAACCTTTGTGTTTCTTTCAGTGTGCTTAGTGTTCACTCTCCTTTTTTTTCGAATAGAGCGAGGCGTGTATTTTGGTGAGGAAAAAGGAACTAGAGAGAGAGAGAGAGAGAGAGACTGACAATTGAATGGCCAACAAGTTCCATTTGAGAAGGGGAATCAAGATGCCCACTCACAGGTATGGTTGATGGTGCATGTTTGACTTGCTGTGGTCCTTGACCGCCACTTCCATTTGATTCTGTAAACAAACATTATAAACTTGTACGGTAAAAATGAATGAAATGTACCATATGGAATTATTTACCAGACAAAAGCATGCAAACCTATTGTTTTGCATGCACTTTATTTGGGAAACTTAAGTAGAAGTTATCATCACAAAAAGAAACACAAACATAAATCTCATTGGGAAGCAATGGATGATGCACATCAGAAGTCAAGCACATGTGGACCACAATAAGAAAGACTAATTTTCCCCAATATTGGGGTTGGGGATGGCAGGGTGGTAGGTATTAATGGTAGTTTGTCATCTGAAGTAAATTTTGTTCCAAACTGCATGTCACGTAGACTTGTGTATCACATCTTCACCCAAGGTTTCAAGGTACCCTGAATTTTCCAAGGCCAAACAACTAATTTCCACCTGTTTGAACAACAGTATACTGTCATGAAGGCAGAGATCTTGATCAAACAAAATGATATTACCATCATTCTAGGCTTAAGGAAAAAACCATCCCTGCAGAAGAAGAGTAACAGGAAGGCAACCAACATCTTGCAGAAAGTAAGTATCAAGGAGGTAACCATAAAGCTATAAATTTTTGTGAAAAATGACAATAGCACAGTGACAATGAAATGAGAACTCAGAGATCTCATTTCACTGATCTAAATCACTCTGTGAACTAAAGCATCATGAACTCCTGTCCTGTGCAAGATTGCTGGCGGGTAAATTTCTTTACCAGAGTAATGACTTCTAGTGGAGCTAGATTTTCTCATAGCACTTTAAATTACAAAAACTAGCTCAGTAAGTCCTTTCTTTTTGGTCTTGTACTAAAGTACAAGGGAAGACTCTCTAAGTTACCAGATAACTTAAACATCAGAAATGTTTGAAATCTCAGAATAAGCTATATATTGTTTCCTGAGGTTATGTGAAATATAATGCTAGAAATTTCAACTGTCAGTTTCTTTGCGGATTATAGACAATTAAACCTGCAAAATTGAACTGAACTTAATACCATTGACATTTCCCAAAACATCATGAACATCACAAAAGCATTCACTGCTATAGCTGAGCCATCTTCATTGAGTACCTCAAATGAATTGGTATTATCCAAGAGAACCAATTCAAAATAATAATTTGCCGGACCATCAGAACAATTTTTTTCCAAAACATTACTAGACCTCAAAATCTTAAAGGTGAGATGATAAGGAATTAAGGATTCCATGAATGTAAAATTGGATAGTTTTAACAAATCTAAGCCTTACTTAGAAATGGAGGCAAAAGACTGATGATGCAAGAACATGCATCATGAAATCAATTGCAGCTCAAATCATGTTAAATTTGGAATTTAAAGGTCCACATTCAGCATTCAAGGTTGATGTTAGGAGGCAATTAGTTTGAAAAGCTGAAACATTCAAAAATGTGTTCCTTGCTGGATCACTTTCATGTCTTAGCAAGTCCACTAGGAACCCCCATATCAATTATATCACTTCTAATGTTGTTGGAAGCTATATAAGTAAGCTACTTTCATACTTAAATCAGCAAACCACAAGCTCTTGAGCCATTTAGAAGGGGGTGAAAAAACCAGGGTCTTGAAGGAGTGCCATAGAATGACTCTTATGTTAGGACAAAATGCGAATCACCAAGATAACAATTTCTATTTCCTAATCCTGTCCAAAGTTAATATATTTTGGGATGGTTAATGTCTTGTATTCTCTATTTTGTCCTGTTGTTCATTAATGAACCAAATCAAAGGATGTCCAGCTAGAAACCACAAAAAAATAGTCAATATTACAGTTGAGCGGCAAATTAAAAGAACATCCATATTGGCTTTAATGTCATAGTCAAATGGTTGCCAATATCGTGCTCAAACAAAATCAAATCATCAAACTATGCAACATACTAATACATAAAGTGTAATTTCTTATACTGCACAGGAATTAAAATTAGATGAAACAAAGAGTCGCATCACACAAAATTTGCATCCGCACTAAAGTATGCAGAATTAGTACCAGATGGTGGAGCCACACTGGTGTCCCTTTCCTTGGTGACGTTTTCACTGACAGAACCATTTACAATTTCCCCTGGAGAAGGCAGACATGTACTTTCATAACCCCGCCACCAAGGCTGTGTGTAGACTCTTGATGAGGTGATATTGTGGACTTCAGTCTCAAGCTGCCTACCTTCATTTCTAGCTATAGTGGGCATTATACTTCCTCCCAAATAAGCAACCAGCTATAAAACACCAATTACTTAAATAAGAACAATAAAGAAATCAAAACAGGGTCTTACAATTTAACCAACTGATAATAATGCATCTTTTAATTTAAAAGTCAACTATGTAAGCCTAGAGAGAGAGGTGGAAAATACTCCATTCTATTTCTAGGCTCCCAGCTTACATATTGATACACACATGTCGGTGTCAACTCGTTTTCTTGGACAACCAACTTATGCAGCATGTAAATGTTCGTGCTGTCAAAATTGCCAAAAGAGGAGTTTAATGCAGCCTACCTGGATCCATATATTTCCATGGTAATCCCGTCACTAGCAAAATAAGCATCAACTAGCTAGAATTTTAAGTCAACAAAGTTTCAGAGTTAATCTAAATTTCACTATTAACTACAGCCAAAACTTTCCATATTTTCTAATTTTCTAACTTACAGCTTTCATAGCCACCTAGAAAACGAAACAACCATAATCCAGTGCCTAAGCCTCCTGTCACTGAGCATATATATTAGATATTTTAACAAAAATTGACAATGAATCATCCCTTCCAAAGATTCACCTGGAGCAAAAGCCTGAAAACTTACAAAAACAATTTACATTAAACTGAAAGACACTAGAACGAAGTGAAATTCAAAAGATCAAAATTTACACCACTCTAATCCCATTGGACCCTTAATTCTTCCGTAATAACAAACCATATTTTACAAATTACTTCAAATAAAATGAAAAGTTGCAATATTAAGTGAACCCTTTTTTCAACCGACAAGATTAAACCAAACCAAAATCTCAATTTCCATTTTCACTCAAGCTTTCAGCTTTTTTGTCTTAGTACGTCAAATTTGATATTTTTTCCCCTGTTTCTCTTTCTGGGTTCCAATCATTTTCGAGGGCAGTCAAAACAGAGCTAGAAATCAAATTTCCCAGTCAAAAATAACTCAAGAAAAAGAAAATCATACCCAATCAGAAAACCCTGAATACTAACTTGATGGGAAAAAGAGGTGACACCAAAAAAATAAGGAATAAAATGAATTAAATAAATAAAGACTTACTTTTTAAGATGAGAGCAATGGATTTAAAGCAAACCCTTTAAGGAATTTGGTCTGATTTTGAGTTTGAAAGACTTTATTTCGAATCCATTTTGCTCTGTGGAAAGCCCAGCCCCAGCCAGTAGTCGATGTGCACAGTGTTCTTGCATGTAGTATTTATTTTGTTATAAAAAGTTACAGAATTAAAAAAAAAAAAGAATTCTAGAGAGAGAGAAGAGTGAATTTCTTTTCCTTTTATAATAAGAAAACAATTTTAAGGTTTGGAATTATTTATGTTTCACGCCAATGTCACTTTCTGGGATGTCTGTTTTAGTTGTTGATTTATTATTTTATTTAAAGGGTGTTTGATTACCACTTTGGATCAGGAGTTGAAGATTTTGAGGCCAAAAATGGCCTTGAACCTTCTTCTATTTACAGTCATGTCATTTCCTTGTTGAGAATGTAGCAGTGGGATGTAAAAAGCCAAGGTCTTTCTGCATTAATTTGGTGACATGGTTATGGAGAACTAGAGGAAGAGGCAAACCCCCAAATTAAAATCAAGCAATGCAAATTAAAAACAAAGTTTTTTTTCTCCTCAATGAAAGGGTAGGATTTATTCTTTTTTATGACAAAGGCAGAAGTTATTAGAAGTTTGATTTGTCAAATCAAAAGGAAGTTATTGGACGCTTTTCTGAAAGGAAAAATTATTGGAAGTCGTTGAAATTGAATAAATTATTGGTATTAGTTTGTTTGTGGTGATTATATGTATAAATCTATACTTAGAGGTAAAACTGGAATAACAAATAATGACAAAAAAATTTTAATGCCAACATTTTTTATATATAGAAAGATATCATAAATCTTAAATTGGACTCTTAAATCATGGACGAATACTGTAAGGATATTAATAATTAGGTTTAATCCCCGATTCCGCATGTAATATAAATTATTTCAGTAACAAATTCACCTTTTTTGGTCCAAAATTATGGTTTTCTTCATGGAGAATTGTTGTATTACTAGGGGTAAAGTTTTAGATGCCAAAAATGGCTTATATTTTTTTTTTATCAAAAAATGGCTTCTAGTTTTGATGTTAACAAAATCTGTCTCTTGCTTCGTCATAATCAAAATTGAAAGAAATAAAACTCAAAAATTTAATTGTGAAATGTTTCTTTTAGTTTTTCCTTCTTTTCCCTTTTTTTTTTGTTTCCTTTCCTTCTCCATAAAAAAAGCTATAAGCACTTTTTTGGCATCTAACTTTGAGACAAAACCTCTATTAATATAAAAATTCTTAATAAAACTTAAAAAAGAATATAATTTTGGACCTAAAAGGTTAAATTTAGTTTTTTGGCACCAAAAGATTAAAACTATCAAAGAAATAAGTAAGCAAGAACATGACTCTTTTTGCAATTGAGAGGGGGCAATTTGTGTATTTCTTGTACACGAGGGGCAATTTGCTATTGAAGTATTATCACAATGAGGCATTTGGTGATTATACCAAATAATTATTATCATAAATCTTAAAGTAGGATCTCTTAACAATGAGTTTGATTTTGTTGAGAATAGTGGAAGACTTTTCATACCTAAGTTAATGAATTTAGAAAGTGATTTAATAATCAAGTCTTAAAAACTAAAATAGAAGGTGATTTGATATGATATTGTGAACATTTGACAATGCATTTTGGCAACTTATGGTTTCTTTTTAGCCATATAGGTATGACTTGCAGCCTTGGAGCCTTGCAAACATGATTGAGAAGCAATTTGAAAGTCAACATTGTTTTTAAAAGTATATCAAGTTTGATTGAGATATTAAAGTTTTAGACCCATTTTATAATCAACTTGTACACAAGATCAAATTGTAAGATATTGAACATACATCATGATTGAGGCAAAAAAATATGTACAAAAATCCCCAACCTCTACTGATTGTTTTACTACGTCAAAGAATTGGCTTGATTGTTTTACTAGTCCATTAAGTTGCCAATCTTCCAAGTAGTTCCAACTTCCAACATGGTGGGAAAATGACTATGTTTTCCATTAAAAAATGAATATGTTTTTTGGTAAATATATTTTTTAATCACTTTTTATCTCACATATATAAAATCGTTACCGTACATTTTTCTACAAAAATTCCAAAAAACTGCAATCCAAACAGGACTATGCCATGTTTACATGATGACTTCTATTCTACCATCTTTCTAGTCCCATATTTGATGTTCTATTTTGTGTCTACTATCCAAGATGATTTCCATTCACTTTTCATTGTTTCTACTATCCCGGATTCATTCATGCAAAGAATTTTTCATTCTAACAAATGTATACCCCAGAGATAAAGGATTTCCAGTTAATAGAATGAACATAATCCGACAATTTCTTCCCTACCTCCTATTTTTCACTACAAACTTAAGAGTATAGAGACGAGATTAGGTTGCATAAGACATAAAAAATATGCAAGCCATGAAGCCGAATATCCCAAAACTCATAAGGGATTTGTCATGTCATCCATGGTTTACTTATACTGCCGGCCGCAGACAAAAATATTATTTCAATGTTTTGTACAATTAAAAGCTTCTATATCTTCTTTTTTTTGGGGGGGGGGGGGGGGGTGGGGGTGATTGTTTATTGTTTCCAGTGTTGAACAGCAAAACGGAAGTAAACTATGTACCAAGCATATTAGCGCAAAAGATAATGAGGATCATGATTATAAATGGGAAAGGTCTATAAACATATAAGTAAATTATTTAAAGTTAGGTAAGGAAGTTACAAATTCTTGCATACTATTAGTTCCTTACCATACACGTTAATCATTTACAAATTTTACCTTTTGGATTAGCCCATTGTATTGGACTACGATTTTAATTTACATTTGGAATAAATCATTCGCTGAGAAATAGTTAAGTGGAATTGTGAAAAATCAAATAATTCTTAAAGACTAATATATTTTCGTGAACTTCAATAATTTAATTTCTACATTATGATCAAAATAAAAACCATACTATACTCTAAAAGAAACTAGAGGAAGACAAACCTACACCTAAGCCATATATAGCTTAATTGTTATCCATTCTGTGGGACAGTATTTTGATCCAATGAAAGTCTTTTAAGTACAACCGAGGAGCCATGAATTGAGTGGTTCAAGATAGAAAATATAAATGAGAGATTTCAAGTTCAACCCTCCCACTTACACTAAAAAAAAGTACAAAGAGACGGAGACAAGCATTTTGCCCAACTAAACATATAAAAAGTTTACGAAACATGAGTTGTAAGTTGATCCATAATTAACCATATTTTGCATAAGTTAATCAATATTCCTACTGACTGGATCCCATCCAACTGCAAATTGAAAAAATGGTGGAGACAGGCCAAAAAGGAAGCTCTAGGTTATGAACTAGAGTGACTTAATCCCTAGTTATTTGTCAATTTTATTGACTTTAAACATAAAATCATGAAACTCACTTTTCTGGGAACTGTGCCATATGGTTATGCCCAAACCCCAAGTGGATGATGTTCAGATAACTTCTCATTTTCCAACTCAACATCTTTAGTCGCCAAGACCTAAGATTCTTCCTCAAAAAAAAAAAAAAAAAGACCCAAAATTCCTAGCGTAGGGCCTCAACAATTATAAGTTTCAATTTTCTAAGCTAATGTATATATATGCTGACACAATGAACTTAGGCACCAAAATAACAAAATAATATGACAAAATTTGTCCCTTCTTCAAATATGTGTTCCAAACATAAAAAAACCTCTCCTACTCAATGACCTTGTTCTCAATTTATTTTCAATTCCTGATTTAAGATTTTGATTTTCAATTTATTGCGTTTTCAACTGCTTTTTTTTATCCTGAATTTGGATTTTTTAAGCTAAAAAAATTCTAAAAATCAAAAGCATCTATTTTGATGGTTTTTTATTCTGATTTTTTAAAATCAATCTTTACATAATCAAAAGCAATTAGAGAACAAGGCTAATAACTCTTAAAAGTAATCCATGGAAAAGAATAAGACCAAGAAAGAAAAAGCTAGAAAAGAAACCACCAACCTATTTAGTAGGGTTTCAAGGGCAAATTAGTCACTTAAAAGCTTAATGGATAATTATGATTAAGACAGCAATTAGTGCTTGATTTATAATTATAAGTAAGATACTTAAAGAAAGTTATTGCCAGCTAAGCCACTTTTATTGGGAGGCCACAACGTGTCAGGCTCATAATAAATTGGTCATTGGGGCCCACATTTTGGTGCTTGACACGTGGTCCCCGTCACATAATAGCAAAGCAGTTATTCGGACTTAACGGAGAACTGACGCCAGACGGCTGCTAACTGATGGTGAGTTGTCGTCATCATGGGTTGGCATCCAACAGAGTTTGACGGTAGAAGGTGAAGACGTCAGCTGACCGTGAGTCACACGCACGTGGTGGCTGTGGATCAGACACGTGGACGGCGGAAATTTGTCCTCTTAACACCTCACCACTTCGGCGTGGGAATTTTTAATATGAAATTTTCTAATATGAATTTTTAAAACTTTTTTCCTAATAGGGGAAAGATGAAATTTAAAAAACGATTATTAAATCAGAGGATTAAAAATTAAAACTCAGAATCTCCACGTTCTAAGGCTTCAACCTTTAATATGATTCAAAATTTGGTCAGTGGTGAATATTATTTGAAATATATCATCAATAATATTTGGATAGAGTATTCTTTAAATTATTATTTAAAATAATTACCATAACACATTTTTGTGATTTGATATACGTGAGTGAGATAAAAGGATAATTAGAAATATATAAAGGCAATTAAAAAATGTGTTTATAATACAAACAAAATAATAATTAAAAAATATTTATATCAAAAAACGCACTAAATTTGCTTGATATTAAGGATTTGTAGCACAACCAATCATTATTCCAACAATTCGCGATCTGGACAAATTGTGTTGATGTATCAGTTGTAGAGGAAAATAGATAAATTGTTAAAATCATGTATACACAAAGAATATAAAACGCGTAATTTTTTTCTTTAGCGTCGTGGATACACAGACTAAATGTGTGTACACCTGTGTGAATTTTTTTTTTTTGGATGTAAACGCATATTATAATAATATGTTTGGCATATTGAATTGAAAATTTAGTTGGGCACCTAATCCCAATACTAAAGGTAAAATAAAATTAAACCAAATGACCATTATGGTATAGCTTTTACCCTTTATGTCATCATGCATCCTTTGATGTCACTTAACTCCTCTTAAATGTATACCTAAGAATAGTGTAGGTCAAGAAATTCAATTCTTTAACTTGCATTAAAAGATTTAAGTTTTCCTAAAAAATTCGCTAAAGGCACCCCTTTGGACCGTAGGTTATTCAGTTTTCTCCAAGTTCTCTTTTGACCCTTATGAGTTCTCCCCTCTCCATAGTATAGAATAGAAATAAATTTAGAATCGAATCTATTGTGTCCCGAATATAAAAAATCCCCTTAAATGTAGACGAACACATGATTTTTCCCATCAATGTTGTCCAAAAAGACAAGAAAAGAATAGCAAAAGGAAGAGATAAAAAAAAAAGGAAAAAAATAAAAATAATTAAAGTTACAAAGATAATTTTGTCCAAACACATCATGTACGGAGTTAAGTACCTATTAAAACAACTTTAAGGAGGTCAAGTATATTGGATGCTCATATTACCCAATCCCTTTGTCGGCCTCTTCATCCATACTCCACTTCTGGAAAAAGAAGGATAAGAACCAAAGAGGCACTGAAACTGGCAAGAATTTACTTTTAAGGATAATTTTTGCTTCCCAACTTTGCAATCTACGTTATAGACTGTACAGCTTCTAGCTTCTGATCTTTTGGACATAAATCAGGAATTCAGCTGTTTCAAGGGAACATGCCCTCAAGATATTCATCAATGTTTTCATCAACATTGTCGCTGTCATCCCTTGTTGAAGTTGAAGCCTTTCTCCCTATAAAGAACATGCAAGACAAGTATAAGGAAGCTAACCCTGAGATAAGAAATAAGACATCGTTTTAGATATTTTATTTTTCATGTGAAAGTTCCGAAATCAGCAACGTATTGAATCTACTAGCCAACATATTGATTCTGCAAAAAGTGCATCAGTTAAATAGCTAAGCCACCCGTGAAAAGTGCAGATAGAGGCTAAATGGTTTTTCAGACAAAACCCTGGCCACCAAATGGGGTTTCTCGTCCACTGGAAGACATGAAACTTCTTGACAACATCCATATCTATTATAGTAGAGCTAAAAGATGCCCAATACATGAACATATGAGGCCATGTACGAAAGCTACAGACCACGTCTATTACAGTGAAAAAATAGCTTCACCAAACTTTTAGCTTCTCTACTTTGTAATCAAAGTATTCAGACATAGCAATACTATCTGTACAGAATTAGAAACTTGGCTAAAGCTAATTGACACGTGCTTATTACACAGCTAGTACTTAACAAGAGGTGAATGCAAAACACAAAAGCAAAAGGTTGGGTCCAAATTCTCCCATCATAATGGACAGGAAATATTGAGAAGATTCAAGTCAAAGAACACACCAAAAATTTTTCACAATCAAAACTATGTATCATAGAGAAAAACTAATAGATGCAAGTTCCTGCAATTAGAAGATGTCAATTTCCTTACTATTTCATGGCTTTTACGTTTTAGCAAGTCCTTAGTCCAGATAACAAGCTTTTTCTAAGAATGGTTTCTTTTATCTGTTTGTACCAGACTGAGCCTTGATAGATGCAGAAGTTGTATGCACTCTTTGGTCTTTAAATATTTCAAGTAACTTGTAACAGTTAAGACATGTTCAATTCAGTAAACAAATTTCACAAGTGCATGGCACGTGACCAAAATTTATGAATTTAACTATAAGAAGGGTTAAAACTTGTTCGAGATTGTTAAGAAAATGCTCTAGTGTCAGAGACAAGTCCAGTGAAGAAAGCCACCCATACTTCATAGGCGTTGAAGAATTAACTGCATTAAAGTGCAGACATTAATGTCGGTAAACAGCATTGTAATCAACTAATAAAATTTCAGAGAGCACCAAAAATTAAAATCAGCTACAATTCAGAGAGAAAACTTCAAGTGAAAATCAGCAACAAATTGTTCCGAATAAATGGATGACTTTCAAAGTTTCAGTTTCATTTGTGTTTTTCTTTCTTTGAAAAACTATCATGCTTTAAAGAAGGCCAAAAACGTGCCATATTAAGGACACCACTTGCTAAAAAATCAAGGTCCGAATGTGTGACCAAATACTGACACGTTCCTCCTACTCCTGTATCAGAAATAAGGACGGCTAATTATGTTCTCAACTATCTAATTAACAACCCACTTCATCCATTATTCTGACATGCATACTGTCATACAATAAAATTGTTAATATCAAACCTTTTCTCTTATCCTTCCTCCTGTCATAATGACTGTCTGAATCATCATCACTTTCTGATCTTTCCCTGGAAATATGCCAGAAATCAGAGGAATGAGAATAAAAGAATCTTGTGGATGTAGGTATCAGGTGGCTAATGAGATGCACCTTTTCCTTGAATGCTCTACATATTCCCTCTGTACTGATTGTTTTTTCTCTTTCTGGTTCTTGTAAAGAAGCTTTTCCGCACATCTGTTTTGAACAAAACCCATAAGATGCAGCTGTCAAAATGAAATATAAATTTCACCAGGTTGTTAACCCACCAAATTATGACCTGAAGATGAAGTATTTTATTTTACTTTTTGATATCAAACATGAGATTTTATTAATGTACATCCGCCACTGCAGCGAAGATTGCATCAGATGGAAAACAATCCCACCAAACAGCACGATGAACAAGGGAAAGAGCACTAAGAGCTAAAAGATGAGCAGAAACATTTCCTTTCCACTTATCATGTACTCCAGAAACCTGATCAAAATCATTAAGTAACATTCTCACTTCGTGAACCGGGTGTCCAATCACTCAGAGATCATCTTTGGTGTCATTAATCTTCCAAACAATATTAAGAGAGTCCCCTGCAATGACTAAGTGACTGATCCGAACATTGTTCACAAAGAGGAGCTTTAAGAAAAGCTAGAAGCATAACATGACTAACATCTAAAGCATCATAAATTCTTTCTGTGAAAGCTACTTGAACAATCCCAGAGTGGTCCTGAACTGCTGCTCCAATTCCCGTAACATCACCATGAAAAGCCCCATCCACGTTAATTTTAAGCACCTCAGACCCAGGTGGTATCCATTAGCTTGCCACCATCCGCCCTAAATTTGTATTCAATCATGTCAATATTTTGCTTTAAGCTAGACAAATATTTTTAACACCGTTGACACATAGTCATGAACCAGGGATGAAACTAAAATGTCTTGTTTTTTTCTGTAGTTCCCTAATGTTGTCGGATCTACGCTAAATTGATTTCTCAGAGGTCTTAATAGTAATGAAATATAAGCAGAAGCTACTAAAAGAGCAATGCTCCTGATGTAGCATGGGAAGCATATTGACATTAACTTTGATTTCAAAACTTAGTGGTAGACCCTTTAAGAATTGGAAGATAGTTTCAGAACTTTTAGATCTGAAGTCTGAGAATGGGACTTTAGAAGTAGGAATTGAGAAGGAAGCAAGAGAGCAAGAGAATTAAGAAGCTCTAGGAATCCAAACAAGATTTGCCTAGGGTTATTTACTTAGTGACGTTGTTCTCAATTCTCAAGGAAATCACAAAACTACATAAACTCAACATAACTTCAAATGTCAACTAGGTTCTGATCTCCCAGATACGCTTCCTTACTTTGCCAACAAAAGCACTTCTTACTCTAATGCTATTAAAAATGTTGCTTAAATATAGATACCATATCTCCTAGCTACACATTTCCTAACTTCTCAGCTAATATATTAAAGAGAAAAGCTAGTCTTCAAGGAAAAGTCTTCTCAAGGACTAAGAAAACATTGTAACTAAGTAAACCTAATCACTACAAGGGCTAAAAGCTATAGGTTTAAGAAGCCAAAATGAATTTGACAACTCCGGTAGTTTAACTTCCTCTAGGACAAAATACTAAGTACTACGATATCCAAATGACCCTCAAGCAATTCGGAAAATCCAGAATTCCATGAGTTTTTAGAATTATCCAAACATCATTATAGACCCCTATGAACTATGCATCAGCACCTGTTATTGACCTGTCTGTCTTTGAAATTTAGACAGATACCAAAATAAGTTGAGTCTTCCAATATTTCCAGGGGACAGAAACACTTGAACAGAGGGTCAAAAACAACTTTGCTGGGAAGTCAATTCATAAGGTTCTACAGAAAAGCCAGTCCTGAAACATCCAGGGGGTCAAAAACAACTTTGCTGGGTAGTCAATTCATAAGGTTCTACAGAAAAGCCAGTCCTGAAACATCCAGATAAGCTTAATGTGTAAGCACAAAGTAACTACTAAGTATCACTGATCCATTGTGCTTCTTGTGCACAAAAAGCAAAATTTGTGTCATTTCAAAGAAATAACTTGAGGCAACCCAGAAACCCTTACTTTGTAAAAGTAAATTTGTTCATCATCAGCAAATTAAAAGTTGTGATTTTCAGTAACAAAACAACCTAAAAATTTAACTAAAAATGGGCAAACTTGTACGCAAATAGAAACAAGCATCTTACTTTTCACATGTCACCAACTTCACCAGGGCTTGTTTGTTTTCTCCTGCTTCAAAATAAGAAAAGTTCACCTGCATTTACAGCAAATTTAATGGAATAAAAAGTAAAATAGGAAATCCAACTATTGAAGAATTTTATATAAATGTTCCGATTCCAGCCTGTTCGTACAGTCTTCCCATAATTATAACAGTGAACTCTCTACACAAAATCACCAACTTCAGACTGAATAAACTAAACAGCCACTATGTTAAATAATTTTTGTACTTCACTACCTGATACACAGCATTAAAAAAAAGGAAGGCCAATCCAAAAAATATTGATATAATCTGAATCTGTATAATGCCATTATTTAATACTTGAAGTTTTTTCAAATCACAATCATATAGGCATTATTTGTTCCTTTAGTTTAAACTTCAATGACTAACTAAATTTGAGAGCAACAATAACCTAACAGAAAATTAGCTAGACACTTGATCCAAAAAACCATATCTTATTTAATTAGATATGCTCAAGCTCCCTAGGCCAATTTTGTCAGGCTCTTTAGTCGGCTGAATTCCTAAGTTTTCTTAGCTTCACTAAGCCTTTCAAGCTTTTTTCCATGTATCTGTAAAACACGATATCTTTATCCACCCTTGACTGTAGAAGACGTTCAGAAATGCTTCTATGTTCTATGTACCATTATATCACTTTAGATGGAAGCACACCTTAAATTCTAGGAAAAACTTGCTCGCTCCCTTCTTGTTGGCCACACATATGTAAATAGTAATACTGAATCCATCAGCTGTCTCTTCCTAACAGAAGAGAAAGAAAGCCCCTTGCATGCCTTTTGACTTACTTTATCCCACAGTGACACTTAAAAGAGGCTTTGTTGATGCATCAGTATATTTTTGAGGTACCAATATGCAAGATGTGATAAACCTTCACCCCCCCCCTCCTTCCTCCTCTTCATCATCCTCTCTCTCTCTCTCTCTCTCTCTCTCTCTCACACACACACACACCTACATCCTGCTGCCAAAAACTTCAAGCAAATATTTAGATGTTCAAACCTATGTCCTTTAAGCAATTTAAAACAAGAGCAGTCCACATCCTTTGTTCTCAACAAGGCAATATCCTACTGCCATTTACAAAATGGCTAAGCACGCAAGGTTCCAATCATTTGGAACTTGGGCCAAGTTTCCTCCGTTTGGATTTGCTATTTTTGGGGATGTTTTTTAAATGTTTTACTCTAACAGTGTATATGAAAAACTTTTACTATAGATATGTTTTTTGTGATTTTTTGGAATATATTTCGGGGTAACTTTTAAAATTAAAATATTTTTATGTCACTTTTTAAAAATTAATACTATCACCCACAACCACCACCGCCACTATCCCCACCCACCCACCCACCACCACCACCACCACCCCCTCCCTCTTCCTCCTCCTTCCTCTCCTCCACTCTTCCCCTTCCCCCCACCACCTGGCCCTCCCTTCCCCCTCCATCTAGTCTCGACCAAATCAAGGCCTCTGGTCTCCAGATTGCGACCAAAAAGTTGTGACCTTCTGGTCACAACTAGAGGCCTCGATCTAGGGGTGGGGGGGAAGCGGAGGGAAGGAGGAAGAGCGTGGGGGAGGAAGGAGGAGGAGGAAGAGAGAGGGGGTGGTGGCGGCGGCGGTGGATGGGTGGTGGTGGTGGTGAGTGGTGGTAGTGGGTGAAAAATGTTGTAGAATTTGATTTTTTTTAATTTTTTGTGTATATTTGTGAGTTGTATGGATCATATGTTTTTTAAGTTGTTTTTTTGTTTGTGTATTACTATACCTTTGCCTTCTCTATCTGATAAAATTGGTTAATTTATCATGAAAATATATGATGCATATTTACATGGATGTTGAGTCAAGGGACCATAACTCTTCACCGTTTAAATATGGGGGATCCAGGTTAGTCCAAGCTAAGAAGTTAAAGCTGTTAAAAATGTTTCATAAGACCCTTGCTGGGCTAAATGGTCCACGGTCTGAAATCAGGGACTAGTAATGCATACATGTTAGCATACAGATTCACATAAGAAAACATATCCAATTAGGTTATATGCAATGCATACATGTATCTAATTTCACACTTAATTCCTCTACCCACTGAAAGTGTAATGCTTTCCCTTTTGGAATGTCCCAAAAATTTAGTCATCTTACCAAAAGTCAACGTTATTATTTATATCTTTTTCCAATGTTCAGCTATATGTCATGTTATATCCAAATTCAAATTTAAGTTTTGGAGGGCAATTTGGAAACTAAGCACCACTATCACAATCAAACTGCTATTCTTAAAAAGTCGAAATTGCAAAGAGCGACCAAAAAATTTTGGACGTAAGGTGTAAATGAATAAATTCAGATGTGTGCATGCGTGACTCCAAAAATATAGTTTCCATTTTAAGTTGCACATCTCATATAAAATTTCTTGAAAGTATAAAGAAATCTATGCTAGAAAATCACTTCAGCCTCTTTTGTGTTCAATTACTTTATTTAATAAATCACCATCCTGGGGACATAAATAGACTAAACAGGAAAAGTTGTAGGACATAAAGCACATACTCGGCTTTTAAAAGGCGCTCGACTAAATTTTCATGATGTATACCCAAAGAAAAACGAAAGTCCAAGAATTATGCTAATATTATAAAGATAAGCTCTGTCACGCCAGTCTCAAAACTTCCACTAAAACGAGAAAACATAACAGATGATACATAGCTTGCAAAATTGTAAAAATACTTCCTCCACCAGTGTGCAGGGCCAGTGACTGTTGAACTTGCAAAATTTGACCTCTTATAAAGCCTCTTACTTAAGAACATATTGCCGCCTTTTGGTTGTAAATCTTACATTTTCAATTCCACCCCTCTGTATACGTACAAGAATAAAAGGGGATGTACTTTACTTTTTCAACACAGCAATAAACTCAATATCTAAATGGAAAAAATCTAGAGAACCTCATTCAATTTACAAAATGATTATTACTTAATTACAAGGGTTGATATCAATTCTTGAAACTCATTGCAAGGTAATACTTGAAAGCATTTACCAATATGAGTTGACAATTTTAATTTTTCATGCATGAATGACTGGTTTGTTAAACTGTACTCCTACGAATCGCTTCAACTCTTGAGTTGTAAACATGTCATAAGATGGTATGATAGTGCTACTTCTAAACTTGGTTAAGAAAGGAAAAAGTGAGTAGTACTTTAATATTTCCTTTGATATGAATAGAGAACTAGAAGAACAAAGGATACTTTTGGAAAGAATGAAAACAATTTGAAGGGGGAAAAAAATCAAAGTTCTAAGGGATTGGAAAGAGATAGCAAAACAACTAGGCTTTTCTTTTCTTTTTTGGGGGCGGGGGGGAGAGAATCTGCAACAAGAACAAATCGACTCTTTGAGAAAGGAAAAAAGAGGAAACCATCCCTTGGTGGAGTAAGAGGACCATAGGATAACAGTTGGAAAGCTAAATATAGAGAATCTCATTCAATTTACGAAATGATTATTACTTAATTACAAGGGTTGATATCAATCCTTGGAACTCGTTGAAAGGTAATACTTGAAAGCATTTACCAATATGAGTTGACAATTTTAATTTTTCATGCATGAATGACTGGTTTATTAAACTGTATAATTAAAATCAAAGTGTTTCATTTGTTGAGTAGGGCTAAATGCTACTGCTATTCTATTAGCTAGTATAGTTTCTCCTATAGTTCTCTAAAGTTTTTTCTCCAAGTTTACCATTTATGGAGATTTCTCCTCACAAATGATATAGTAGTTGAATCAAACTTTATCAGGGATTAATTAGGCAATTCTGTCATCCCCAACCACCAGTTCCTCCGTTGATTTCCCTCTCCAGATATGCATATGCCCAAAAATCAGTTCCCACTAATTCTTTTTCTTCCCTATACTAACTCACGAACGGCTAGTTTATCTGCTCCTCCCCCTCTATCTATCTATCTTTCCAAATCTCCAACGGCTTTCTTTTTCTTATTTCCCCAGCCAACGGCTAGCGTTTCTTCTTGCACTCTCAAAGGGAATAAATTTAAATCTCAAACAGCTAGTTTCTATATTTTCTTCCCTCTCTGTCTCTCATTATCTCTCAACGGTTACTTTTTCCTCTCTTACCCGGTGTCTGTCTTCATTACATGGTATAGGTCTTAATATCCCAACAGCTAGCTTTTTTCTGTATACATCTATATATACTGTTCAGCTTTACAAATTTTATCCCATAGTCCTCATTCTCCACCAACGGATGGTTTCCTCTTCTATCCTTTCTCAAAAAGCCGATTTATTGTTGTTTTTTCAAGCAGATTCTCTCTCCCCACCCCCTGGCCCAAAAAAAAAAACAAAAAAAAAGAAAAACCTAGTTGTTTTGCTATCTCTTTCTAATCCCTTAGACCTTTGATTTTTTCCCCTTTAAATTGTCCTCATTCTTCCCAAAAGTATCCTTGCTCTGTTCTCTATCTAGATCAAAGGAAATATTAGAGTACTACTCACTTTTTCCTTTCTTGACCAAGTTTAGAAGCAGCACTATCATACCATCATGTTTACAACTCAGGAGTTGAAGAGATTCGCAGAAGTACTTAGGATAGAAGAAAATTTCCTTGAGATTCAATGTCACTCCACCCACCGTAGGTTGGGAGAGAGCTGCGGCATACTTAAAGTATCTACCAATGGAAAACTAGAGATCGATTGCCGATGTTTTCCCGAGTGTCCAAAAGGTATTGTCTCTCTCTACAAATAATCTACAGTAGAAAGTTTTGAAAAACACCCGTAAAAATACCTAATCCATAAGGACCCAATGTCTTACTCCTTGCATTCTACATGCTCCTGCATTTCTATCTTGGCCATTGCAATTGCTCTTTGCCATAATTAACACTTACCAAAGATCCTATTTGTTATTGTTCTAGAAGGGCATACCTTGTAAGGATGGCCATTTTACCCGAAAATAATACTACGCAAAAGGAAAAATTTGAAAACCAGGAAAACTAAGTTGAAAGCTAACTCCTTGATCAAGAAGTTAGCTTCTAGTACAACATTTTTTTTTGCTATGTATACCCTCAGGATTTGGTTATATTTGTCACATGCTTACATGACTAACAATCCAAGCTTTATATGACAGTGAACTTGTCCCCTATTCAGTTTGGTAGGCACATTGGCAAAAATACTGCAATGGACAATTGGAAAAACCATGTACGTGTCATGGATACCAAAGGGAAGAGAGTTCCCTTGAAAAAAACTTGTCTTCTTAGGTATTATACTGAGAAATTTCACCGACCACGCCACTCAAACATGCACCGTGATGAGTTCATTCGTTGCTCTAAATGCAACAAACAACGTCGCTTTTCCCTTCGGGACCAAGAGCAGTGCAGGATCTACCATGATGCCTCATTGAAACAAGACTGGCAATGCTCAGATATGCTTACCACCATGTAAGTTCATTTAAATGCTAATAATATGTCATACATTAATTATTATAGGTTAAAATAACACGTGGTACAATTATGGAATATCTTGTCAGTCTTATGCATCTCAGATATTTCTTCTCAATCTTGCTTAGTACTGTCCAAATGGTTAAGGCAAAAAAAAAACTGTTAGGCCATCATTAATTGTATACAAGAAAGAAATTTAAAGAGTTCGTATGATCTTCTCTACTGTTTGATGTATATAGGATTTTATCCTAGTAAGAAAAACTCATCTGCATGACTTCTGCAGATTCATCTACTGACTTCAACTTTTTTTACTTAAATCCTTCAGTTTATGTTTTGCTTAATTCGCTTGTCATGTTTGTAGGCCATATTTTAATTTCAATTTCAAGTTCCCTGCAATAAGCAAATTTCATATTATTGTTTTGGCATGCAGTAGCACACATTCTTGTAAAAGTTATATGCATCATGTTTGCGATCAAATTGCAGAATAACTTGTGATGATGCTGAGGAACGCAACAGTCGAAAGCCATCGAGGGGTTGTCCTAGAAATCCTTCATGCAAAGGTTGTGTCAGATGTGTTTGTCTAGGTTGTAGTACATGCAGGTTTGAAGATTGTGAGTGCCGCAGCTGCAGAGAATTTTATTCAAATTAAATATAAGGTCTTAAAACTATTCTGCTTTTAACCTTTTATTCTCAAATATTTTGAGCATTTCTCTATTGCTAGCCTACATTGCTGACCATCATCTTGTAATCATGTGCGTTCAAGTGAATTTTCAGATGTACTCATTTCTTTATTTGGTGAAGATGTTGAACATGTACTTTCTATTGTTTTGTGGAATAAAACAGTCAGTCTGAGCATTTTAAAGTTTCACCAACAACTCTGCATGTTTACCGTAACTGCAGGTCAGGCATCCGTCTCTAAAGAAAGATAAAGAATTATAATAAAAATTTTAAGTTACAATTATGTGAAATAGGTCTCCAAACTGGAAACTTTTAGCCTTAACATATTAAGGAACAAAATCAAATAGCCCGACTTCCTTTTTCAGAAGTTGACTCAACAGAGTACCACTTAAGCATTAGCTCAAATTCTAATGACAGTTTATATTCAGCTAGAACAGGAGAAACATCAATTAGATCAGACGAAACAACTTCAAGGCCTATACACCTGTTCTCAAGTGAAATTACCCAAACAGCTTAATTTTAATTAGGCCTTTGTAAAAAAAAAGGGAGAGAATGAAACTACGTATCTCCTAGTCATCAGAATTCTTTTGCAGCTTCCTTACTCATTCCATGCAAATATTAGAGTAGAAAATTACTTTATGTTGAAGAAGCATTCCTACCCTTCCTAGTTTGGGCTGGCCAGAGGCGACTGCTACAAGTAAAACCTCCAGCAATTCAAATTACAAAACGTAATTGGCTATACTTTCTTCCCATCTCATTTTTTCTCCATCCCAAATGTTGGGTTGAAATGGGGCTATTTGCATTATCTAAGAGGCAGGGAGGACAGAATTACATAGTTGATGGAGGAAACAGGTGCCTAACAGGCAAGGAGGCACGTACCAAAAGGAAGACAATTGAAAAATGGATAAAGCTGAGGTAAATTACACCAATAGGCAAAAGAAGAAGCAAGCAAGATCACTGGAAAAAGTGAAATTTTTCTGGTATATTCAATCTTAGTTTGATTGTTTATCAGGAGAACTGATTTCAGACAAAAATCAGGATGCTGTCAGACAACAGAACATTCATAATCAGATTAGCGACAGCCATCAGGATGAATAATAAGAGGACCAAGGGCACAGGGCAAGGAATCTGTCCAGAGAAAGTAATCTGATTCTTAAAAATAAAATAGCTAATCTAAGAATTTAGCATCAAAATAACGGGAAAGCAGTCCAACTTCAGAAACAGTACTCTTATCCCCAGCTGGAGGAATTTAACACAAGGACATGGATGACCAATTATTATTTGTGATGGTGATGTAACAAAAGAAAAATATTTGATTTGCTGAAGTCCGTTTAAGGTTCCCCTTGAAAATTAAAGATTCAAAGTTTCAAACCACATTTTCATGATTTTCAGACTAAAAGAGTTGAAACCACCAGAGAACCAAGCCAAGATCTACTAAATATACACTAAATACAGAACCTGGACCTGTTATGATAATACTTGTGTGAAGGATTAGGTAAAAGAATTGCTTTCTTGAGACAGCTTTCCTCAACCTTTGGATATTAAAGTCACAATGAACTATCAGACTGATCAGCGCTGCCTTCTTGTTGTGGTCCTTCTCAGCGGTTAAC
This sequence comes from Coffea humblotiana, assembly GCA_023065735.1. NCBI lineage: Eukaryota > Viridiplantae > Streptophyta > Magnoliopsida > Gentianales > Rubiaceae > Coffea > Coffea humblotiana. The sequence continues at coordinate 24,361,656 of CM041209.1, read as the reverse complement.
ATTGCAACTTTTATTGTATAATTAATATAATCATAGTGTGTTAAATCAGCAAGATAGATTTAACACAACTTGCTGATTTAACACAACTTTTTTAACCTCCCGCAAAAAGTACGAACAATCAGTCTGATTAATTAGGACAACTTTCCTCACCAAATATTAAATATCCAAACAAATAACTAGTGAAGGTTGTCCCTTTTTACAAAACTTTCCTGAAAACCAGATGATGGCCTTTTAGATGGAACTAGAGGCAAACCAAGTTGTCTGGTGCTCATTTGCTTCATAATGAAAGTAAGCTCCAGCCTTCATTTTCAACTTTTCCATTCAATGAACTTCGTAAGCTAAGGATGACTTCCATAGAAACCAGATCAAGCTCAGGCACGTTTGTCATATTCTAATATATCTTCACATAAATATAAATCCTCATCATTGCCCATTTAGTTACATTAAATTGATCAGAAATCAATAATTTTACTCTTTATTCTATTACAAAATTATCAAAAGAAAACTCTGCTTCAATTTGATCACAGCTCAACTCATTCTTCTCTTTGATTTGTTTGACATGTAAAAGATTTCATTTTTCCATTTATTCCACCAAGTCATTGTAGAAGCTTTGTTACTAAAATTGATATTTTGAAAGGGAAAATTGCGGTCACCTCTCAGTCATTTTTCTTCTTCAGGAATGCAGGAATCTTGTTTTGGGACTAGAAGTGATTTTTGTTATACTTCTAAGTAAAAATAAACTTCCTAGATAACTTAGGAGTCCAGAAATACACTGTTATCTAGAGAGACCCATTGGCACATGACTATCTCTTTTACAATGAACATGTGCTCAACAAAATTGAACACCTAAACCATTTTCAAGTGAAACTAATATAGCTTAAGACTAAACATGTTAGTATATTTGTAAGCTCTGCAGTTTCTTTTTCACTAAATTGATCCCATAGTACAAGTAAATAAACCACTTTTATTCAAACTATTTTAGATGTATGCTAACATCCATGAATGTCTGCCAAACTTTACTAAATAACTTAGTTGCTACTAATGAATTAAATGAGAAAAGCTGATTTCCATGCAAAGGAAGACCAACAAAATCCCATCCTTAAACTACATAACAGTATTACTAAACTTTATTTTCTACTTTTCAATCAATTATTTCTATTTACAAGATTAATTGCTGTTGAAGCCAAATCATAAATTTCAAGAAACTTAAAAGCCAAGATTAATTAACTAAAAACAATATAAATATGGAATGTATTGGGCCAAATTTCTGCAATCCTTTCTCATACTCTAATAAGACGATCTACAAAAACCCAGCCCCTCATCTACGCTGGGTGTCTTCTACTACTTGCAAATGCAATGGGTGTCTATTCTGAGAGAAAGTATATGATCTTAAGTGATTCCACTTTGCCACAAAAGAAAAGAAAAGATAAGAAAAGAGCAATGTCTAACAATTAAGTGACCAATCAACTGCATCAGCTTGATTACACATGGAAGTTAAAGGATGCTGTAAATAATTAAAAGGTATGAAACTTGCCTCATAGCTTGCCAAACCTTCTTTATTATTGCAGTGTTTATTACCACAAAAAAACTGCCCTGACAACCAAGGATACCAAATTAGTCGAATAGACATTATGACAGGTCAACTGACACGGTGAACAGAAAGAAAGCTTGTGACCAGAAATATTAATAAAGTGCAATTAAGAGCATCAGAACAGGCCTTTTCCACATTTTGAAGCAATGCCAAAAATAAATTCACTCTGCTTTTCTCGAAGTTCATTATTCTCGTGCAAAAAGTTTTCACTCAGCAAGGAAAAATTAATCTAATATCTCTAATAATGTAGAGACTGATACTAGAAAATACACATATCAAGCTTCTAAATACTAGAGAGAGATTATAATTTTCTGAAACATGGTACACTCTAACAAACATTAATAATTCAAATGAGACAAATGAAACTTTTGGAGGCAGAAGGTATGATTATTCAGATTCTTTATAATAGCATGATGACCGCTTAGTATCATTTTCTGAAAAACTTCTGCAATCTCTCTTCCCTTACATAGAGAATTAACAACATCTTACACCACATTACTGTGCTAAAAGGGCTAATTGTTGAAACTTCAAAGATTACCATGAACAAAGGATATCGGGATAAAAAAACAATAAATAAAAAATAAAAAAAAGCTATGACACAACTCCTCTCAAGCAAGCATGTCACAAATATTAAGGTTCAGCTACAAAAAGCCTAGCTGCCAATCTGGCAAGATGATTATATTACACGCTACAAAATTATCTATCCACTTATTCTGACACCACAACCAAGAGACATTATAATAGTATCCCCAAAAATGGGACAACGCCATCACCCTATCTCTATTAAATCTTCATTTCATAGCAGCTGATAATAGTCACAGGTGCCCTCAGCTTATGCCCATGCAAAGCGCAAGCATAAGTTGATTAATTTATTTATTTATTTTTGGAACTCAAGTAAGTTCTTCTTTGTCATCCTAGAAACCATTCTACAAAACGCCAATAAGGGGCTTGGGTTTGTTTTGCTTGGTTGAGTCACAGGTACAAGTTGAAACATCTCTAGGGAAAAGCAAAAAGATGTCACGTGGATTCAACTCTATCCCTGCCCAACTAAAGCTCAAGCATTTCAAAACTAAGTCAAAAAAATTTAGGCACAGTTCGGATTGAAGGAAAGGAGAGGAAACACTGAATAGAAACAGGAGGAGGAAAGGAAAGGAGAATGGTGGAAAACCATTTCCATCTATCTTATTTGGATTAAACATGGAAAGAAACAAAAAGAAACACTGAATGTATTGTTGGGGAATGAAAAGAAAGGAACAATAAGATTATGTGTTAGTTACATTTTAACAAAGTCTGTATTTCCCTCCCAATCCTTTCCCTCCTGAAAAATCAACCCAAACAATAAAAACCTTATCCCTCCATTTTCCTTTCATTTCCCTCCTATTCCTTCAAAACAAATGGTGCCTTGTGGCAAAGGAAACAAAGTAGCAATAAATGCACATATAGTGGAAAATACGAGCAACATAAGAAAACACATTATAAATATCTTCCGTGGAGTAGGAGTTGTAAATGAAGCAATTACTAGGCAAAATTCAAAGTACAATTCTACCAACAGAAAAATATAGTGGCAATTCATTTATGAAAGGAACTTACCCTTTCCAGATATCACTTCTTTTTCAGTCCTCCATCTCATACCAACCTAAGAAAAGAAGAGAGAAGAACTCAGAAAAAGTTGCTTTATACAGAAGCAATCATAAAGTTTTTGAAATACAATGCTACAGTAGGGTTCTTGAAAAACACAATATCATAAATGAAACAGTGTGTCTTCCATCCATAACTGATAACATGCATTCATCTTCACACATTCGACATGCAGAAGGATTAAGCTTAGGGGAAGAGAGTAAGGGTTGGCCCAGGTATGAATGCTAACTCCATCAAAAATAGAGAACTTTCACAATCAAATCCCATTCTACATCACCAGATCATGCCATCATATGCGTATCAGAGCTCAAAAAGAGGTTGTTATACACACATCTTTTTCTATATATATATTTATTTATGTATGTATGTATGTATACGTATACATAGTGACCAGCAATATGTACATCAGAAATGGCATGCTCTTCTGTTCGCAAGTGATGTAAGTGCATTTTCATATAGTACAAGATATTTGAGCATTAAACTTAGGCACAAAGAGAAGGATTTGGTCAATCTATAAATATTGTTACATTTATAAAACAGCAATTTTCAAATACGGAAGTAAGTGGATGAACCATGGCAATAAACTTATCCTCACAGCACAAATTTTGTTCATCCCCATTCTGTGCAGCAAAATGATGTAACATTTGTCTAACCAAAAACCAAACATGCCATTGAAAAGTTCCTTTGTTATCCTAATAAACCTGCTAACATTCCTCTCATAAGTTATTATCTTTCAAAAGTAATTTGTATCTAGAAGAGCAAAAAGTATAATGCAAAAGGAAATGGATGAATTTAGAAGTACAAGATACCTTGCCACTCTTGTAATGTGACATATCTGCTATGCAATATCTTCTTAGAGTTAAGGTAAATAAACCAAAAAACACTGATTCCAATAGCTAAAGGGTTTCATATAAGTCTAGCTTGGTCCCCAGCCATTCGAACAAAACAGCATATCACAAAGCACAAAGAAAATAAGAAGTCAGATACTTCAAGCTAAATTTCAGCACAAACAGATATGATGAAAACCAAAGAATCAACAGCAACGTCGATTGCAAGCAGTGCTGCTTAGAGGATGCAAATATGCAATCTAAGCTGTGAGACACAATAGTAGGTTGCAGCAAAGCAGAATTCCTCGGACTTGCTTGTACATGTCCCCACTAATAATATCAAGTCTAATAGAGTAAGGTACTTTCCCCAGTAACTGAAGGATAAGTAGTTACACCATCAAATCATGATTATATTTTCATACAATCCTATAGGGCCCAACAGTTTTTTTTTTTTTTTTTGGCGCAAACAGCATAAAGCTAGATGAACAAGTAAATCATTTCTTGACTAAAAATCAATCATAGAGGACATCAATTTAGAAGAAGAAACAGACATCACTCAATATCAACATAAAGTACAAAAAGCAATAGGGAACTATTTCCAACTTGTAGAATCATAAATAATCACGAAAAAAAAAAAAAGAATAAGAAAAGATCTATTTTTTCTAAGGATACTCCTTGAATAGCTTATCATAGTAGCGCTTCACCAGCCTCTGTTCCCAGGATGGATTCATATCATCTTCCTCAGTTCGTATAAACCTTTTACAGCCACAAAGAAAATAAGAAACAAGAAATTTAACAAATGAGTGCACATTATGTCTCTACAAGCTCCCTTCTCCTACCGAGAAAAGATCAATGCCCCAAAAATGCTATGATGTCCCACTTTATTATGTTGGATATCATTAACTTTGATCTTGCAGAGAATCTACTTGTTAAAATCTATGCTTCACTACATCAATACATTGTAATCTGGGTGTCAATCTGTTGCATTGATCCTAATCTCGAGAAAGGAACAACGAAGGTTAAATAGTACTAGTTGAAGGTCATGCTTTAAACAGGAATTACGGTTCAGATTGTGAAGAAAAGGAATAAGACAGATTCAAAATTTATCTGATTTGCAATTTAAGAAGAGAAACTTTACATACCTATATCCTTCTCTAAGAGTATCCTGATCAGTTTTAACTGGCAACTTTGCCTTCACAGACCTCTCTTTCCCATAGAAGCCAACTATGAAATAAATCCGATCATTAAAAAAAGCTGTACTAAAACCCAGAAAAACTGTACTATTTTTTATTAGTCAGAAAGCCACAGAAAAGACACACCATGTTTTTTTAAAGGCAGATTTCAAACTTACATCCTTGAATGAGCAGGTTAACACATGCAGTAAAAACTAGGCGCTCATGACCACTGACTAGCTACTGTGTTCCCCAAGAAGGGCAGGTCTTATATTGGTAGAGAATCATGGATGGATATAGAATATCTGCATTCAGTTTCCTAATTTCTTTCTTCCTTGTTTCATTCCATTTTTTTAAATTACAACACAGACATTTTGCAATTTTGCTTCTACCTTTGATCCTCATCTCAAACACAAAATTTACTGCAAAAATTGTGGGTGTCCCCATTTCTTCACAGAGAGAGAGAGGCTGAGGAAAGGGCAAGGAAGGAAAAAGGAAGGGTTGAAGGGTAAAAACGGGTTTGGCCTATGTTGGACTGTGTTTTTTTCTGTTTCTTGCCAACAGTAGGGACAATTATTGGGGTTATTTAGATGAACACAACCAAGCAGATATAACTGGCACTTGGCAGGTAAGTTACTTTGGATCAATTGCCGGCTCACTCATATTCAGTCAGCATTAGAATACATTGGGACGCACTAACATCCTTAGATATTCAGTCCTTCAAGCAAAAAGCCTATATAATTGACTCATAGGTTATCTGCAGTGAAAGAGCACAGGATCTCAGGACTAAATGAAAAATCAGTTTTCTAGCCACTGCTAAGCAAAAGGCACAAGATTGAGGGTTATAAGATTTACAAGCATAGACTGCAAACTGTTAAAAAAATATGACAGCACACATTTTTAGATGTACTTGTTGCACCAATCATCCATGCTTTAAGAGTTCACTCTAGGAAGGTAAACATATATCTTTTCAAACTCAATAACAGAGAGACTTGATTGTGGTAAAACATAAGATGAGAAGCTAAAAGCTGCAAAATAATCGAATAATTCACCTTAAGATACAAAATAAGGCAAAGAGCTCCCATCCAGCATCATACTATGGAAAGTTTTAGGTGTTATGGGTACAAGATAAATCTAAAACACCAGGACTTGTTGAAACTTAATTAGCTTGAGACCTTTCCCAAACAAATCCAGCCCTAAAACAGAAGCCAATCTGGGTCACACAGTTCGAGGCACAGGTGATTTAGCTAAATGCAGGACAAAGTTTTATACTTCAATTAATAAATTTTTGTATTTCATGTCAAGTCTACATTCTCAGACATTGATAAAGAAGTAAAGATTTGTTTGCTAAACAATTGTAAAAAGATGTTCGAGTGATAGTAGCCTCCTTTTCCCACTTCAGAGGAGGAGACTGTTCATCACTCATGTGTTGTAGGACAAAGGGGGCCAGCAAATAAATCGCTCACCATCTGCCAGGTTTTCCTTGCGTCCGATTACATTATACCATACAATCAATTTCATCTTCACCACCATTAAACAGAAGGAACCAAAAGTATTAATCACTGAGCTATGAACAATCACGAATATTATTGTGAAAAGATCAATGGCCAAACATTACTGTGTTATGTCCTAGTACAAACAAATAGTAGTTAAATGCGATTCGAGCATTGGAGCAACAAAAGTTATGAACTTTGAAACAAAGAAAAACATCAAGTAATTTATCATCATTGCATCATTGCCAAGTTCTAGTAATCAAAATTCCAAAAACTTAATCAATTTCTGATTAATATCCAAATGCAAATACAATCTTTTAAAATATTTAACAAAGAACAGAACAAAGAAATGAAAAGAAAAAAACCTTGAATATCAAATTAACAGTGGCGAAACAATCAAATTTGAAAAACTAACCATAATCATTGATGAACTTCTTGTGGCGATCGTACGCATTTAGACCTCGTATATGAGCTTGATATTGCCTGTTACCATATACAAACATCCAAATTTTAGCTTCAATCCTCGATATTCACAGTTATATTATCATGACTTTCATCACGTCTAAGAAATACGATTATAGAAATTACTAGAAAGACAGAGAGAGAGTGGGAGAGACGTACTGTTTTCGCGCTTCTTTGTCGAAGATAGTCTGCTTCAGAGAAGCAAAAGAAGCCATTTTTCTGCTTGAATTTGGAAACCCCAAACCAAGCCCCCTCGGTCCTTTATACCAACGGGGAACCCGATTCGTTCCACCGGCAATCCAATAACTTTAGACCATAGTTCCGACAACTGTAAACCATAGTTATTAAACCCGATTCGAGACGAATCTGACGAAAAAAGAATGTGAGTCAACATGTTATTGGTTCAATCAGTAGGTGCTTGGTTTCGATGAGTTATTAAATATACCTACATATTAGGTTTTATAATTTTTGATATGATTAAAAGTATAATAAACTATACCATGGTAAATATTCAGTTAGTCTAATTTATTATAGAATCATTAATTCTTATAAGAATTAATAGAACCTAAATTTAATTAGTAATCTACTAAGGTTCAAATATAAAAGTTTATCTAAGTGTAATTATCTAGTTTATTTATGAATTTTAAGTGCAAAAAGTTATTAGGAATGACATTTGCCTTTAAAATGAATTGTGTAACATGTTTTTTTTTAAATCGATTTCACAACTTATCAAGTTTGGGTAATAATAAAATTTTATTAAAAGATTCCAAATAAATTTTGTTTTGGAGAAATAAAATAAGAATAAATGTCTAATATAAAATATCAGAAGAACTAAACAACCAACAAATAGGCTATTGGTCCAGTGGTGATTGCACTTTACTTGTTCATATGAGGTCTTATGTTTGAACCATCACGTCAGCATCTTGTTAAAATTTTTCCCACAACAACATGCTAGACCCGATTCATCGGATTGACCGGTTGAACCACTGGTTCATTTACTTTTTCCCACAACAACATGTTAGACTCGTGGTCGTTACAAAATCGATCGGTTGAACCACTAGTTCATTTACTTTTTCCCACAACAACATGCTAGACTCGTAATCCTTACAAAATCAATTGGTTCATCGGGTTGACTGGTTGAACAGCCGATCCATTGATAAGTCAACAAATTTATTACTTAAATGATCCGATTAAAAACCTAGTTCGGCTTAGCTTCCAATTCATCGGATTGACCAGTTAAAACCATGGGTAGGCCCAAGTTTAATAACACTACTTTAGGCTGCATTTGGATCGAGGGTTTTGACAAATTGAATCCTTAGTTGTTCCAATTGTATTTTAAGAAATTGCATATTTTTTTACTTCTGACCATTTTCACTTTTGTTTCATATTGGTCCTAAAAAATATGTTGCACTTTTATTTAGGAATAAAAAATATTAATATTTTATAATCAGTATAGGTATAGATGCATGACAATTAATATGAATTGAATTTGAAATCCAAATTTTACATATTTGTCATGCATATCTATCCCTACATTTTTTTCTATTCTTTGTTGTAAGCATTTAATTTTTTTTGAACTCCATTTTCCAAATTCATATATGGCCTATCTCCATACTTTTTTTCCTTCTTTATTGTAATCTTCTGATTTATTAAGTCAAATTTTGAACTCTACCAATAACAAGAAGTTAGAATTTTGAAAAATAAAACTTATCACTTGAGTTTCATTTATCTTCTTATGCCTAGTTAAGCTTGTCCTCCTTTGATTCTTAAGTCTATATTGTCTTGACGACTTGTGAAGAATTGCTTTCTTTGATTTGGGGATTTGCACATATGTCCTACTATTCAAAACTTTGTTGAAGAAATAAATGTTAGTTTTTATTCAACACATTTTGACTCGTGCATATAGGTATTGTATTTTCTATTTGGTCGTGATTTTTTCTTTTTAGGTTTTGGCCAAGTTTGAGATGTGGATAAAAAGAACCATGATATATATTATGTCTCTCTCTCTCTCTCACACACACACACATCTATTTTTTTGGGGTAAAATACAAAACGTCTCTTAATGATTGAGCTAACCTACGAAAAAGTTCCTTACGATTTCAAATCATACACTTCAATCTCTCATGGTTTGAACTAATTTGAAACAGCAACGAAAATCGTCAAAACTAACGGAGATGGACGAAATAACATAATTACCCTAGTGTGTGTGTGTGTGTAAAAGCAGAAAAAAGACATTGGGTTTGTTTGGATAGGGTATTATTTGAAATATTATTTGGAATAATTACTGTAACACTTTTTGTGATGTAATGTATGTGAGATAACAAGGTGGTTGAGAATATAAAAAGATGTATTGAAAATTGTAATGGTGATATCAGCAAATAAATTTGGACAAATAATTCCCTGTCCAAACAAACCCATTCTAACAACTATCCTAATTGAGGAAACCTATAGAAAAACTATCCTGGAAAAGTGACGATCTAGTCGAGACCTTATCCCCACACCCTCTTGCCTCTTTCTCACGATTAGATATGGTCGCTAGAAAGAGACAGGGTGTGGGGAAATGGTCATACGGGAATAAGATATAGCAAGATGTAGGAAATGAGAGAAAAGGGGAGAGAGAGGGAAGGGAGAGAACGAAGAATAAGAGGGAGGGAGATGGTGTTAAAGGAGAGAGTGGCAATGGAATATAGAGAGTTGTGGTGGCAAGAGATGGAGATAGTTGCAGAGAAAGAGATAAGAGTGGTATTTTATTTATTTATTTAGTTATTTTATGTACAGAAATAAGGTAAGTTGTATTTGGGACATTTTATTTATTAGATTTATGAATAGAAACAATGTGAGTTGTATTTGAGAGTTTTGGGTTGTTTTTGAGAATTTTGTAAGCTCTAAGAGATTTAATAGGCAAATTAGCTAAAATTTTGATTTAAAAATTATTTTCTTGATCAAGCACTTGTAATACAACTGCATTTATTTCAAACTTGTTAATTTATATATTTTTCATTAATTTTTCACATTAGTTCAAATTACAAGGTACCAGATTGTATGATTTGAAACTATAAAGGGTTTTTTCTGTAGATTTGCTTAACCATAGAGTGGTTTTTTTTTTTTGCATTATACACTTTTACTTAATTCAAAGGGTATATCAATTGAAATTTTGTTTTTTTTAGTATAAATACTCGCAAAAGAGGCACGTGTATTCCAAACCTTTTAATTCAGATGATTTCTGTCGTTTTATGAAATTAGTTCAAATCACGAAATATCAAAGTGTATGTTTTGAAACTAGAGAGAGCTTTTCCGTAGATTTGCTTAACTGCAGGGGATTTTTCTGTACTCTACCTTTTTTTGTTTGGTTGAATTGGCTAAGCAGAATGGAACATAGTTGGCATGTATACTCTGTTTATTGTGATTGATTTGGTATTTCCACCTTTCTTTTATATATTGGATTGACAAAACATAATCGCTCGAAATATGTTACAAATCAATTCTTAAAGTACGTGTGGAGCTATATCTACTTTGTAGCTTCAATTGAATAGAGAATTGCTAGCTTTGGAAATTGAAAAATGCAATGCACGCGAGGAAAGAAGAACAAAGAACTAAAACTTAAGTTACCAATCCGTGGACAGATTCTAACTATGTAAACTGGATTGATGCACGGATTGAAGGCATAGAGCAAAAGCCTCAAGTAGAATAGAGCAAAACAAGCGATTCACAGACTGGATCCATGGATCTATATTGGACCAAGTTTTTTTTTTTTTTTTTGGTTGTAGATTCGCGGTAGAAATAGGCCAACAATCTATCCTACAATGCGTTCGTGGATTGTGCGCCGGATTCGTGTTGACAGAAGTTGTATAATTTGCGCAACTTGCATAACATAAATTTTGAAGAATTTAGACCAATTAAATGGTTCATTATATGCATCAAGATATGATTTCGGCTAACTAATTTGATTTTTTTCTTTACTTTTCTTATTTCTTCTTTTTGCTTTTTGCAATATGCCTCGCAACTCAGCAACTGATATTGCCACAATATAATCTTCCTGCCATAGCAATTCTTACTTTTAATGACTATAATACCCTTCATAAATCATATTTTTGTTTCCCTATTAGCTGCCCTCTCGATCTCTTTCCTTCCTGATTGACCCATCTTTTGGAGTTGGTTTGCTAAATCATTAAATTAATAAATACAGAAGAATAATATGTGATTGAAGTTGCTATGGAAACCTCTTGTGAAACTATCCTTTAAACAAAAAATCATAAAACACAATCGAGTTCATTTTTCCTAAACTAAATCATATTTATCCTAGTTCTAGCTCATTCAAACTAGAATTTAATCCAAAAGACCAACTTGTAATCCCGAAATTCCCAACTTTCCCAGCTAATGTTTGAAATAAACTTAAAAATTTCAATGTTCGCAGCTAATTGGATTTCAAATCATCTGAAACAACAAAACCCACTTGAAACCAGTTAGTCAAAAAACATGCAATGTACTTCTTTTGTTACTGAAAATAAAAAGAAAAAATGGCATTGTGATTGAGTTTCATACCCACAACCTCACATCGACTAACATCTGTGTTAAAGTGAAGAGAAGTGATGCAGTAGGTCAAAAGAGGAGAAAAAAAAGGGTTCAAAGAGCTAACTCATGCATAAGGAAGGAAGATGGGTTTGAGTAGGCGCAATATGGTGATGGTGGCAATAATGCGGCGTAGGATTGCAAACGAACCGAGCCGCTCGCAAGCAGCTTTCGAATCAAACTCAACTCGACCTCAATCAATATCGAGCTGGAGCTGGCTCGAGTTCGAACTCGAACTCAAAATATTAAGTTCATTAGCTCGCGAGCCGACTTGCGATCTCGAGTATATATATATACATTTTTTTTAATTTTTTATTTTAATAGTATATATATTATTTTTATTTTAATAGTAAAATTACATATATATTCTTAATATTTTATTATTTATTAAGAAAAAAATATTATATTATTTATTTTTTTCGAACCCGAGCTCGAGTTCGAGTTCAATAAAAATAAGTCAAGGCTTGGCTCGATTAGGTCAAAATTCGACTCGACTCGTTTGCAACCCTAATGCGGCGGAGGGAAAAAACATAAGGGATAGATGGAGATGATATACTTTTCACTAGAGCCAAAAAAAAAAAGAACCAAGATAGAGTTTAGAAAATGCAAGGCTATAATTTTAAAAGATATTTTAGGATCCTGAGGTTGGTGTTGATAATTGAAGGGTAACTTTGGTATTCAATATATAATTATAGTGGTAGTTAGGTATATGCTATGGCATAATCTGCTCAAGTATATTTACCGTCAAAAGAGTTTTAAAATTTTATTTGAATGTAGGTCAAAAGATCAAATCTCCCTATCACGTTCTAAAAATCCAGATTTTTTGGAAATATTGTCAACGGGTGCGTAAGCACCCGTTTGGACCGATGGTGGTTCAATTCCCTCCGAATTGTCCCTGGGTCTCTTCAGGTCCCCTCCTCCTTTTAGTATAGAGTAGTGTAGGTCTGTCGTGTTAGGCAAAAAAAAAAATAAAAATTGAGGAGTTTGACAAATAGTTTAGTATACTTGTACATGATACCAGACTAACTGCCATAGTGGCTTTGAATAATTCTTTTCTTTGTGTCTAATAATTTGTGTGTGTGTGTGTGTGTTTTTTTTTTTTTGTTGTTATAAGCAAAATACAGACGATGGACAAACCAGAAAGCATAGAACCCAATTAAACAATTAACGATCCATTCTTTTTAGTTAGCTACAACATTTAGGAGAGAAAAATTACTTGAATGAAAGCCCCACTTGATTCTATACTATTGGTGATTCTTTATGCATTATCAAATAGCAACCACAAAATGAAAACAAAAAAGTTACATAGAAAAAGGGCCGAACAATGAGGAATAAAGAGAAAGAAAAATTGGTAAAATTTTTTGTTTGAAACAAAAAAATATCAAAGTTCAAGTTTTTAAGCATTTTTAAAAATTTTGAAATATAGTTAGACCAAAAAGCACCAAACTTAAAAAGCATCTAATATGGATCAACTCTTGTTGTTTAAAATAAAAATAAAAAAAGAAGCCAAAACAAATTCACTTAAATTTACCCCAATAAAAAAGTTTGAATAAAATGAACTAGAAAATGGAGATAATGAAAAGGATTTAGAAAATTTCTCGGTCAATATTCACTTATTTTTCTCAGTGTGGTTATATTTTAATAAATGTTTTCGTAAAAATTATCAAGAACCATTTACACTTTGCATAAAAAACACACCTAGAAAAATTTCTCAAATTTTCAAAAAATCACCAAACTCCTAATAGATAATATCTAAAGGCTTCATATTATGAGTTTTCAAAATAAAATTCCTTGTTTGGACTGCAATTTTCTATCTAAAAATTTTTATGTTCTCAACGAACATATTTTTCAATTATCTTTTTATCTCACATTCATCAAATTGTTATATTTTACTGTATATATTTTTTTATATAAAATTTTCAAAAAATAGTAATCCAAACTGGCTATTTTTTCTTCTGCAATTGGCATTTGGTAAAATAAATAGATACAGAAAAAAAATCAAAAACAAGAAATTCAAAAAGGAAGCCTTAGCCATTAGCAAACGGTAAAAAAAAAAAAAAAATCAAAAACAAGAAATTAAAAGGAAAGTCTTAGCCATTAGCAACCAGCATTACGCTGTCGGTGGAGTTCCCGAGTGAGTCTATCAGTCTCTATCACTCTCATCTCATCATCTCTCACTCCCAACAACTCCACTAAGTCGTCCTCTTTCTTACTTCTTAGCAGCAGCTCATTTACAGCTCCTCTTTCGCTTTCGTCTCTTCTAAGCCAAAATCAATTCTTTATCAATTATTAGTCCTCATTTTTATCTAATTATTTAATTTGCTGGTGTTATTTTATAGTTATACCCCACCTTTCCTTTTATTACTTATTGCTGGAAAATAGCTGCCCACAGACGCAGACATCTCTCTTGAGTTCAGAGAGAGAAAAGAGAGAGAGAGAAAGAGTTGATGGGCTGTCGGTTTTGAGGTTTGAACTGAACTGGGTCGATTTCAATTCCGTTAATTCTTGCAGCATTGGAACTCTTTCTGGGCTAGTGATATACTGTAGTGGATAATTTTGTCGGCGGAGATTGCAAGCCGTAAAGCCTAGATCTTGAGGTACGTGTCCTCATTTTCTTTGTTTTTTAAGTGATTTGGGATCTGAATTGTGAATGGTTTAATGGGTAAAGATGCATGTGGGTGTGGGCATTGTTTTGCTAGCTTCATTTAAGTGGGTTATTAGAGAAAATTATGTCAGTAAATGCCAAAATTATTTTCTGTTTTTGGTAATGGGATCAGTTGAGGTTGACTGTTCGTTTACTTCATTTAAATGTTGAATGGAAGCTGAAGTTTTGTTACAGAAAAATCAGGGATTGAAAATTAGGTTATTTGTATCATTTCAGAAAAAACTTCGTCGATATTGCAGATTTTAGTGGAGCGTGATTTTTTTTTAAGTTAACTTTTCAGGTCGGTTTTTTGATTTTACATCTGATCTATAATTTGAGGGACTTTGTTTAGTTAAAAGATCTGCTTTTGCAGAGATTATTTTGCTTTAGGGAAGAATTTGAAGGTTCTTGGCATGTGGATTCTGCTCACATTGCGCGAGGATCTGGATTTTTGAGCGCAAATCCAGTGGCTGACATTTGAAGCTATTAAGTCGACCATGGAATCAGAAGGAGAAACTAAGGTTAGTGGTTATTCAACTTAGGAAAAATTGAAACCTTTTTCTTCTGCTGCTCTTAAAAAAATGAAATTGTTTTGTAGGTACTGCATTTTTTAACATTTTCTTGAATTGGATATGTGTATGTCGTCAAGATCACTTTTTTTTTAATATAATGTGTATGAAAGTTAATTATCAGCTTAGTGAATTGGTAAATTTAATGACCGTATTTGAATGCTGGAAAATGTGATGATTTTATTACAGGGGAAGGTCTTGAAGAATTTAGGTGGGCAGGTTTGCCAGATCTGTGGTGATACTGTTGGCAAAACTGTGGAAGGGGAGCCATTTGTTGCTTGTGATGTCTGTGCATTCCCTGTATGCAGGCCATGTTATGAATATGAGAGGAAGGATGGAAATCAGTCTTGCCCTCAGTGCAAAACCAGATACAAGAGACATAAAGGTATACTTGGCACAAGATTTTTATGGTTCATGTATGATTGCTGAAAGCTTGATAATGTGACTGAAGGTGTACCTTTACTAGAGAGATGGATGCTTTGAAGTGCATTCACAGGAGAACTAGATTTCATATAGAAATGAGGGAATTCCAAAAGTATTTTAGCAATTGATAAACAACAGATCTTTTTCCATAATTGGCGTTGTTTTTGGCATAATAACACAGTTGAAAAATTGATATTGCACCTTATGTTATAGAATATCAAGCAAGTTGTCATATGTGGATTTTCTATTGATTTTTGGCATAATACAATTGATTTTGCTAATTTTGTCCATTCCTACTTTGACTGTGTTCATATGTGGATTGTCTATCAAGATCAAGATATTGACTTTGTCATCACCTGATGTCTGACATTGCTAAATTTCTCAAACTGCAGGAAGCCCTGCAATTGATGGTGATGGAGAGGAGGATGGTTCTGCTGATGATAATGTAAATGATGTTCGTTACTCTGCAGAAACTCAAAATGAGAAGCAAAAGGTTGCCGAGCGCATGTTGAGCTGGCATATGACTTACGGACGTGGCGAAGACGTTGGGTTACCAAAATATGATAAAGAAGTATCCAACAATAACATTCCTTTGCTAACAAACGGAACAGATGTATGTTTTTGGATTCTTATTTTGCACTTGGTGCCTGAATTTTTTAGCACGAGCAGACTAATCTTTAGTAACACTTGATTTTTAGGTTTCTGGGGAGTTGTCTCAAGCATCTCCTGGACGCCTGTCTACGGCATCGCCAGGCCATCCTGGTGGTGTTAAACGCATCCATCAACTTCCTTATGGGTCTGATGTGAATCAATCACGTAAGCTCTCTTTGTTTGTTGTGTATCATCTTAGTTTATGCCATGGCCTTTTCTTGTTATTGGAATCTCAAGAATGTATTTTGTTATGTGCAGCTAATATACGGGTTGTGGATCCTGTAAGAGAGTTTGGTTCTCCAGGGTTGGGAAATGTTGCCTGGAAAGAGAGAGTGGATGGATGGAAAATGAAGCAGGAGAAGCACGTTGTTCCGATGACTACTAGCCATCCTCCTTCTGAAAGAGGAGTGGGAGATATTGATGCGAGCACAGATGTGTTGGTGGATGATTCTCTACTGTGAGTTTCTGACCAAGTTGTTTATCCTACTAGTCCTGTGTCTGTGCAAGTACATAATTAGCATGTCTTTGCTAAACAAAAACAGGATGATCCTTAAGCATGTTCTTTGGTATCCAAATTGTTATCAATTGTGGGAATGTGTACGGCCTTTTCCTTTATCCTAGTTTATCAATGTGTCTGATAGTGAAAATTAAAAACTGTTTAATTGCATATGATGCTTTTCTATGCTCTTAAGATATGTTGCACTCTGATTTCATTTTGCCTCTTGCTTGTCCTTCTGAGCAAATTCTGGTCCTTTGATGTTTTGTTATGAAAACAGTTAGCAATTGATTTTTTTCTTGTTACTTCTTGTGATAACAGGAATGATGAAGCTCGTCAGCCTCTTTCGAGAAAGGTTTCTATTCCGTCATCCAGGATTAATCCTTACAGGATGGTCATTGTCCTCCGGCTAGCTATTCTTTGCATTTTCTTGCACTACCGAATAACAAATCCTGTGTCCAATGCATATCCTCTTTGGCTGATGTCTGTGATATGTGAGATTTGGTTTGCTATATCTTGGATTTTGGATCAGTTCCCAAAGTGGCTTCCTGTTAATCGAGAAACATACCTTGACAGGCTTGCACTTAGGTCAGACCATCTCTATTTGTTTGCATCATTTATTCTTTTCTAGAATCTTCCAGGTTCAATATTTTCGATCTTGGCCTGTCTCTCAGTTGTTAAAGTGGCAAATTCTGTTATGTGTAACAGATATGATCGTGAAGGGGAGACATCTCAATTAGCTGCTGTTGATATTTTTGTCAGTACTGTTGATCCTCTGAAGGAGCCTCCTCTTGTTACAGCCAATACTGTCCTGTCCATTCTTGCAGTTGACTATCCAGTTGACAAGGTGTCATGCTATGTCTCCGATGATGGTGCAGCTATGTTGACATTTGAAGCTCTATCAGAAACATCAGAATTTGCAAGAAAATGGGTTCCTTTCTGCAAAAAGTACAGCATTGAACCAAGGGCTCCAGAGTGGTATTTTACCCAGAAGATCGATTATTTGAAAGATAAAGTTCACCCTTCATTTGCGAAAGATCGTAGGGCCATGAAGGTAGGAGCTACACTTGGTAAAATTAAGTTTTTCTTGCTCTTTTGGTGCTTGCTTACTTTAACATTATATTGTCTGCTTGTTCTGTAGAGAGAGTATGAGGAGTTCAAAATACGTGTCAACGCACTAGTTGCTAAAGCCCAAAAAGTTCCTGAAGAAGGATGGATCATGCAAGATGGTACACCTTGGCCTGGAAATAACACTAGGGATCATCCAGGCATGATTCAGGTATCCATTTTCTTCCTTTTAATATTTTGTCAGCTCAGTCCATGTAACATGTTAATTAAAAGCTTGTAAGTCAATTTTTCTCTATTTGGCTTTTCTATTTTGTGGTCTTTTTGTCCTCTATGTTGAGCTTGTTGAGTTTTTTTTTTTTTTTTTTTTTGGTTTTCTGTTTGTGGGGTGAGTGTTTTGGTTTTTGGGGGGGGGGGGAGGAGGAGGAGACAAGTAACAGTTGTTGGCCTTTTGGTCAGGCTTCATGGGTTAAGATGGGGGATGGCTTTATGGAATTGGAGCTGTTGATTGCTTGATTTTTATGTATTATGCACCAGGAAGTTGAGTTGTCATAGTGTGTTAACGTGCTTCAGTTTATTTCTGTTTTCCTTCATTATTAACAGGTTTTCTTGGGTCAAAGTGGAGGTCTTGACAGTGAGGGTAATGAACTGCCTAGATTAGTCTATGTTTCTCGTGAGAAGCGTCCAGGCTTCCAACATCACAAGAAAGCTGGTGCTATGAATGCTCTTGTAAGCAAATGAGTAATTGTCCGATTCTGCTTATGTCCTTGTCTTGGCACTTCTATTGAGTTATGATCCGCATTTTCCTGTAGGTTCGTGTTTCTGCTGTTCTTACAAATGGACCTTTCTTGTTGAATCTTGATTGTGATCACTATGTAAACAACAGCAAGGCTTTGCGAGAAGCAATGTGCTTTCTGATGGATCCCAACCTTGGAAAATATGTTTGTTATGTTCAATTTCCACAGAGATTTGATGGTATTGATAGGAGTGATCGTTATGCAAATCGAAACACTGTGTTCTTTGATGTGAGTTTTTCATTACTTGTTAACTTTATCTTTTTCTTTTCTCTATGACATCCATTTTTCATATAAAGTTTTATGTTCAATTTCCACAGATTTGATGGTATTGTGAGTGTTTTTTTTTCCCAGCCACTGAAAATAATTCTTTTTCTATGTTCATTAGATAAACTTGAGAGGTTTGGATGGCATTCAAGGACCAGTTTATGTGGGTACTGGATGTGTCTTTAACAGAACAGCTCTGTATGGCTATGAGCCTCCTCACAAACCTAAGCACAAAAAACCAGGTCTATTTTCTTCTTGCTTCGGTAGATCAAAAAAGAACAGTTCTAAGTCAAGTAAGAAGGGATCGGACAAAAAGAAGTCTAGTAAGCATGTTGATCCTACTGTGCCCATCTTCAGCTTGGAGGATATAGAGGAAGGAGTTGAAGGTACAATGCTGGTTACTGGATGTGTTATGCTTGTGCTATATGAAAAGATGACTGCTTTATAACATCTGATTTGGTTTCTTACCTTGAATGTATAATTATATAGATGCAGAGACGGAAACTCATGCACATATGCACACACTCCATCTGTTCCCCTCTGCCCCTCTCTGTCTCTCCATGCTCATCTAACCCACTGGTGCTGGAGGCTAGTTTCATGCATGTGCATTCTTGATAGAGATTGGAAAGAACTTATATTTTACTATGTTAAATGAAGCTTATCAAGGAAATGCACAAGATCTGATTTCTGGAATAGTTTTCATGATTAAGTCGTGGGGGATGGTGCAGATATGCTTTTCCATATCGTTGTTTTTTTTAAGTGGAGAAACAATACATGCAATGAGCTTAATATATTTGACAAGCTTGTATGGCATTTATGAAGTTACACCTACAGTCAACTTCCTATTTTCCTGCTACCTGTTGTTGTCGTTGTTTTTCTTCTTTTCTTTTCCTTTTCTTTTTCCTCTCTTCTCCAAGGATCGAGAAATTGTAAGATGCCTGTTTAAAGCTGATTGCTGGTAAGAGCAGGTTTGTGGGCTTGTTTGTTTGGATCTCGTGTGTGTACGTTGGAACTAGTTTCGATAGATGTAAGACTGATTTAAGTTTGAATCTTGTTTATTACTATATCACTGTTCGTGTATTTTGGCACAAATCCTTCTCAGATGTCCACTTCACCTTAGCAGTTTTAATACCACTAAATATCTCTTTGCTGACGCATGAAATTTTCGTTCTCTTGAAAGAATTTCATACTCTCTTAAAAGATCTACTTGACGTCATCTAGAGTGTCATCTTTCTTTGAACTGGTTTTTAATATTAAGTTCTGACTCTATGATTCTTTCGCAATGGTAATAGGTGCTGGATTTGATGATGAGAAGTCATTGTTGATGTCACAAATGAGCCTTGAGAAAAGATTTGGTCAGTCTGCTGTTTTTGTTGCTTCAACGCTTATGGAGAATGGTGGTGTCCCTCAGTCTGCTACGCCAGAGACACTTCTCAAAGAGGCAATTCATGTGATTAGTTGTGGATACGAGGATAAAGCAGAATGGGGAAGTGAGGTATTGTGAATTTGCTAATTAATGTTGAAACTGTTTGAATTGGTTGTTTTATAAATGTTTCTTTGAATCTGGACAAACATAAGTAGAATAGTTTCACTGAATTAGAATTGTTAATTGCGTTCGCTCATCTATCAATTTAGGTATGTGGTTTCAGCGAGTCTGAAAACAAATTTTAGTTACCTCGTACCGTAGGAAAGTGTTGAGAAGAATAAAAGTCATTCGGAGGAACTCTAAATCGTTCCTGAATATTGAAGGATTCTAGTTCTCATATAGATGTTTACTGGGAATGTAGTTTATATGAGATTCGTTCGTAAACCACACGATAAGCCCAAATCTGTAGTTTATATATGAAATAAATCAGTAAGCCCAAATCTGCTCAATAGATAAATCTAACCAAACCTCAACCTAGGTTATGTAAAATAAAGCCTTTGTTTTTTCTGAATTAAACATACTCTACAAACTATGACAAAGAAACTTTGATCACTTCCACATTGCATTCATCTTTTTTGAATGCTCCAATCTGTTTCCATGAGCTTTAGTTACTGATTTTTTATTGTAATATTGAACATGAGAAATTTTGACATCTTTCCCTTCACATGGCCTTCCTGATTTTCATGACATCTTTGGTGCAACTTTTGATCAACTTTATGTTCTGCACATAGATTAATCATTCTTTTTACTCATGCCATCTCTGCAGATTGGGTGGATTTATGGTTCCGTCACAGAAGATATTCTCACAGGATTCAAGATGCATGCCCGTGGTTGGCGTTCAGTTTACTGCATGCCTCAGAGGCCTGCATTCAAGGGGTCAGCTCCAATCAATCTTTCTGATCGTCTGAACCAGGTGCTTCGATGGGCTTTAGGATCCGTGGAAATTCTTTTCAGCCGGCATTGCCCCATATGGTATGGGTATGGTGGAAGGCTGAAGTGGCTAGAGAGATTTGCATATGTCAATACAACCATTTACCCAGTCACTGCCATTCCTCTCCTTATCTATTGTACTTTGCCTGCTGTCTGTCTACTTACTGGGAAGTTTATTATTCCACAGGTTTGTGCTGTCTACCTTTTTTTGTTGTATTTTTTTGGCTCTCAATTACTACATAATGTCAGTAGTTATTCTGTTCAGTAATTACTTTTGTACTGTGCTACTAATGGAAAATTCCATAGTCGATTGCATTCAAGTCACTATGTGGTTGCATTTAGCTGGTTGTTATTCTGAAAGTGTTCCATTTATGGATCTTTGCTTTTGATTTCTTCCTCACCGCCTCTCCGTGTGTTATAAAGGAAAAGATATTCCATGTCACCGTTTACCATGCTAGGGTTCAGCATCGCTATTAGCACTTGATTTAAATTGAGAACAGCATTTGATATTGGCATCTCAGGCATCTGAAAGGAAAGTTCATGAACATTATTTCGTCTAACTTATTGAATCTCATTTTTCTTGCAGATTAGTAACTTTGCCAGCATATGGTTTATATCCCTCTTTCTTTCAATCTTTGCCACTGGTATCCTTGAGATGCGTTGGAGTGGTGTTGGCATTGATGAATGGTGGAGGAATGAACAGTTTTGGGTCATTGGTGGTGTCTCTGCTCATCTTTTTGCTGTCGTCCAAGGGTTGCTCAAGGTGCTTGCTGGAATTGATACCAACTTCACTGTCACATCCAAGGCATCAGATGAGGACGGCGATTTTGCAGAACTCTACATGTTCAAATGGACAACCCTTCTGATACCACCCACAACTCTCCTCATTGTAAACTTGGTTGGTGTTGTTGCAGGCATTTCCTATGCAATCAACAGTGGTTACCAGTCTTGGGGTCCCCTCTTTGGAAAGCTATTCTTTGCCTTCTGGGTGATCGTTCATCTCTATCCTTTCCTCAAAGGTTTGATGGGTCGCCAAAACCGGACACCTACCATTGTGGTCGTGTGGTCAATCCTTCTTGCTTCCATCTTCTCTTTGTTGTGGGTGCGGATTGATCCCTTCACCACCAGAGTTGTTGGCCCGGATGTTGAGCAGTGTGGAATTAACTGTTAATAAATCGAGATCTCGAACAACAACCTTCATTCCAGACAAACCCTTTGGTGAATAAGGGGTGGTGGTCTCAGCCATGTGATGCTCGTTGGTTTTTATTGGCCAGGCTTGGCCGTGTACCTTTTTTGTCTGTGAAGTCATACATTTTGTGCAGAAATTAGTAGTAATATACACTGTTCCAAAGATGTGCTATGAACAGAACGAGTAATTTTTTTTTGGTTAAGCTTTCTTGAAAAGGAGAGATTGCCCAGACCTGTTCATTGTATTTGTTTTTCTGAGCCCACTTCATGCCCAAATGATATCAAGCACCCTTGTAATTTAGTGCATGCGCTAGGCAGTTCATTTATTCAGTAATGTAAAGTCATTCATTTGTTTAGCAGCTTTTGCTCTATTTTGCTATGTAAAATTGCAATTTTAAAATGTTGTGAGCAGCTTATTTTGTATTCCAGAGTAACCTAAACTTAGCAGCTCAAATAAATAATACAAAACCTAAATTTAGCGGGACATCAACTAACATAACTAATACTATTATATAGTTAACCAGGGCGGGCATGGTGTTTCAGGGGGTGAAGTTAAACTCTTGTCAACTGGATCACTGTCAGGTGAACTTCACTTCAGGAATTTTAACAGATTCTCACCCTTGTTTTGCAATATATAGTTTTCAAGCAGTTCTATGCCCATTGAGGAATCTTGGACGTATCAGCATCCATAAAAAGGATGGTTCCAGTTGGCACACGTGCTCGATTTCAGGATAAGTTTGGCAAAGAAACTACACACACCTGAACACGTTTACTGAAGAGCTTTTATTGAAAAACCGGGACCTCAGAAAATATTAAGAAAGTCGGGATAATTTTTATGTTGGAAATCGGCTCCCCAAGCAGAAGATTTTTTTTTCTTTTTCATTTTTGGTGGGGTTATGTGTTAAACCAGGAACAAAAGATTCACCTGTTCCATATTCCACTTTCAGCTCTCCCACTACTTTTTCTGGTATGCTATTATCTCTTTCTAGTGTCATGTATCGGGACACTAGAGAGTTTTCTGTTATATCGTGGTCTTGAATTTGCTCGAGTAGACAAAATTCTTCTAATAGTTCTGCAGTCTTGGGTCACAGGATGGCTGGAGCTGCTGCTGCTGTCAGATCTTTCACTGATGCTCGTAGTTGTCCCTGTCTATGCTTGGACTCCATGGTATCAGGTAGCTTGAGTGTCAAGACTAACGTGGATTTGGTCTTGTCCAAGAACTTGTCAGGGAGAAGGAATATGAAGAAACTGAAGTCTGTGGATTTGGGCAGCTCTTTCTTGGATACCAGGTCCATGAAAAGGCTTTCTTGTGGTACACGAGGTTCTTCAAAAAAGAAAAAGAAGCTTCGTCATCTTAGCATTGTTGATGAGTTTGGAGGACAATACGAGGAAGGTTTTGATGATGTGAAAGATGTAAGGCCGATTTTTTGGTCGCTGTTATAAGTTATAGTACTTGTTTTTGCTTTTGAAGATTGCAATGGTGCTGATACATTGATTCATTAGTATCTTCATGATTGTTTTCCGGTGGTGTAGTTTTTCTTCTTGCCTTTTGCCCAACTTTCTAGGGGAACAACCGAAAGAAGGGGTGGGGTGGGGGGGGGTTAGATTTTAATCCTAAAATAACAAGAGGCTGAAGGCCTTTTTTCTGAGTTGACAGCTGCATCGATGGAACATGTAAAGATTTCCTTCTGGGATGCATTGACTTCTGGTAATTATGGAACAAGTAAAGAAGTTGAAGGGAACATTGGTATTTAATTGGTATGCTTGCATCACAGAGCAATCCACTGAATTAAAAGAAGCAATTCTGTAAAGGTTCAATCCCTTGTGTTTGTTTATTGGATCTTAAACTTCTTTTTGAGTGTGAAACAGAGTTCATTGGTATTGGGTAATTTAAACGAGTGCGTTTGTCAGAATTCAGAATTTTCTTTTTTCTTGTAGCAATCATGCAGTACCATTTTGATACAGTTAATTACTTGGATAAATTCAATAGACCACATATCTGGACTTAGTTTGTTTGACATCCCATGGTGATAGTTTTCATATAAAAGTTGCAGAAGTAGACGTATAACCAGTGGACGTATTATGCAAAGGAATGCAGTTCTTGATGTTTTGCTGCAAAACTTGGGTGTTTCAAAAGTCAATCATGTCTATCTCTAGTAGTATGTTCTTTGCCCCTCTTCTCGGGAAATGGCAATCCTCCTCACCTTCACAAAAAAACTTCTGTGTTTTGCAGGAAATAATCAACTACTTGACATATAAAGCTGTGAGGACTGTTCTTAATCAACTTTATGAGATGAACCCACCGAAATACACTTGGTTTCACAAGTACGTCAACCATAATCTTCATATTCTGCATCTGATGACACTACAATAGATGGTAGAAGAAGAGAGAGATCGATGTGAATGTTGACAGTTTGAGAAGTATCAGATTCTGATTGTTTCAAGACCTCTGATTCGGAAGTCTGCATACTTTTTTTTTTGAGTTTTTGAAGCAACCAAATGAAAAAATCTTTGTTTGAAAAATGCACTTTGACCTACTCTCTGCATAATTTTATGGAAAATTTTGCTGTTTAAAAATGGGAAATCATAGCTCTGGTGGAATGAAGTTAACACAAATCATTTTCTTCGGTATATATCATAAAACCATGAGCTGGCCACATCCTTTGAAACATTCTCCATTCTTAACCTTCAAAGCAGTTGTCCCTTTTAGCTCTCTTATAAGAAGATTAGCTTTATTTAAGTGGGTGTTGCATTCACTTGTTTATTGTAGTCATTTTCCATCTGTGCAGCTTTGTTGCAGAAAATGTGCCTAACACAGGGAAGGGTTTCCTTCAAAAGCTTGCAAAGGTAAAATTGAGAAGAGCTCAAGTTCTGAATCTTGTTTACATCTCTTCTTTTCTTTTCTTTTCTTCCCTTTGATCTGAAATCTGAATCCAGGAATTTCTTAAGCCACTGAAAATGGAGAAGTGAAAGAAAATCTTTACTTTCACAATCGGCGGCAAACTAGAACTGAAAAAAGTTGTTGAAAGTTGCAGAAACTAGCTGATTTGAATCTTCTCTATTACTAACTACAGGAAAGGCAGGATCTTGCTGAAAGAGTGATGATAACACGGCTTCACCTGTATGGGAAATGGATTAAGGTATTCCTTTTTTGGCTGGTATTTCATTATTAGGTAATTCCTTTACTAGTTGATACGTGAACAACGTGTCTTGTAAAGAATCTGTTGCAATGCTGGCTATAGTGCATGTGGAAAATGGAATGCAAGCTATCAAATTCTTTAGGTAAAATAACTCAGATTTAGTCGGAAGACAACTCATCCGGGGATCATGAAGTTAACTGATGTTATATTGTGCCTGATATTGATATAGGCATGTAATCATGGTGAAATATATAACGAAATTTCGGATCAGAACTTGGAACTGATGCGTGAGCGACTAATGGAAACCATCATATGGCCGTCAGATGAAACAAATACTGAGAAAAGAGACTGAAGGGAGATGTTTCTTCCAGCATTTCAATCCTTTTGCTTCAGCAATCTGCAAATGCTGCTAAATCATTCATATAGATAGCTCTAGCCCTGTATATTCCTTTTTAATACATGCATTTAGTACTTTGCCTTGTACCTTTGGAAGGATGATGATCAGAACCAATGTCGGTCGATGGTTTAGCTAAAGTTTTCTCATTTTTTTCATGCAGAATTTTGGCCTGAGTAATGATTGTGCATATAGCGCACCAAGTATAGTTTTTCAGTAACTCACAGGAAATGAAAATATTTTGAAAGGAACAGATTTAGCTGGAGTAAAACAGTATAATGCAGCCATAGAAGGTTGTAAGAACAAAGAACTAAGTAACAAGTACTGATTAATTATTCCATGACTGAAGATTTTTTTTTTTTTTTTTTCTAAATAATGAGCTCGGTATTTCTGTTCCACGCATTCTGCAAGTCCAGAAAATTCTTTTTGTTTTCAATGACTTTGTTCTATTCTTGTGCATTATGAATCTGGCGGGCAGACTGCAATTCCAGGTTTGCCTTATCAATTCTGACAGAGTTTCCCTTGATAGCATGATACATATCCTACATCCCATTGGCCGTACTAATCAGGAATGTGTCACATGACATCTTAAAATTCCTATTCTGCAGACTTAGCAGAAAAATGCCATAAGCCATCCTAGATTAGTTGTTGATTGGGATTAATAGCTCTTCCTTCCTTGGAAGTGTGAGGTAAAAGTTGAGCATTTTCTTGTTATCAAGCAACAGCATACCAGAGAATTGTAAAATGATAAGCACCTGTAAATTCAGGAATGAGCTACTGAGTACATTTGGTTGCCTCAAGTACTTCTAACCATACTCTGAAAAATTTTTCGACAGCGTAATTAGCTAGCTGGCTTCTATTGAGATGACAATAATTAGCCTTGAATAAATTATTGAACAGCTTGTGGATGATACCAACAGCATTCAGGACTTACAACTGGCTTGTCTTGCAGATAACAAAAACAACACCCTTGAATAAAAGTGAACTGCCTGTGGATGATACCAACAGTGTTCAGGACTTACAAGGACGTTTTGCTAATAGTTTCTGTAAAGAAGATATCACAAGGCCTAAAGTATATATCAGCATATAAGGCAAATATAAGATGGTACGGAAGTAATAATAAAACAGATGCCAGTTCTAATTAATTTCACAAGCATGGTTGTTCATCTGGAAACCTATGGTGGACAGTCAAAGCACTTGGAACTGAAATGGACATATAGAATATGCGACAATCATTGCCAACTACAGAACTGTTTCTCAGTTGTAGTTTTTGCAGAAGTAGCTTTCAAGTGATTGTACTGTCTGCAAAACGTATGCAACACATTGCTTCTAGCAAAAATATTAAAATTAGAACGATGACATAACCACGAATATTTATTAAAGAGAAACTAGAATTTCAGCCTCCTCTTCTTGAAAGGAGTTTGGATCCTCACGAATTACATTTCTATTCAGGAAGACTGGATAAGGATATTGCTTGTACAGAAATTAGTGACCTCTGAAGTTCCTCTGTAATATTGTGGATCACCAGTTCTTCCAAAGATGGAGGACAGGGCAGTGACATCAACCTTGGGCAGTCTATGATTGTCAACTTGGTGAGGGATTGAAAGCCTTGCATTTCATGCATTGAATTACGCTGCTGGATCTTTTGTGGTTCAATTGTCATCTCCCTCGTTTGATTGACTATTGAGTTTCTCGGCCAATCACTCAAGAGAGGCAAGTCAAACAGTACAAGCTCTTTTAAGGAGGGAAAGTAAGAGGAAGAGGTAGAGTTATGGCAGATGAAACTGAGCTTATTTAAGGAATAAAGTTTGAGAACTCTCAGAAAAGGAAGTTCACCAAATGGTGGGAGTTCTTGGCAGTAAGAGCACCTCTCAATGGAAATATTTACAAGATTTGGAAGCACTGAAGTTATTCTAGCACTCATCCAAGTTGGAAATTTAACATCTCCATATCCAGATATATGCAACTCTCTGAGATTTTTGTGAGGACGAAGACATTCCATCACTACTGCATCATCATACATGTCATCATTAGTTTCTCTGCTCCAATTCAATCTCAAAGAGCAGAGGTACTTTTTGTCCTTCATATTTGAAGCTTCACATTCTCTAGTATTCCCCACACGCTCAAGGTTCATAATCCCTAACTCTCCTTTAAGATGGTTTAGTTCATGCAATTCATTCAGCCCTCCAGCTTTGGACATGGAAGATTTGCCTATGACAAATCTTGGTAGTGTTCGGAGAGATGTCAATTTCCCAAACCCCAGTGGCATGTGAGTCAGCTTGCTGCATGTACTAATCTCAAGGTGTCTCAGACTAACTATTCTGGTTATCTGGTTTGGTAGTTCTACAAGTTTATAACATCTATCCAGTTTCAAGGTCTGTAGGTTCTGGAGCTTGCTTATAGAATTAGGAAGAGTAGTCAGCGCATTCTTCGAGAGATCAAGGTACCTCAAGTGTTTTAAATTTCCTACGCCTCTTGGCAACTTTTGAATCCTTTGGTTGTGTAGATCCAACACGCGCAAGCGCCTCAAGCATTGATCAAAGGCCACATTGGCAATGCTGCATCCCGTATGGTAATGAAGAGGGAACAGAAGTGTCCTTACCTTTTTAACTCTGAGCAAGAATGGGGGAAGAGTCCACAAGGCAGGCAAATAACTTCTAAAAGATACATGGTGAACTCTTTCAGAGATATTGCGTCCATCAGAATCTGCAATGCAGCATTCAGGTTTTGCAATTGAGCATGCAAGATCATGCATGAGGTCGTGCATTTTGCAGCTTGTGATGTTGTTGTTGTCATCTCTTTTGACGTCCTGAAAGAAAGATCTCAACAGTAACTCTTCAGAATACTGTAGGCCGATATCCTCCAACTGATCTCCCATTCCTAATTGGTGAATGTAGCCTTGTGCCATCCATAGTTGGATCAGATTCTTAATGTCAAACACATAGCCTTTTGGGAACAATGAACAGTAAGTAAAGCATTGCTTCAAATTACTAGGCAAGTGGTCATAGCTTAACTTCAATATGTTCATAACATCATGTAATTCCCAAATTTCATTGTCCTGAATGGATAACCACTCATTCTCTTCTCTTTTGGATCTCAGCATGCTTCCTAAAGTTCTTATTGCAAGAGGTACTCCATGGCACTTTTTGACAATATTTTTTCCAATCTGTACAAGGTTAGGATGCTTGTCCTCTTGCCCTTTTCTGAATGCCAGTTGCTTAAACAAATTCCAGCTTGCATCTTCTGGTAAGGCCTGTAACATATACCTATATTCTGCATCCAAAGCAAATGCAACCTTCTGATTACGAGTGGTTACAACGATCTTACTACCCCTTCCACCACCTAGCAACAACTCACTCAATTGAATCCATATGTCGCGATTTTCACTCCAAACATCATCTACTACCAGCAGATACTTCTTTCCACTAAGTTTCTCTCGGACAAGAATCTGCAACTGTTCCATCTCTAGCTTTTCTGTCACTTGATTTGTTTCTACCTTCATTTCAAAATTGTCAAACTCTATCCCGCATGCCAAGATTTTTTCCATGATTGACTTTAGATTAAACTGATTATAAACAGAGATCCACATTCTTAGGCCAAAATTTCTCACTATCCTTTCATCATTATAGACTAACTTTGCCAGAGTAGTCTTGCCAAGACCCCCAATACCAACAATTGCAATAGCAGAAACAGGCTCTTGATCACTTGAGCACATCAATAACTTCACTATTTCCTGCTTATCTTCTTCTCTTCCAGTAACACTCGAGGCTGACACATAAGAATGTGTTTGCTCTCTCTCCTTGTTTTCAGCTCTAACATTAACTGACCTCACCCTAAAGTTAAACTTGGCCATCTCAAATGCAATCTCATCCAATCTCTCTCTGATCTTTCTTATCTTTTTTGCCATATTATACCGAAAAGCAAGTTGGTTTGAGGAAGAGAAGAACTGAGTTACCTGATTTTTCACTCTTCCAAGCAATTCAGCTTCAGTTATGGAATCTTTGGTTGAGAATTCATCCAAGATATCATCAGCATCATACACAACTTCCTTGAGATTCTTGATCCAGTTTTGCACCAAAAGGCTCTTTTCTTGCTGCTCATCTGCATCCATGAGTACAGCTTCGATGGTTGTTAATGTGTTGGAAAGCTTTCTTACTTCATCTTTAACTCCAGAGATCAAAGCTACATGTTGGAAAGCTGATGAGCCCAACTTCAGCAGCATGCTCTCTGCAATGCCAAATGGGATTGCTTCTGCCATCATCACCTGTTGATGAGTCAACCTATCCAAATTTTTTTTTTTGCAGGATCCCAAAGCTTAGTTACTAATCAAAAGAGGAGAAGGTTAATGGGAAACTGAGAATATTTTGTTTTTCTAAGCCTTGAGGTCAATGAGGCCTATATTTTGTTGGGACCGGATGTTGCTGCGGTATGTTTATTGGTCAAAAAAGAGGTGTGGAAAGGTCGGGGAAAAGAAGGAGCAAGCGATTGTGGCCACAGATGATAGGGAATGTGTCTTGGATGGGCACGTGTAAAGGTATTTTGTGACCTGGAACTTGAAGAGCCGTTGGGTGTTGAAGTTGAGTGGAAGGGTCATACGAAAAGTTGGGGGGATTTGAAAGCGTAAATGGGAAAGGTGGAGTGCCTAAAATAATCAACTGCCAGAGGCAGAGGGTCGCGAGCGAAACTAAGGGCATTCAAAAAGGCGCCAAGCTTGACGGAGAAGCTAAACACAGTACGCATATAAAATGAAGGTTCGCGAAATCGGACAGGAGTTACCGCGAAAAAGGGTTTTCGTTATGGAGTTGGCGGCCGAAATAGATATTTCAAAAATATATATTTATATATTTCCTAGCGTGTCTGTCTATACATATATATTTTGTGAATGGGAAAACTTTGTACAAGCTCGGATGAGTGATATTTTCCAAATATCATTGGACTCCACTGAGTATAATTCCGTTTCCCGTGACAGTAGTTTAATATGCCAATATCAATAGTGAAAAATTATCTAATAATACCCTCATATTTAAATTTTAAATTTTTTTAATTTACATCTAAATTTCCTACTTTTTTTAGAACGTGTATACATACATACATTTTAGAAATATACATTCATACATATATATAGATATATGAATATGTATGTCTTTATATAAATATATTGTGAATGGGATAACTTTGTAGAACCTCGGATGACGTTATCTGAAATATCATTGGACTCCCCTGAGTATAATTTCATTTTTCGTGATAGTAGTTTAATATGTCAATACCAAAAGTGAAGAATTCTCAAATATTACCCTCATATTTAAATTTTAAATCTTTCTTTCTTTCTCTAAATTTCTTACTTTTTTTTACAATGTGTATACATACATACATTTTCAAAATATATAATTATATATATACATATGTATGTCTATATATATATATGGTAAATTCATATATACAATTAGACTTGCAAATGTCAATGCAAACTGCAGTGCACTTGAACCTAGAATAATGATAACTATGCAATAATGTATTTCTAAATTATAATAAATAGAATTTTGTTTTTCTTGTAGTTTTTGTGATTGTGATCAAATGATGCATGACTATGCAAGTGTATTTGTTTTCAAATATCATTTTTACTTTTCAAATTTATAGTTTTATCCGTGATTGTATAGCATTATGATGTAGTAGTAATACAAAAGAAATACCATGTAAATGATGAAAGTTTTTTTTCAAATGAACAAAGTGGTTTACGAATATTCCTATCTAGCGAGCAAAATGGTAGTTAGGACATTTAAAAATCTTGCTACACAAACAACAAAAGTAAGGTAGGTGAGTGATATTTTTAAAACCTGAGGGGTGTCAGGCGAAATTAAGAGAAATCTTAGGGGAGGTTTACAATATTGACTTACTGAATACACTTCTTTATGCCAATTATACTCTTCATACTAATTATATTTTTAAACTAAATTACTAATTACGCATATTTTAAAACTTCAAATTCAATTGCTATTAGCGGAATTATATTGATGTGTTTTTATACGAGTAGTATTTTTTTTTTATTTTGGATACTACTTTAATTAGAATTTAGTTTAAAGACATTCACTGGAGTTTGGACGCATCCAGAGAGCACCGATCGATGTATCTTCACGCATAAATTGGAATAAATATGGAACTTAATGTTTTTAAAAAAAAATTACTACTCTATATCCGAAATTTACTTTTTGGAGAGTAAGTTTAGTTCATACTATTTTTCATAGTATTTTAAAATATATAAGTAAAAAAATTTTTAAATTATACCTATAATCATGTATTATACAAGTATATTATGAGTACTTACTAACTAAGGTACTAAGCTTTAATCATTGATAAAACATCTTATCGTTATTTCAAATAAACTTCCTAATACTAGTTTGAGATAAGTTTTAAAGTAAAATAGTACATGAGTCTCATAAATCAGTAAATCTTGATTATTAATCAAATTTGCCATGTTATCAATAATAATTACTATTTATGTATAAAAACTTACTATTACTTGAATTAAATTTGCTATTACTTGAAGTAAAATAGTACATGCATTTGCTTGCCTTTTGCTTTGGCTAATTGTAAAATTAGACATAATTGTAGAAACCTCCTATAGGTTTCTGACATATTCATACGGCCTTCCCTAACATTTGCAAAACTATACAAAACTCCAAAGACTCTAAGGTTTATATTACAAATTGAATTCCAACGAAGTTTACTAACGTTAAAAAAAATTACTTTACATGGGGGAGTGAAGTGAAAAAATGGGAGTATAATAATATCCCTTAATTGTTTATTTCATAAATATCCCTTATACATGTATGTGAGTTGAATTTGTTTAATAATAGAAATAATTTTGGTGTAATGGGCCATTTTTGTGTGCAGTTGGAGCATATTTTGCCTGAATAAAGCTATTTCTAAGATTTTGCCTGAATACCTAAATTATATGTGCAGTTAGCGGATTTACCTTTAATAGAATAATAATAGTAATAGAATTACTATTATTATTTGCGAGCAAAGCACAACATTATTTCCCTTCCTTCTACATTCTCTGTTCATGCAGCACTTCCCCTAGACATTTTTCTACTTTTCATTGCTCTCTTATTCACCATGCTAATCCAAATGGATATGTGATTTTATTAGTTTCAAATGGGTAGCTGAATAAATTAAATAGTGGCTATTAAATGGACAGATTTCGACTACCTATTTATAATTAATTCAATTAGACATAAATTCAAATTCATTAGTAAGCAAATGAATTTGAATTCGTATACACAATAATTATGTCAAAGTTTTTGCAAAGCCATATCTATCCAGTGTTTCCTATTCTTTAATTTTCATTTATTAAAAATTTTGGAAACAAAATTGGTTTTCATTTATTAAAAGTTTTGGAAACAAAATTGGTTACAGTAAAACAAACTGCCAACTATTTATTAAGCACTCATGTGAAAGTATTTTCAAGTACCTTTGTCCGCTTGACATTTAAACTAATTTTTTATCATAACTTTTTATTATTACCACACCCATTCGGTGTGTCATAACCAGTACTCATAATAATTGAAGTTTTTGCACCACTATGTCTAACGTTAATTGTTGGGGTTAAATGCAATAAAATCATGACTAACTATATACTTAATTCCAGTTTACCCCCTAAACTATAGTAATACACTTTTTCCTCCCTTGAATTATGTGTTTGAACTTTGAACAACACTACCATTTATCGAACAATTTTTTCCTTTTCTTTTAAACTGTTCCTTTTTCCTCATTTTTCCTGCTTTCTCCCATTTCTTTGTCGTTTTATTATCCTCTTTTTCCCCTTCTCTCATTGAACTAGCTAGCCGGATTGTTTGGACAGGAAATTATTTGTCCAAATTTATTTGCTGACATCACCATTACAATTTTCAATACACCTTTTTTTTATTCCCGATCACCTTTTTATTTCACATACATCATATCACAAAAAATGCTACAGTAATTATTCCAAATAATATTTTAAATAATACCCTATCCAAGTCAATGCAAAAATACTTACAAGTAACTTTGTAAAAATACTTACGGTGTTTAAATCCTAGGCCCATTTTATTTACGTCAATTCCATCGCACCTGCCACCTTCCACAGTACCCCTCATGGTCCTTGGGCCCATTGACATTTTCAAAACGGCAGTGCTTGTAATGGGCGCATCAACACTTGCTTTTTTGAAAATCACTCCTTTATCCTGCGTACATGTGAGTTGCCACGTGCTTGCTTCTATACGGTTCCTTTTACTTTTCCACATCGCTCTTTTATTTGTTGAATACACTTCAGAAATTACCTTTAAATGGATGCCATTTACAGAATTAGATTAATGACTCTATAGATCACTTGGCTTAATGTAGAATGTGTTAACCAAGTTTCAGCAATTTCTACTTACCAAAAAAAAAAAGTTTCAACAATTTTAGTTGCAATTCTTTTTTTTTTTTGTAACATCTCCTTTTTGTGTACCAAAAATGCCCTTAATACGACAATACCATACCTTCACCGAGCATTACTTGAGCGTTCCGATCCATGAAATATGCGAGAGCGGCCGGTGCTGTTGGGATTTAGTACAGTTTGCTATATTTTTACATTAATTAGTGTATAATTACGTTATATTATTGTAATTAGGGTAAAAACGGTGCACATGTATAAAATATTTGATATATATTTAATGCAACATTATAATGTATTTGCATACCAAAAATTTAAATATGTACAACAACGGGATGGAATCACATAAAGCACAATTGTACTGAGTCGTTGTCCAAAAAAACTCCTACACCTTCCTCTGTATCTTTTTTCTTTTTTTTTTTAAATTTTGAAATTGAATGTAATGAATGACATAATACGTACTTGAACAATATTTATAAACCCGGGGCAAAAAACAATTGTTTTAATGGTAGAATGATTTTAACCTAAAATTCGAAACTACCATGATTCAAGAAAAGAAAATGCAAAATTATCTTCGTGGCACATGACTTTGGCTTGAATGGGAAAGAATACCAAATAAAGATACTAATCAAAACAAACTGTTTTATGACTCTTTCCAGGAAGGAAAATTTGTTTAAAAAAAGAATAATATATTTTATTCCTTTATTTATTTGAGTATTTAGTAGTAGTATTATTCTAATGATTCAATTTTCACAAATCATGTTCCCTACCCTGTAAAAAATTCTTTTCTTTTCGAAGAGAATAATATTTCGAAATGAAATAAACTAAGGCCCCGTTTGGATTGCATTTTCCATGATTTTTCATGGAAAATTTACTGTAGCGATTTGATGTATGTGAGGGAAAAAGGTATTAGGAAAATGTGATCACGGAAAACGACGCAATTTTTCGACAGAAAATGACAATCCAAACAGGGCCTTAATGATTCGTTTTGAAATATTTGAACTATATAATTTCTCACCTCTTGACAAAACAAATGAGTTCTTCCTTCTAAATTAAATGATATTCCAAAAAAATGTGTAATTATACATCCAAAAACATAAAAAATAAGTTAAGGAAGGAATATTGGACCCCAATGAAAGCTTTTGCCTTTTTCATATAGGAAGGAAATCTCTTTCCACAGAAATTTTTAAAATATTTTTTTCTGGTACAACTGACAAATAATTAATTTAAGCCAAAATAGGTAAATAATTAATTTAAGCCAAAATAGGTTTTGTTTTCACTAGAGTGCTAATCAGCTTTATCTTTAATAGCGGGTTTGCTTAATGCTAACACTTTGAGTCTGGTGTAAATATTTTACTCCCACTTTTTATAATTCTGCTTTTACCTTTCTAATTAACGCTCACTCAATAATTTTGTTTCTTATCCAAAGAGAACCGATCATGTTACGCAATTTTTCCTCCACAAACATTACTTGTCCTCATTTAATTTTTTTGACAACTTTATATAATTTTTATGCTTTCCTACTGTCGGATACAATTATACTATTTTCATATTTCTTACAGTTGAATACAATTAGGCTAACGCTTAAATTGGATTTTTATCAAGAAACTATACATGATAACCTCTTGCTACATGTTATATTAAATTCGACTTCGTGAAGCCCATGATGTATATCCTCAAAAAAAAAAAAAAAGCAATCATTTGAGGAGTGATGTATTACCTTACGTATATAAAAATAAAAAAAAAGACAAACATTCCCTCTACTAAGATGAACTAAAAATTATGAATTGCGATTAATATTCCCTTCATTGTATACTTTTATAAATTATTGACTTAAAATGAATTTTTCATTCTTGTGTTGCAGATATGAAGTAGCAAAGGTTCGGGACTGCCAATGCAGTTCGTTCAATCCAAACTCGATCCAGAAAGAAGCTATTGGGCCTAATCTTTAATTAGGCCAAGCAGAGTTTGGGCTTCATTATTAGATTCAAATTAAATGTGAGTCGACTTTGAGTCTTGCTAAGTTTAGATCCAATTAAGGCCGAATCCGTTTATATGTATAATTATAGATATAAAAAATATACATATACTAATATTTATAATTATTTATATTATTAATATAAAATAATTTTTATTATAAAATTATTTATATAAATAATTTATTATGTAAAATATATTATTAATAATTTATATATAAATTTATAGTAATTCATAATTATTTAAGAGACTATAATATTAATAATTATAGTTTAAGGACTAAGAAAAAAGCGGGTGCACGTTTATAATATTTAAGAGTCCAAAGTGGAACTTAATGGAATTAAACTGTCTTACGACATGTTAGATCACTTCAAACTAGTGTAGAATATTTATAAGTTGTAGATAGAAATAGTAAAAATAGTATAGTTAACGGTTTTACTAAATTTAAAAATGAAAAATAAGAGAAAACACTTCTTCAAGGTACCAAATTAGGCAGAACTAAATTTTGAGGACCAAGGTTGTAAAGACCCTTAAAATCTTGATCAATTAAATTCTTAGGAATAGTCGTACTTTTCAAGTTAGTACACAACAGCCGCCACATAATTTAGCATCTAGAATAGTCTAAATCTGTAATGTAAGTGCATGCAGCCAAACCTAACCATCCCATATCCTTGGTGATTATCATTAAAAAAAAAAAAAAGAGGGAGGTTTTGAATATTCAGAAGTCAGACTAATGCCAATTCATGCATGAAGTCTTTGTCAAAAACACTAAAATTGATTATCGAGGTTATCGTAATGCTAACTCATGCATGACATCTAAGTCGAATATTAAAATCCCGAATGCCCAATTAAACCCTTTTTGATTATCTTAACAAATATGTGTCTATGTAGTAAGTCAATGATGCTACATGTATCAAATACGAGAGGAATTTAAGCTTAGAATCTTTAAGTATTAGAGTTTTATTTTTGGTCACTGAACGAGATAAATATTTCTAATAGATGAAAAATCTTGTAAGAGTCATCTTCAGACAATTGATCTTAGAATGATTCATCACCTTTTTCTTGCTCCCGATTCAAATGAGTTTAAGTGTTTCTATTGAATTACTGAACTAACCCTAGTCAACTGAATTATATTAAAGGGTCTGTTTAATGAGTGTTCATTGGGCACTCATTAAAATATATTTCAAGTGTTATATTTTTAAAAATATAAGATTAATTATGAAAAGTAAATAAATACAAGAAAGGGTAGCTAAAATTAAATAGAAAAAGTATATAAATGTAAGGAAGGTTAATAATTATTAGTATGTATATATACATGATAGGTCAGGTATATTTTAAATATGTTAATGGGTGTCCAAATAGAAAAACCCTATATTAAATAAATAACTAGAATGTACATAAAACAATGGAAGCAACCTACATGCTACTATTTTGATGCGAGAGAGAAATATTAGTTTGAATGACATAGGCACTTCAACGCTATATATTGACTCCTAACCAATCTACCATAGAGGCCATCTTGTTACTCATCAAAAAGTTTCCACCCTATTAATGTTCAAAATTATAACAATAGTTTTTACTAATATAAACAAAAATGTCAATTTCATGTAAAAATAGTTTTCTGCACGCTCTCTCCTTTCTACTGGTCTTTTTCTTTCCATATTGGTCCTCTTCTTTCACCTAACCTTTTATGAATAGTTTTCGGATTTTTTCAATAGATATTTAGTCGGCACTTGTTAAAATATCTAAATTATATTTAATTTATTATGTGAATACCTATAATTATATTATTGCACCCCTACGTTTGGATACTTTGCTTTTTCAAGTTAACTATAGTTTTTTAAAGAATTAATACCTGAAGCCTTTCTTAATCAGTGCCCACTGGACACCTATTAGCCAAATCAATAATTTTAACATTATGTCTAGACTGAGTGGTTTTAAATCGATAGTTTTGGCCAATAAAATCTTTAATGCGAACTCATTTGAAATAAATTAGCATTCGTAATCAATTACTTTCTCAAAGGAAAAAAAATTGTCAATCTTTCACACCTTTTAATTATTGGAAGATTTGGATTAACAATGAGGCAAAGGAGTAGTATATTTCTCTTTTTTTTGTCAGCAACGATACATTTATATAACCTACTCTATCCTAATCTAGAGGGGAGGGGGAGTCTAAGGAGACTGTGGTAGGAAGCTAGTGAGTATACAGACCCAACTAAATCAAGGAAGTACTATGACATAATCTTTAAATTTTTTTCGTTTCAGGTGAAATTTAAATCCTTGCCCTCCCGGTGGCCACTGAGCCATTGGCCCAGGGAGTAGTATATTTCCATTTGTCAATAATTGCGTGGTCTAAGACTATTCCAAATCACGGGCCCAAAAAAAAGGAATACACCATCATTAGGGGCGGTTGAGTTGACTATGCTTGCTCTCTTCGTTTGCGTGCTGCATCTTGTCCTTTTCGCTCAAAGCTCAATCCTTTTGAGACTATAAAATATAGCACTTTGGACATCCTCTCTGGGAAGAAATACAGATTGAGTGTACCTGGACGATTTTTTCTTGTTGGGTTAATAAAATTCAGAGAAGAAATGGCAGCAGCTCAGCCTATCAAGGTGGTCGCCCTCTGTGGTTCTCTCCGCAGAGCCTCCTACAATCGTGGTCTCATTCGTGCAGGTACCCATTCTTTGATCTCTCCCTCTTACTGGATGGTATTCTAACTCTTTGAATTGGTTCAGAGTTAATTCTAACCGAGTTTAGAATTGTTTAGGAGACAACCCTCTTTATACATAGTAGTATTAGGTCCCATTTTACCTTTTTTTCTATGAGAAACTCAGTCTCTATGTATATTTATGCTATGCCTATTCACAAGGATTTGAAACAGAAAAAGGGAACTCATCATCCAGCTTTATACCTTGGAAAAGATGATAGTGATGCAAGAGAAGAATATTGGAAGCGAAAATATGAAAACAATTCTAAGGGGAAAAAGATAAAAAAAGAAGGCTCCCTAATTTTTTTTTTTTTTTTGGGTTTCTTTGGTTGGTATGGTATAATGCAAGGCTGATATTTCTTATATATGGTCAATTTTAGCAACTGAGATTTGCAATGAGTCAATCAAGGATGTGCAGATCGAGTACGTGGATATTTCTCCTTTGCCATTTCTTAACACTGACCTTGAAGTGGATGGAACTTACCCTCCTGAAGTTGAAGGTTTCAGGCAAAAAATTCGCCAAGCTGATAGCATATTCTTTGCCGCACCAGAGAACAATTATTCCGTCTCAGGTACCAAAACATTTGTATTTACGACCAAATTGCAAGAAATATGGTACATATACTCCGTTTGGATTAGCTGTTTTGAAAAATTTCACCGTAGCAGTGTATATGAAAAATTTTTACTATAAAATTTTTTTGAAATATTTAATATATTGTATGAATGTGATTTTTTTGAGTTATTGTATATTACTGTATCATTGTATTTGAAAAATTCATTTTTGAAAAAATAGCCAATCCGAACAGTTGTGATTGAATAGGAGCAGTGATAGTTAACATAAGGAAGGGGGGAAAAAAAAAAGAACACTAGGCCATGCGATTCTCAACAAATCTGTATGATAATTGATTTTTTATGCTAAATTTTGTAGCACCTCTGAAGAATGCCATTGATTGGGCATCTAGACCTCCCAATGTTTGGGCAGACAAAGCAGCTGCTGTAGTCACAGCAGGAGGAGGCAGCCCAAGAGTACAATATCATCTTCGCCAAATTGGAGTTTTCCTTGATCTCCATTTCATAAACAAACCTGAATTTTTCCTCAATGCATTCCAACCCCCTCAGAAATTTGACAGCGATGGCAACTTGATTGATGCTGATAGCAAAGAGAGGTTGAAGCAACTTCTTTTCTCCTTGAGAGCTTTTACACTTCGCCTTCAAGGAAAGGCTGAATGATTACCGCATTGTTGGGACCCTCTGGGTATGAAAAATTTGTTGCAAGTTTTGGTGAACTTTTGGAAGTGTATTTGATCAACTTTATACTTGTCTTTCCTATTTGATAAGCATTATACTCATCATATTTTCTTTGGCTCAAAGCTTAATTTTCTGTTTTAATTTTTTAAACATTTGGTTTGTGTCAAACAAAATGATAGTTGGTGTCATAAATTTGTATTTGTTTCAATGATGGAGGTAAAGGTACTACTGGAACAAATCAACTTGAAGAATCACATGTTCATGGAAAAAATCATGACAGATTACCACTAAATCAAGAAGCAGAGAATACCAGAATTCCACATTATCAATAACACAAGTCTTTGCATTTAAATCTCTGTTTGGATTGGACTGTTTTTCAAAAATTAGTTTTTCAAATACAATAAAAGTTTTTAAAAGGTACTCTAAAAGGTAATCTAAAAATTAGTTTAATTTTTTTTTTAAATTTTAAAAAAATATTTCAAAAGGTATTCTAGAGCCTCTTCTACTCTTAAATATCCTAAAATATTTTCTGAAAATATCCTAAAATATAATCTAAAAACTCTGCTACAGCAAAGTTTTTCAAAAACACCCCCAAAAACAGCTAATTCAAACGGAGATGCAATTATATGAATGAAAACTCAAGGAAATAAAATTCGAATTTAATAGCAATCATAAGTCCTTTTTTAAAGTGATGAAATCTTTTTGGAATGCCATAATTTGCATCCAGATTATTTTAGTACCCAAAATCTAGGGTGAAAGATGCTTCCTAAACATCTCCAAGGTTTCCTCAAAAAAAAAATGTCAAAGTTATGGATGGATAATACAATAGAGGCACACCTGTGGGATATCAATTTATATCAAGTATTTCTACTTGAATTAAATTCAATAAAAGTAGCTTTTCCTAATAGCAAAAAAAAATTGTATTTCAATAAAAAAAAAAGTATTTGGCCATATGATGAATTGATTGCTTGCTAATAGACTTGAGAAGTTTAACATGGAAGAAAGCATTTACTCTAATTTCAAACGTTTCATGTCTCTTGAATTATTTGAAAAGTACTTTTGAAACTTCACCTAATAGTACGCCACTTACTCTAACTTGGCTCTCTTTGTTCCTGTAGAATTGCTTAAACTTATTATAAATCAAGAAAAAATGTGACAAAAAAAAATACAGGCTTTGACAAAACACAATTATTGCACGACTTGAGAATGAGTCGCCTTCATAAATTTACCTTATTACAAACTTACACTAAAAACTGAAATACATTGACTTCATGAGGATTTTTTTTCCTTGTGTTTTTGCAAAACTTTACAATAGATTGTCTTCTTTGAAGCTTTAGGTGGAGAGCTTTTTAAGTGGTTTTAGTAAAACTTTTCTTGCTTCGGCATAGGAAAATTCACCAACTTCCTCTAACATGCTAGTGAAGAATGGGTTATTGGAACCAATCAACCAAAAGAATTATGAATCCATAGCAAAAATCATAGCAGAGTACCACTAAATCAAGAAACAGAGTATCAACAGTCCACATTATCAATGGGAGAAGTCTTTGCATTTGGATCTGATAAAAATGCTATTACATAAATGAAAACTCAATTAGTTTTTGTAAGTATATGTCTAATGACAAAAAAATAATGATAACATAGTTATGACAACATGAATCAATTATGGTTAGCTTGAACCAATGGTCCTTAATCCAGTCCATATTTTGATTCAATGACCGACATGAGTTTCAAAATCTTGCAATGTATATCATGTCTATCAGAATGGATTTTCATCTTTTATTGTGTCAAACAGCATTCTTCAAACTACTATTAGAACTAATTTGACCCATAGCTAGGTTTAGGAAATTAGTGTTTAATTGTTTTTGATCGCGGATTAAAGAAGGGTGTGTGTATTCGCTTTCTAATTATCAACAAATTTATATACTAAGTGGTAATGAGATAGATAATTGCATGGATTAGAATAAGAAAAATTCAAAGCCCCTAAGTTTAGGTAATAAAACAAGGATTAATATTTCATACACTGACAGTGTATACACTTTCATTATTAAATACATGACATACTAGTGTGAATACCCGTGCTATACACGGTGCTAACATTATTGAAAAAAATGAAAATAAAAAGGTGAATAAAAAAAGGTTAAAAAATTGTACCAATACAATTAAAATATAATATCTGTCTAACAATAGTTTGAAATATGATAGAATGTGTATATCATTCAAGAACTGCCTTTTTTCGAAAGATAGATCGTAAAAAAATAATAGAAATTTATATTAGAAAATGAATGATATATGAATAAAAATGAATGTAATTCAATGTTGTTAAATGAAATACTTACAAATATTATGCATTCGATTTGATAATCTTGCATGAAGATGCGAACACTCTTCATACCAATCAACTTTTAGTACGAAAGCCAAAATTGGTGATTTAATTAATTCTGTTGAATTTTGTGGAGTGCGTACTACAAATGAAAATGCATGATCTTTGTATGAATTGATTTGTTGGTTGAACAATCTCTCACCATTTTCCTGAGAATTAAGTACGTACGAAATTCAAAATTAATGTATTTTTTTACATGGTTTATAAATAGCATTATAAAAAATAAATATATATCAAGAAATTCTACTTTCCTTTATAATTCTCTGAGATAAGAAACATCACAACTAAATGCGAATCGTGCATGTCTGTCATGTAGATTAAGATACATGTTACCACTGGAATCTCTGATTTGTATGTTAACATTGTACCTGTTTCACAAATAAAATGTTATATACAATACAGAAAAATATGTTGAAATTAAAGATACATGAAATTAATTACCTAACAACAGTGTCGACCACGCCATTACAATGCATACACACTATTTTTTGAAAAATGGCCTTTACATAGTTGTCCACAATTGTTGCATAGCCCATAAAACATGTACGTTTCGTTTTCTAAACAAATGTTTTCTCCTTTGCAATCTTGCGAATTTAAAATTTAGCTGTCGTTGAAATGCTTGTAGACGGGCATGTTCCATAGTGAAATTAGGTTAAGGGTTAAGATGGATACCATAAAAAAGTTGAAAGAGATAATAAGTTCTTGGAGAAAACGCAAGAAAGATCTCCTAATTGGAGTGAGCACGCAAGAAAGTTGAATAAGGATACTATGTTTTGGAGGATTTTTAATTGGAGTGGAATTCTTAAATTGGAGGACTCTTAATTGGAATGGGAAAGTGGGGGAAATGTAGGGAAAACGTGAGCATGATTATAGGATTTTTAGGAGCGGTTATAGGATTAGTTAAGAGATAAACATTTCTTAAATTGGAGGACTCTTAATTGGAGTGGGAAACGTTAGGGAAATGTGGAGGCATTGCAAGTTACGGCAATATGTCAGTGGCATCTAGTCCTAATTTTTTTTTGGGTCAAAATCTAGTCCTAATTGGT
The DNA here is from genome assembly GCA_023065735.1 of Coffea humblotiana. Classification (NCBI taxonomy): domain Eukaryota; kingdom Viridiplantae; phylum Streptophyta; class Magnoliopsida; order Gentianales; family Rubiaceae; genus Coffea; species Coffea humblotiana. Next base: position 24,318,146 of record CM041209.1, on the reverse strand, counting down.
TCTGCTGTTTCTTGATCATGTTGTATGATTCCGAATTATACTTAGAGTTTAATAATTGATAATGGCTTATTTTATTCTTTCATGGTATTGGATAGGCGAAAACCACACCAGAAGTGTGGTAAATTTACTATAAACTCCTAATATTATCTCCCCTAATTTTTGTATACTTTTTAAAAAATTTAAACTTTTGTCAACAATAGACTGGTCACGCAAATTAAAATAAAAAGGGACTGGTCACACATATCATTCTTTGCCATAAAGAACTTAATTCAACAAATTTCTTAGAATAATGGTGAAAAAATCATAACAATGGTGGAACCTAGGTTTGTTTCTTTTTTTTTTTTTTTTTTGGATCTGAAACAGCCCTATTCATTTTGAAAAAATAAATAAATTGGCCACTTTACGTTCATTAAGAGAGGGAAAATTTTTTGGTCACTGCACATGGATGTCCGGCCATCCTAAAGGGAAAAAAAATCAATGGTTTCGTTCTTGCGATTTTTTTTAGGGTTTAATATAGTAAATCCCTTAACTTTACATTTAGTTGCACTTTACCCCCTCAACTTTATATTTAGTTGCATATTTGTGAAGTAGATAGTGGGAAAGTTTTAAATTTTAAATTTGACTGGTGATAGAGTTGGTTATAATGTTACATTTAGTTGCACTTTACCCCATCAACTTTACATTTAGTTGCACATTTGTGATATTTTTGAAACGTGATTGTAATTTGCAAAGCTCATTTGTAGGGGTGGTTATAGGATTAGTTTAGTGATAAATATTTCTTAATTATAAAAATGTAAAATTGCGTTAAAATAGCATACAAATGAGCATTTGTCTTTAATTAAGGAGTAAAAAGGATTTAAAATATAAATAACAAACTACAAACGGTTTATGAAGTAGATAGTGGGAAAGTTTTAAATTTTAAATTTTCCTGGTGATAGGGTTGGTTATAGCCCACTGCTTTTTATGTATTAAAATAAATACAAAAATTTAGAAAAAAGAATGGGAAGTTTGGAAGCCATTGAGAGGGTCTCTCCTAAAAATCCACTCTGCAATACATATAGATATAGATAACTCGAATTTAAATTTGAAACTCCAATCTTATATATGTGTCATGCATCCAACCATAATAGTGTGTATACTGTCAGTGTATAACAGATTTACTCACAAAACAATGCAAAAGAAAATAACAATTCTCAACACTTTTGGGTATGATAAGATGCAAAAAAAAAAAAAAAAAAACTATGTCAAGCAATTAATGAGAAAAGAACAAATTTGCATTTACTTAAAAACTTGGATAAGTTTTGAGTGACTTCCTACTGGGAAAAAAAAAAAAACCTGGTCGAAGGATTTAGCATGCCATTGTGACAGCATGAGGTCAACGTCTTGTGTCGTTTTCTTGAACAATTGTTATTCAGCATTGCTTGGAAAAGGGTACCTGAAAAATTTCTCCATTTTTATAAAATCTTTATAGCTTTATCTAAAGTCATTTGGAAGCAATATAACAATTCATGAATTATTTTGCTCAATTTTTTTTGATGATATATATATTACATGTCCTTCGAATGTTCTAATACATAGTCCATTGCACATATCATGGGGCACGTGTATCTACAAAATCCACTGCATGAAGCATCGTACGTGTCCTATTTTCGTTACTCATAACATCATTCTTAACTCATAACATTTGCACATTCATGCCATGTGTTCTTAGTTCTGCAACTATATAACCAGAACCCCTTCACTATTTAACAAGTGTCACGTTTAAACTAATGCTGATAAAAACTCCTTAATCTTGCCATTATCCCCTCAATTCCTACCAAGGAAGGAAAAAGAAGGAAAGACGAGAAAATTAAAGGGCCAGTTTTGCTTCCCTAGAAAATTCATCCTTTTTTGCTGGAAGAAGGTTTGGAGGGACGAAAACCAACCAAAATAAACGGCCACTATGGAAGAACCAGTTCTCTCTAGACTAGACCGCCTGGACAACATTGTAAGTCGATTGATTAATACATACATACATATACATACATATATATGTGTGTGCGTGTGTGTGGGATTTTCACATAAATGAACAACTAAGAAAGAGCTTTCATGTTTGTCTGCTTCATTTGATTCTATACATATATGTATATTTGTATGTAGCTGAAACAATTGGAGGAAATCAGAGGATCAGGTTACCATTCCCCCAAGAGTTCTACTGCATCAACGCCCTCAAGCGGAACTTTGACAAGTGAAGACTTTTCTCCAAGAAGCAGCATTGTCGCCCTATTGAGGATGTAATATTGGAGATTGGGATCAAAGGCACCCTTTTTGAAAGGATAGTCCATGTCGAAGATCGTTTATTAAACGTAAGAGTCCAATTCCTCGAATAAAAGGGGTTTTTTTTTTTTTTTTTTCTGGGGGGAAGGGTGGTTTATGCGGTTGTTTAAGAGGCCACAAAAAAAAAAGGTCTACTTTATTGGATGGGCTGAATGATTTTGGACCTCATGCATCGACTTATTGGGCTCCTGAGTTTGTGAGTTTTGTAAATTGTGCAGATGGGTTTGAATTTCATTTTAAGTCCTTTTTTTCAAATCTTGCTAGTTGTTAGATTCTATTCTTTTGGGGGAAAAAAGAATTAGATTCTGAACTTTCATAATTATGAGATTTTTTTTTTGGGGAAAAAGGACTAGTTCTATAAATATTCTATAAAGGATTAGTTCCATATAGTTTTTCCCCCACCAAAGTCCTAAAAACTTATGTAATTTATTGTCCTTCGTGTATGGTTGTAAATTAAAGGCATAAAAGTTATAAAAAGAAGTCCATGCATTCTTATGTCAATAGTATAGATTAAATTATATCATGAAGAAAGGCCTCTTAAAAGATTTTTGTTTTAGATCCCTTTTAAGTTTTCATATAGAAGTTCTTGTGAATCAAGACTTGGTTTTAAAACAAATACTGAATTGGAAGTTAATAATTTTGCAGTTTAGTACACGTACTAGTGATTGCTTGACTTTTGCTCATATCTTGATAACTAGCAAGTCCATTGCATGTATTATTTTTCCACAACTCAGAACAGATAATTCAACAATGGCTGCATGATTAAATTGGCCATGTTCTGTCTACATTATGTAATTTAATCTGATGGTGGTTGTCAGTTATGTCTGCAGTTAGAAGAAGAAGAAGTAGAGACCGAGAAGAAGAAGAAGAAAGAAGGGATTTCATCTGCAGAGAAGTCTTCCCCAAGAAAAGGTCTTAAACAATTAGTCAAATCGTGCGTGAAAGGGAAAGGAAGCCATAAAAGCAGACAATGACTTCAAGGCTGTTTGTTGATTTTGCTCACTTTTGGTTCCCATTTGAAAGTTTTGTAAAAGTAAAGAAATTGCCTAAGTCTGGTTTAGGTTGTTGGTTCAATTAGGTTTGTTTGGATTGTAAGTTATTTGAGATATTTTTACTGTAGTATTTTTTGTGATGTGATGTATGTGAGATAAAAAGATAATTGGAAAAATAAAAAGGTGTATTGGAAATTGTAATGATGATATAAGCAAATATATTTGGAAAAATAATCGGCTGTCCAAACAAATCCACCCTAAGAACCCTGCTTCTTATTGATCATTATAACTTTTGTTGTACTAATGAATGTTGAAGCTGTTAGTTGGGAGTTTGGGTGTTTACTGGTTAGTTGCAAAATTGATGTGTGTCTAGATTGATTGACTCAATTAAGAAAGTACATGATTTGTTGATTGCCAACATTTGGTTTGGGTGTTTACTGGTTAGTTTAACTAACGGGTAGGGTACAAATCTATATATGTTAGGAGAATATTAGAGGAGTTATGATATGGTCAAAAATTCCTGTTTCTATACGTGTTAGGTATTGTTTGATAATTCAATTTAATATTTAAATTTAATGGGTTCAGATCTTTAATATATTCAGATACATTTGATAACTAAAATGTGAGCATCTGAATTCATCAAGTGGCACTGAATTTTTTAAATAAAATTCGTTTTAAAAAAATGAGTGATAAGTTATTTGTTTATCAGTTATAATGTGATATACAGTCAAATATATTAAATTTAGTATTTAATAATTTACTAATTTAATGGATTTAAATTTCAGTTTTTAAATTTCAATTTTATCAAGCGCACCCTAACTCAAATATAACCAATTCATGATCATTTTAGTCTTTGGTGTTTAATGTGTTATAAGAGCATATAATAACCATTTTTTCATCGGCTGGTGCTTGTATTGTTTATCCAAGAATAAGCTTTGGAAAGATTTTGGACCAAAATTTGCACCCAGTAAAAAAAAACGATTTTTGCAGTTCTGAATGAGAAGGGGGCATGCAACTGGTTTCAATAATGTGTTCCACAATGGGCCGCTGGAATCATACTAATCCATACGGAACTTTGGGCGCCAAACACGCATTGTTTTCGGGGACACGTTTTTTTTTTTTTTTTTTTTTTGCAAATTTAAAAGAATAAAACTGGGGCCCGACTTCCAACGACAAATAATCACAGGGAAAATGACATGTTTCATCCCTCATATTTCGCAAAAATATTCTTTTCGTCCCTCACTTTTAAAATAAAGCAAATTCGTTCCTGACATTTAAAAATTAAAGCTATTACATTTTTGAACCTAATTTTCAATATGAATCAAACCATCCAATAACCCAGTAATAAATTTCGGAAATAGAATTGATAGATCATTCCGTCAATTTCATCATATTCACATGACATTTATTAAACCAAAAAAATAAAAATTATAAAATAAAAGGCCATTCTTTGTCTTGGAATAGTAGAGTTTTTTTTAGGGTAAATCTTTTCATGCACCGTTAGTATATCCGCTTGCGAATCTAGATGTGTATCATAAACATAAAATTTGGTGTTTAAATTTAAATTAAAATGATATGGCGGTACATAAAACCGTCAGTGTATACAATGATAATGTAGGAAAGATTAATCTTTCTTTTTTATGTTATAATTTTTTATTTTTTATTTTTAGGTTCATTAAATTTCATATGAATATCAAGTTGAGTTAACTAAATGATCTACCAATTACACCCCCAAAATTTGTAACCAGGTTGATTGGTGGTTTGATTGAAATTTGGATTCAGGGATGTAATAATTTCAGTTTTTAAATGTCAAGGACGAAATTGCTTCATTTTAAAAGTGAGGGACGAAAAGAATATTTTTGTGAAATGTGAAGGATGTAACCTATCATTTTCCCATAATCATATCTGTAATAATTCCTTTCAATCCGAATACCAATTGGTGTTCCGTACGACTTGGGTGTTTTTAGATCACATTTCGTAAAATTTATTATAGCAGTGTATATAAAAAAATTGTTATTACAATTATTTATTGGAGCGTTTATAAAATTTTAAATATTGGAGTGTTTATAACAGTGTATGAATTTATTGGAGTGTATGATGCAGTATGGCTACGGTAAAAATTTTCGTTCAATACATGTAAATTTTGATAAAATTGTATAAAGTTTTAGAACAATAACCAATATGATAATTAGTTTTTCTACACCAGACAGCAAACTTTTACGTTCATTTTTTTTTGGATCAAAAGTTTTAAAGTCTTTTTTTTTTAATTTTTAACAGGTAATTGGTTTCATTTGCCATCATTATATTAAGTAAGCGATAATTATAGATTTCAAGAGCTTAAAGGGGGCAAAGTAAAGGAATATAAGAAATTCCAAAAAATTTTAGACAGTGCAAATTGTAAGACAAGATTAAAAATTAAAAATTTTTCAAGTCAATCCTAAGAGTTTTTCAAAGTTCAGGTTGAGGTGTTTGGGGAGAGGACGGCAATTGCTCACCCCTAATTCAACGTGGTTCTGCAATTGGGTGTTCATTTCAGAACCCACAATTGCATCTGTTATTTATCTTAATCTTTTTTTTTTTGAGAAAATTGACAATATTGGCATAGCCATAACATAGTGGACCTCCAATTTCTTTAGGTTGTTATTTTTTCTTTATTGCTAGTTAATCTCTATGGTTTTTGGGTTGTTTACATGTCTCTTTTTTATTGATAAAAGAAAAAGGGAAGTAGATTCGAGCTTTGAAGATTAATGGTTTTAAATTATTATTGCTTTTTCTTCCCGTTTCATTCTCATAAATTACATATTTAAAGTTGATAGCCTCCATTATAAAAAAATAATTAAAAAACGACAACAATAAAAGTAAGATTGTTAGTCCTCATGCTTTTACATTTTTTTTAAGAAAATCACACTCTAAACGACATACAACAGACGTAAATTAAAAGATAACCTACCTCCTACTCTTTAGAAGTTTTCATATTTGTATCTATCGTTTAAACATATCGTGTTCTTAAACTTAAATTTTGTAATTGGATTCTTTTTTTTGTCTTTCTTTTTCGCCTTCTTCTCTCACATACAGAGCTGCAACTCCCCTCATAGTTTTCAGACACCTATTACTTGTCAATTTTCTGAAGTAGATATGTCTTTTGTCGCACCAAAAAGAACAAAACAGAGTAATTCTTTGACACGAAATTGAGGTGCTACATTTGTTTGGGGGTATTAGAATTGCATCTTTATCAGTGTCCAAATGTTTATCTTGAAAAGAATATAAAATTCCTTTATGTGGAAAAAAGAATGGGGAAATCATTTTTTATTATGCATAATTGTGAACATTTGTTAAATATGACACTGGATCAAATACTATCCTTACAACTTTAAATATTCATAAGAGAAGATAATACACAGAATGCCACGGACACCAACATTTAATATGTTGATTGATTCCTATATAATTCAGAAAAGAATAAAGCTCCAAAATATGTATTATTGAAATCAGACCATGAGGTATGAAATCGACCAACTGAAAGGTGAGAATGATCACAGCTGGTCATCAATATTACCAGCAACTTCTGGTGATGGGTCCAATGATAGATAAGTTGCAAATGGATGGTCTGGCAATTTTCTGCATCTGGGCCGTTCTTTAATTGCCTCCAAAACTGGTTGATTTTTCTCAAGAAAAGTCATCGTCTAAAGATTGGAGAATGGTTCAATTTCTGTTGCTTTGTCATTTATCGTAACATTGATGAACAGAAATTTTAAAAATTACAAAAGAAATATTGATATGTATATTGAATCGACATGACATCACAATTCCAATACGATACGAAATTAATAAGTTTAACGTGATCCGAATATAAGTGAGTAACTATTGAATCGACATGTTTACAATACAAATATAAGCGGATCAGGTTGGATCACCCTGCACGTTAATGATCACAAATCACTAAACCATCCCTCATATTTTTTTTTCCTATTATTTGTATTGTAACTTTCATGCCTAATTATGTATTGTAGTATTAGACTTTATTAATTGCTACTGAAAACTCTAGATCTTGAAGTTTGTTTTGTGTTTTGAAGACTTAATTTTGCATTATGCCTTCAAAATTTTGAAAACTCTTATGTTATGCGTTTTATTATGTTAAGTAATGACCTTTCCTATTGTTGAAAGCTGCCACTGGAATTTTGAAATTTCTTTTATACTCTGAAGACTTTGTTGTGCAACTTGTCATTGAAATCTCTTCAATAACAAGAGTAGATAGGTTAAATTGTATGCTAAACGGATTCATTTGCCAAAGATGATTATTGTGCGAAATGTTTAATTAGTTAAAATGGGTTTGATCGTATCAACCCATTAACAAGCAGGTCATGACGCAACATTGAACAAAAGTATAATAGGTTCAGTTCGGGTTGAGATTTTTCAATACGAACATGAACAGAACACAATAGGGACACAATACAACACAATCTATTCCCACCCCTACAGTATAAATGGAAATACATATTTGAAGGAGGCCGTGCATATAAAATATAAATTGTTAAGAGCTAATGATATTTACTATGTCATTTTTTGTGATCAATTATTTTTTTTATGGATTTTGTGATCAACTTTTAACTTCATTTCGTGAGGTAATGCTTGGACTACAAATTCCAACAAAAAAAGGAGAAAAGGAAAAGCAAGAACTATGTCTTAGCAATGAAGCAACTAACATCTTTGAGCCACTTCTACACATGGTCCCCAAATTTTGGGTACTCAGTCAATGAAAATTTGCCACTAGACATTTCCATCACCGTGAATTGATGAATATCAACCCCATGATGTTGAGAGTTTACCTTGAAACCTTTTCTCCTTCGGATTACAATTTACATCACATCAACCTTGTAATTACACAAGCGTCATGCTTTCAACTATGATACTAATTCATTTATATGCATGTGTAGGGTACAAATATTTCGTCACTAGCCAATTCAAACATATGTGAGTCTAAAATTATTCTCTAACAATCTTATCAAGAAAGAGATGGGGCACTAATTAACCTAATTAATCGATAGAATTTTATCAAGGATGACAAAAAACTGCACCACCTTGTGTATATTCATTTTAAGTGTAAAAGATTAGTATAACTATTATAAAAGTTTGGCAATACTAGAATTTCTTCAAAATTTTATCATGCACTTGTTAATAACACCATATGGAAAACAAAAATGTTTTGACTAAAATTTTTGCTCTCTATAAAGGTTGGTTTGGTCTTACAAATGAACTTTCTAATGCAAATTTTGTACTTCAATACAAGCACAATTGATCTCAACAATAGGTTCCATAATTTTGTACCCAGAAAAGGAAAGACCAACAAAAGAAGATGGGATAATCCTGGCACTGCATTCATATTAAGGTAGACAAGGAAATTAAGAAGAAACGAATATCCGCTAACAATTTTTTTCCCAAAGGAAGAACTCAAATTTAAATCATAAGAAAAGCTAAAAGCACTAGTAACTGTTCGAGATTACAACTATGAAAAACCCTATGAGTTTGTGGCTAAGATGAACCAACTTTTAGGCCTTCATTTGGTTCCCCTTTTGGGGAGCTTCTAGCTTCTATAGATAAACTGCCCTCTTCACTGTCATTATCATATAATGAGATGTTTGAAGAAAGTGTCAAACGCTGGAATTGCCTTTCTCCAAAAACTGATTTTTCAAGATTTGGAGTGGGGACCTAGTATTCATGTTAGTTTATCTCCATCACCACTGGACCCCTAAAACTTTTTTTGCCGAGACTTCTAGCTAGTTTATATTGAATCTTGAGCTGGTGAGCCTTCCCCACTTCCAATAACTAGGTGAACGCTACCAAACTCAACCCAACATACAAATTTTTTTCAAAAAAAAAGAATAATAAAGTTGAGATAAGAAAAAGAATATATTTACATTCTGTGGGAATCGATCGTGCTCAACAAGTAAGATGCAGTTTTTTAGTGCAAGAAATGAAGCAAATTTCTTCTTTAACACTTACTTTCGTTGGAAAGCAGGGACGATTAGATAAGAAAAAGAAAACTTTTAGCTAATTGTGATTTGTGATCATGCTCATTCTTTCGCATTAGGAAATTCTCTTACTGACATTGATTTAGCATATCAAACGTATTATCTAAGAATATTGCCAACATTTGTTAGTGCTATTATTGTTAGTTTTGGTTTTTTTAATCATAGTACTAGTAAATATTATATGGAATTTCCAAGCAAAAAATAAAAAAATCTTTGGTCCGCAAACAGCCTTAGGGAACAATCGGTGTATATATATATACATATATATACAGCCATGTGCTTAAAGTAGATGAGTATTATTATGAGAAGGTCCGAAAGGGATAAAACAAGAAAGCTTGTTAATCAAGAAACAATGATGATAATGATGATGTTGTTGCAGATTATTTGAGTTAGCCCTAATTCTGCTTTCTTGATGACAGCCTCTGGGTTATTTTCACTTTAAAAACTCCGATGAGCTTTTATAAAAGTTGTACGTACCTTTATGCTAGATGCTTGAGCATTTGTAGAAAGAAAGCTTAGTATTTGCATAATTAGGTGGAATTTGACATGAATGCAAGCACATGCTTCCAACATCATTATACAAGAGGGTTACATTAAAAACCAAAAAAAAAAAAAATTTCTTGCAGTGATAGTGGTAATATGATTAAGAAGAAGAAGCTCATGCCTTGGTAAATATGCGAGGATTTAAAGAAAAAAAATCACAAGAAATTAGAAAACAAGAAATTGTCAAATCAACTTATACCTCTTACATCTTATTATTATGGCATCTTTGACGCGTGAAAGAAAATTAATGAAGTACTGTTTGTCAACACTAAAATCGAAACAAGACATGTTCTTCCAGATTGTGATCTCAATTGAGCATTGCTGATTTGACTTATATTTGCTTCGCCCCACCTCAGACGTAGATATTGAACTGCCTAAAAACCGTAGATTTGCAACATTACTTGTTATGGCAACTTTATCAAATTGATGGCAACTAATCGTCCACAAAGAAATGCTATGTAAATTAGTTGGAGGACAATATCGAGTGAACCAAAATAAGTTCAGCACACGCTGTGTGACCGAAGTAAATGTGAAGTTATGAAAATGAGATTATGAGAGTTGTACGTTTCCCTTTCTCGAAGGACATGCATGATATGTAATATCTATATATTTATACTAGGGTTTATTGTTGGCTAGTTTTGGATGCAGAAGGAGATGCATGACTTTCATATATGTTTAACTAGAACCAAGTATCATGCAAGATGTCCGATAAAGTTTAAATACGAGTTTGCATTCGTTATTAAAAAAATGTTAATACGTCTTACTTTACATAACACGGATAGTATACAGGTATACACAGTGGGAGTAACAACTATACAAAATAGTGAGATGAAGTCGAATTTTCACCTCGTATATGAATTTCTAGACAATTAAAAAAAAACTTTGCATTGATATTCGATTATATATGGATAATTCGTGACTGTACTTTCTCACCGACTATATATTTCCTTGAGCAGAAGCCGAAATTTACTTTTAAGATTGTTCAATTTTTGCTTTGATTCATATGATCATTTTCTTACCGTATGCAATTGAGACACAGATCGTACTTAAAAACATCTCCCAATGAAGTAAAATTAATATAACATCTAGGAAGCAATACATATCATAGATGACTTGCACAGCCTACTTCTAAAAAGTTACATAGAAAAATATATAAAAAAGAGATATCTAAAGAAAAGAAATGAAGAAGAGTCCATCCAGTAGGATAATATGGTGTCGTGAGTAGTATAATCATGATATCTAGATGCCCCAATATTTGATAGTTATAAAACTGCTTCCTTTGTTTATAAGTCGAATCCGGAGAAAAGATGTGCCGGTTCCAACTGAAATAGATCAGGTCAAGTTAAATAGATTGAAGTGGGGATGTGGACCTCTCCAGTTGAATTCTATCTAGTGAATGTAATTCTTATAACATCTAGTATAAACTTGTATGATTTTGATGTATTCATAAAAGTTGTCAATTCATATAGCTAAATTAGAATAAAATTTTATTATTACACAAAATATAAAAATTACACGAATTGGAGTGAATTAGAAAAAACTCAATTGCAGAGATCCCGTTTCGATTGAAGCATAGAATTGATCGTCAATGAATTGGAATCAACTGGACAGTGAGTTGGTCCTTGAGTTTTTCTTTGTCATTTATAAGTTAAAGCGTAAGTTTTTTTATACACTGTTAAAGAACAAATTTTTTTACAATAACATGGTTAGATTATGCTACATAACAAAAATTCAAATTTGAAATTAAATCATGTTGTCAGTACATAAAAAATTAATTCTAAATTAAATAGTATGTAACTATGTTGGCATATTAAATCAAATCTAAAAAAACAAAAGTTTCTATATTGTTATTTAGTAGTGTTTTAGTCAAGTCAAGTTTTAAATAGTTTTATTAGAGTCAAATTTTGATAGTTTTAGTATTTAGAAATTGGTATTTTATTAGGTAATTTATCGTAGTTGTCAAGACTAGTTTACCAAGCCATCTAGTGTATAAATAAGGAGTCTTATTATAGTCATCAATTGAGAAGAGTGAAATTTGATATTTATTCTTATGGTATTATTAATATTATATTATTGATTTATTCCTCTTTTTCCACACATATTTTTATGTGTGTAAATTGTCCTTTCATATGTATAGGTTTTATAAAATTTATCACCTATATCTTTTTGGTAGAATTTGTTGGGTTTTACATTTGGTATCAAAGCCCTAGGTTTAACAAATTGATCCTAAGATGTCTATGAATATTGAAGAATCATCTCAATTACGAAGTTAGTTTTGGGTGTTTTCTGCTGTTAGATTTAGACCATAGGAATTAATTACTGTAAAGAAATCACAAGGTTGGTACTGAAGTATCTAATCAGTGAAGACTGGACTAAAAGATTGGTCCAAAAATTGTCAGATTGATTGTCATTGCGAAGACAGGAATCGATGACGAATCCTGTCAGTTGAATTGTGATTATTGAGATCATGAAATGAGTTGTCAATAAATTGACATGAAACTGTGCACCAAAAATAGTCTATCTAGGTGTATGGATTATTGCAACAAGAAAACTGTTTGAATATGAAAAATCAATACAAAGTGGTCCAGGCTGAATTTGCAAGAGGAATTATTGATGATGGTTGCGATGAACTTGATGCAAAAGAAAGCTTGATGTAAAGGAGGTAATGTTGTCATATTAAATCAAGTCTAAAAAAATATTAGTAGTCTTATTGGAGTGAAATTATGATTGTTTTATTATGAGTAAATTTTATATACACCGTCAGTGTATACACAATCACAATTAGATGTGTGACACATGAGCAAATTTTAGATTTCAAAAGGGAAAATGATTGGTTTCATCCTTCACATTTCACAAAAATATTCTTTTCATCCCTCACTTTTAAAATGAAGCAATTTCATCCTTGACATTTAAAAACTGAAATTATTACATTCCTGAACCCAAATTTCAATTTGAATCAAACCACCAATCAACATGATTACAAATTTTGGGGGTGTAATTGGTAGATCATTTGGTTAACTCAACTTGATATTCATGTGAAATTTAATGAACCTAAAAAGAAAAAAAAATTATAACAAAAAAAGAAAGATTAATTTTTCCTATATTATCATTGTATACACTAACGATTTTATGTACCGCCATATCATTTTAATTTAAATTTAAACACCAAATTTTATATTTATGATACACATCTAGATTCGCAAGTGGATATACTAACGGTGCATGAAAAGATTTACTCAAAAAAAAAACTCTACTATTCCAAGACAAAGAATGGCCTTTTATTTTATAATTTTTATTTTTTTGGTTTAATAAATGTCATGTGAATATGATGAAGTTAATCGAATGATCTATCAATTCTATTTCCGAAATTTCTTATTGGGTTATTGAATGGTTTGATTCAGATTGAAAATTAGGTTCAGGAATGTAATAGCTTTAATTTTTAAATGTCAGGAACGAATTTGCTTCATTTTAAAAGCGAGGGACGAAAAGAATATTTTTGCGAAATATGAGGGATGAAACATGTCATTTTTCCCATTTCAAAATCAAAATTTGCACATGTGACATATATCTAATGGTTATAGTGTATATACTGACGGTATATATAAAATTAATCCTTTTAGTATTTAGAAAATGATATTTTGTTAGGTAATTTATTATGATTGTCAAAACTAGTTTATAAACAGAGAGTCTTGTTATAGTATCGAAGAATGAAGAGTAAAATTTGGTAGGTTTGTTCTTATGGTTATTGATATTATATCATTGATTTCCTTCTCTTCTCCTACACATATTTTTATGTGTAAATTGTCTCCCTCTATATTAGTTTTATAAAATTTATCTCCTGTACCTTTTTTATAGAATTTGTCGGGTTCTACAAACTAGTTAACATTCACAACGAACTAATCCACTTTTTCAACGATACATTCTTCAACAACAGGAAAAGTAACTATCTTATAATCTCTACAATTTCTGATTCATTTGACGTTTGAACTATACGCTAAGAAAGAATGTTGTTAGTTTATATTTGGGCAAATTCCACTTTACCCCCTTGTAGTTTAGCGGTTTTTCACATAACCCCCCTATGGTTTCAGAATCTATATATAATCCCCTCATGGTTTGGATTAAAATGTCAATGTGACGGGAATGATCATTCGTAACGGAGTCATCTCAAATGTCAAAAATACCCTTATGTAAAATTGAAAATTATTTATTAACCAAGGGGGGTTAAATGTATATTTTGAAAACTATAAGGGGGTTATATGGTAAAGTATTAAACCATAAGGAGGTTATATAGTAAAATATAAAAATCATACGGGATTAGTGTGTCATGTATTTATAATGGTAATTTCGACATTTCTAGAAGTTCCGTTACGAATGACTATTTCCGTCACTTTGACACTTTAATCCAAACCATGAGGGGGTTATGTATAGCTTTTGAAACCATATGGGGGTTATGTAAAAAAGTACTAAACCACAGGGAGGTAAAATGTAATTTACCCTTTATATTTTTTGTCATTTTACTGTCCGTAACTTTCGGTGTTGGCTAATGAAATTTGACTTTTGTTTGAAATTATTTGAGGGCCAATTGATCTTCGAGAAGGTAGAGTGTAATTGACTAACTATTAATTATTTCAAGAATAACACTCAATTATTACTCTGATAGAATTGAGTTTAAGCATATAATTTGAAGATTTTATGTCACGGGTCCCTATATTGAGGCCATTGCTTCCCAAGAAAAGACTTGCGTAGAAGGGATGTCTTTGTCCAAGAATGGCTGATTAGAACCGAATCTAGGAAACTATCAAACTTCTATTTCATCTAATTATTTGATTAGGTTGGACCTTAAGTATCTAGATTGGTTGACTAAGTCATTCAAGAGGTTTGAATTGGTTTTAAGTTTAATTAATTAATGATAAAAAGTGATGTTCCAGTAGACCAACTTGACAGCTAAACGATGTGTTTCTTATTTCGTTTTTAATTTATGACTGCCTTCAAGTTGCATGAAGATTTCATATTTCTTCCAAAATAGAAACATATGCAGGATAAACAAGTGTTTTGCTTTTTTGTTATGAATATTTTTCCTAGATAGAATACTTGAGGGCCTAAGATATTAAAAAAAATCTCAGATAGTTATATACTTTTTTTGGCAAAAGAAACTCCAAATTCGGAGTAGGAATGCCAGCCCCATATCTTATTATTAAAAAATGTGGATACAATACACTAGAAGATGCAGCGTAAAAATTTTAGTTTTACTATATTTTGTTTCGGAGTACCACTAAAATTTATTCAGACGGCTTTATTAGAGACTCCTTTCCTAGTCATTAACAGTTTCCTTGAACTTTAGTGGATTTTCGCATCATTAATAGCCTTTTAATTGTACTAATGAGCGGCACAAAAGATTTTAATTGTTGAAAAAAAAAGGTCCAGTTTTAGTATTAAATTTTGGATTACCTGTCAAAGAAGTATTTGTAGGACTTATAGGTAATGCTGTCTAGCGACTCTGGCCTGAGCTTCCCCCTTGAGCCTTGCTAGAAATATGCTCCAATTTCACTTGTGTGATTTTTTTTTTTAATATTAAAGAGTACTTGTACTAATAGTCATTAAGTGTCATTTACTTGACTGATAGTTAGGTTGAACTTGAATCTAAATGTTTGGCCTGCTTGAAGTATGAGCTGACTTTGGACCAAATTAATTAAGCATAAATTGATAAAAGCATGTATCTTTTTTTTTTAATTCTTTTAGCAAGAGAATGATAGAATTTAAGAAGTGGAGAAGGGGAAGGTAAACTAAAACTCAGAATCTTTAAATTTGAAAGCCTCAACCGTAGCCAACATTTTGAAAATCAGTCCAGATCGCCCGGTTCAACCGATCCAACCGATCATGCCTCCAATGCGATTCAATTTAAAAAAATCAAAGAATTAATTGAATCGGTCAAAAATCGGTTGAACCGATAAAAATCGGGAGGTTCAATCGGTTTTCATTAAATTTTTATTTTATAAAATAAATATTTTAGTTTTATTCAAAATTCTTAATACTAAAATGAATAAAAAATTATTAAACCTTTGAACCGGAGTCGAATCGTGAACCGAAAGGTTTTCCGGTTCACTCTCCAGTCTGGATTTAAAAACATTGACCTTAGCTTGTATCTACTTCCATCTCAATTATTCTAAAGTCGGTTTCTTCAATTATATTTTCTTACTCAAATACTTTCTTCTTTAATTATATGGAATGTATAATTTTGTATCGAATATATTTACTAAAGTGTGAATTATATCTTAGTGATAAAAATACCTACATGTATGTCATGAAGTATACAGTATCTTCTAAGTGTTAAGTATTTGCTGCTTCTTTAATTATATGGAATGTGTAATATTGTATGAAATATATTCACTAAAGTGTGGATTAAATCTTAGTGTTAAAAATACCTATACGTATGTCACGAAGTACACAGAATCTGCTGAGAGATCCGTTAGTAATACAAATAATCATCTAAATACATTGTGCTCAAACATTTATGAGAAAAATGTAATTTTATTCCCCAATGTTTAGCTCCTATGCAGTTTTAGTTCTTAAAATTTTGGCAAAAGCAAATCTAGTCCTCAATGTTAGCCCTTGTGTAATTTTAGTCCCTAAATTTTTGGCAAGAGTGAATTTGGTATCCAATATATCCAATTTAAAGCAGATTTAGGACATTTCAAAAACTTTTCTAATTACTTATAGAATTTAGTCACATCTAATCATATGTCCATTAAGTTAAATTTGAAAAGAAAGAAGCAAAATAGTGCCTAACTTTAAACAACAAAATTAAGAACTAATAACTCATGTACTAACTAATTAACTAGTAAAAAAAAAAGAAAATTTTTTAAACTAAAACTAGTTGGATCACCTAGTTCATTGATATAGAACTCATTTTTCCTCTATCTCCACTACCCCAAGCAAAAAGTCGCATTTCTTAATTTCTCATAACGATTAACAAATTTTCTTTTTTTGTTTTGTTTGAGAGTTAATTAGTTACTAATGTACCATCATATAAGTTATCTTATTGTTTAAATTCCATCAATATTTGAAAAAAAAATCCATCAATTATCCTAAATCTAATTTAAATTGATAACATAGGGGACCAAATTAGCTCTTGTCAAAACTTTAGGAACTAAAATTGCACATGTGCTAAATCTTGAGGGCTAGATTTGCTTTTGCCAAAACTTTAAGAACTAAAGCTGCACATAGACTAAAATTGCATTTTCCCAACATTCATTAACAATACGAATTAATGGAGTTAATGGCAATTTTTTGCTATCCGATGAGCACAAAATAAACGGTATTTGTGTTCTAAATAGATGTATAGAAAACTATTTTGGCAAAAAAATTAAAAGTTTAACAGAGAAATTAAGAAAGAGGAGATACACTAACCAACGATTAAGAGTACAAGTTAATACCACTTATACAATCACACATGTTAAGGAGAGTGGTCTAAATTTGGTACTTTTCAGTTAGTCATGGTTCGGTCCAGGGATACAACCAGGATTATGGTGTAGGGGCGGAATATTCAGATATATTAATAATAATAGCAGAAAATTAACAATCGTTATAAACTTATCACATGAATAAGCTAAGTTCTAAGTTCTAATAGAAGAAATTGTAAAGAACCAATAAGAATTAAAAAAAAAAAAGAACCATGCCTCGAAACAATGGAGTTTGAGAGAGTCGATACTTGAAATAAGTGCAATTGGTACTTGATCAGAGTCAAAACTTTTGATGCAAATTCAAGTGAATTTAGTATTAACAAAATTGTACTAGTAATTGAGTTTCATTTTTTGAATTTTGTTTCCTACTTGTATGATGTTTATTTAGATGTCATTTTAAAATAGGTTTGGCTCATGACTGCACCACAGCACTCGTAGAGAGATACTTTCAAGTGTTAATTTTTCGTCAAGAATGAAACCAATTCAGAAAATAATTTAAATGTAGGAGTTGTAATAAATATGTATGTGTGCATTTACACGCTAAGTAAGGTGTAAATTAGGTGTTTTAATAAGTGTTCCTAGGGCACTCATTAGGCAAAAATCCTTGTCAAATTAGGGTTTGTCTGATATATTAAAATATTGTCAAGATATTAATATTTCAAATAGGGAAAACTTATAAATGTAAGATGTGGTAATAATTGTAAGTGCATGCATTTGTATAGTAGGTTAGGAGTGATTTAAGCGTCTTAATAAGTATCCGCTAGCTATTGTTAGAAAAACTGCTAAATTTATGGTAATTATATTTAATATAGATAACATAGTGTTTTCTTAGTTACTATTTTATATTTAGCAGTTAAACATATACAAATATTAAAATAAGGATTCCTACAAAGAGAATCTTACAAAGAGTTGGATTTCTACAAAATAAAGAGTTGGTTTCCTCAATGACAATCTTACAAAGAGAAATTAAAGGGACTCATTTATTGTGATTCAATCTTCTATACATATGATATATAAAGGGAGAGGGAAGGGGTTGGTGTAAATTTTTTGTTTTTTCTAATTCCTATTTTATCCTCTAAATAAAGGGTAAAATGGTAATGTCATCTCTCTAATATAAACACACACAAACACATAAACACACCCCTATTTTTCTAGCCTAATTTAAGTTCCAATAAAGCGATAACTATCAACAAATTCCTATCCAAAAAAAAGAAAAACACAATTCTTCTATCCATATTTCTAAAACAAAAACTCCAATAACTACTAAAAAGTTTAATAAATTTTCTTTTAAAAAATTTTCTTCTAAATTTGTACACATGTAGGGTGTGCCATTTCCACTAGTACTAAATATTATTCGTGTACTAAAAGTGAAGTTGTGCTAATTGCATACCAAAATAATGAAATTAAGAATTGGATTGCTATGATGTACATATATAAAAAGAAATTAGAGGTGATAATGAAATTAGTAATAACTATGTTAGGGGGACCAAAGCTCGATCAAATTTAATTTAAACTTCACTAGCTTATATATAGATTTTAAGAAACTTTGGAGGACAGCAACTCCTGCCCACCCCTAAATTCGTCCTTGGGTGAATCAGAGAAATGTTATCAAAAATCAAAACAATTAAAGGTCTTGAGTCATAAAATTCAGTCTAGAAATGGGACTATATGTTTTTAATCTAATTTTGGGCTGACTTTATTGCTTTAGCGCTTTTATTACGATACAAATTCAGTTTAGATTTCTTCAAACAGTGGCTATTTTATATTTGGTGTAAATATGATGTTGGTTTAAGTTTGGTGTATCTTATCCCCATCAACAAACATGTTCAAGACTCATCATGCTAATATGCTAAAAGTAATACATCAATTTTAAGATAATAACATCCGTTTTTTTTTTCGAGTAAGCGAGAGGATTTGAACTTAAGATATCTTACTTATAACCCATCTTGCACTTTATCATCCAAACCAACCTTCCTCCCCCTAAGATAATAACATCCTACATGCCTAAATGGATGCAAGTAATTATAATGAGTTTGTTTTGCACAAATTTATTTGATTAGGTCAAAAACATATTTTCTAATCACCTTTGTATCTGACATACATTAAATAAAAAAAATTGCTACAGTGTTTTTAATTTTAATTTCCTATTTTAAAATGCTTCACTCAATTTTGGCATGCAAATAGGAAACGTAAAGGTTTGATATTCATCTAAAAACAAGTTTTTGTTTAGTTCAACAATCAAAAGCATTAGTTTGGTTTTGCACTTTGTTTTCTTTTTTGGTATAAAAACATGGAATAAGAAAATGACATCTTTCTGTATCCAAACAAAACAAAACATCAACCAAAGAAAAATTTTCAACATATTTCTAGATGTAGAAACATCTTTCTAGATCTAAACTAAGAAAACATCAATCAAAGAAAATCTATGATTTCATATTGATTAAATATTTTTGCAAGTGTTTTTCAAATATTACACTATAGCATTATATATGAAAATTTGCATTGTAGTCATTTGTTGAGGTATTTTTTAAATTTAAAATTTTATTGAAGTGTTTTTAAAATAAAAAAATACACCACACACCACTATCCACCACTTTTCCCCTCTTCTACCTTTGCCACCATCGCCACATCTCCCCCTTCCTCTCTTTCCCCTCTCCTCTTCCTCATTCCTTGTTCCTTCTCCTCTCTCTTCCTTTTTTTTCCTTCCTCTTCTTCTTCCTCCTCTCTCCTCTCTAGTTGTGATCTTATGATTGCCGCCAAAAGTCAGTAAGGGAGAGAAGTGGGAGTCTGACGAGGGCGGGGGAAGGGAATGGAAAGGTGAGAGGAAAAGCGAGAAAGAGGAAGGAGAAATGAGGAAGAGGAGAAGAGAGAGAGAGGTGAGAGGAGGGAGGGGGGGAAGGGAGAAGGCAATAGTAGACGAGGGAATACGATGGGAGGGGTAGTGGTAGGTGGTAAGAAAAATGTGGCAGGACTTTTTTTTTTTTATAGTTTTGTAAATTATATTTGAGATTATGTGTGTTTTTGGAATTGTTTTGGAGTTTGCTCCTGTAAATTGTATAAACAAAAATATTTTGTGGAAGAAACAGCAAATCCAAGTAGAGTCTATGTTTATTTGTACACATAAATGATAATCATGAGAGGCAAAAGGAGGATTGCAAAAAAATTCAAATTGTTGGTCTTTATACTAATTAGTTAGATAAAACTTATATATATATTTGCGTGTTTGCATAAATGTCGCATGCCAATAATTTATATTTCAAATTCCAAATTTACACGTGTATCCTACATTGGAAGTCATTAATGTGTACATTATCATTGTCGAAAAAAATTAAATCATAATCATATTTATATACGATACATATGATTCCTAACTAGTAGCAATTACGTGAAGAGTGACTTCAAAGATGGAAGAATAATCAATTTCACATCTCCACATAGCAATTTCAGTAATGTTGAGTGCTCTTTCCTAGAAAATTCAATTGTAAAACTAATGGTGACAGAATGATATTTTCCAAAGCTTTGAGGATGGTGTAACAATTTCTCATAGCCCCCTACGCTTAATTTGACTAAATTTTCAATTAACCCACAATTTAATCAACCTCAATTCTCAAGTCACGCCTTTTATTCTCTCTCTTCATCCCATTGGCGGACTTCAAACTCCAAATCCAATCCACTTAAATGGTCCACCTCTTTTCACCTTACCTTACTTTTAAGAAAATCCCGTATTTTATTTTTTTGGAAGTTACTTTAACGAGTACTTAGATAAACCACTTTAGACGCGACCGCCCTTGTTGTGTGAACAAATCAAGATTAATACCTTTTCGTATTGTGAGGAGGGCTACGATTATGTGGCAAAACTGACAAAGACATAATTATCCATTAATTGAAATTGTTTAATCTGATTACACATCTTTAATTTTTTATCATAGAAGCTAGATTAAGTGATAAGTAAATTACTTAGTATTAATTTTTTAGAACAATTTTTGTTTGAAAAATTTAATGTCACGTAATTAATTTAATTAATTCAAATGTTTCTTTTTGTTATTAAATACATTTAAATATAAGATCTTAATTCATTTAATTTAAGTGTTGAATTAAATTATTAAATAGTGCCAAAATTGAACATAAGTATCTGAGATGAAATTCAATTCTGAATTCATCTTAAAATCAAATTCGCGTTCATTTTTCCTTGAACTTATTTTACAGCTCGATTATACTTGACGAACATTCAAACTCAAGTTTCTCAATTTATTCGGGCTTCTCGATCTCAAAATGTAACCAAACATATTTCCAAACCACTTTGGTTAAACTCAATTTATTTGCAATCCACTACGCTTAACTTGACCTAAACCTCAAAAAAAAAAAAAAAGAAAAAGACAGAAAGAGAGAAAGAAGAGAGAGAGAGAGAAAAAAGAAAAGAAGAACCGGTCACCCTCCCTTGACTTTCACCTACCCAACCGGTTCCCCCCACCCCAAAACTCACCTCCGCTTTCAAATTTCTCTCTCACCCACAATCACCGCCACCGCCACCCGCCCTTCGCCTCTAATTTCAACCAAATTTCATTTCGCGTAAATTACAACGTCATTTCTCCCTCATTTCAATCTGCATTTCCTTTCCATTTCAAT
This sequence comes from Coffea humblotiana, assembly GCA_023065735.1. Classification (NCBI taxonomy): domain Eukaryota; kingdom Viridiplantae; phylum Streptophyta; class Magnoliopsida; order Gentianales; family Rubiaceae; genus Coffea; species Coffea humblotiana. Next base: position 24,296,180 of record CM041209.1, on the reverse strand, counting down.
TTCAATTTCAATTTCAATATCCCCCGACCGGGTCCGAAAATCCCCCAAAACCTTTCGCTTTCTCTGGATCTTTCTCTTCAGTGCCCTTCACACTCACTACTTTCTCTCTCTATACATACAGATCAGTGTATGTATATATATACAGAGTGTTTTCGAGTATTTTTTTTGCATTGACAAAACCAACCTGAGAACTTGTTCGGAGATGACAACATTTGTAGATAAGGGAGCTTCTTGCTTCCATTTTCTATTCTTAACTAGTTTCCTACTACCACTGCTACTACAAAAACTACCTTTGATCATCGAAGATTGAAGTAAATTGATTTCCCTGTTCTGTCTTGGCTTACCATTTGATTTGTTGTAAACGAAGAAAAACATTTGAAGGGACGGAGAGAAAGAGCGATCGCGACGAAGCTGCCGATTTCTTCTTTTAGATCACTAGTAAGTTCTTTTTTTTCCTCCTCCTCCTTTTTTCTTTTTGTTTTTTGAATCTTGTTTTTCTGTTTGTTTCTGTGAATTTCTTTGAGTATCAGTTGATGCCCGAGATGCACGTGCTGTTGTGTGTTTGTGTGTGTGTGAGTCTTTCTTTTGTCTGAAAGTCCGCTGGATTTGGTTCATTTGAGATCTATGTTTCGGTCAACGGGTTTTCAGTTCATCGTTGACTTGAATCCTTACCCGGTATTTTGATGATTTTATGTTTATCTTTATGTCACCACGCTTTGATTAGTCCCTTTGTTTTGCCGGAATTTTAATTTGTTTTGGCTGCTTCTATTTTCAGAGAATCGTGTTGCCGCTGTTTTAAGTCGATTGTTTACTATGTAAATAATGCATTTTTGGAATAAATCTTCTTTATGAATAGCTTGGTTAGGGACTAATCTGTGAAATGATGCCAGTTTTAGGTATAGTTTGTAGGTAGCGATGTCATCTTTTTGAAGATCCGTCTCTGGTGAATGATTATTTCCCTCAACTTGTATGAATTGTTTAAAATCCTAAACTTGTTTGGCTGTAATGTGTAGGCTAGATGCATATAATTGTTAAGGTTATTTTTCTTGTTCTTTGTTTATGTCAACCCTTTTATCTTCTTCTTTTTTTTTCCTGGGGTTTGAAAATTTTTAAAGGCCTTGAGACTCGTCTTTAAGTGAATTTTTTCATATGGACTTGTAATTTGGGGTTGATCTGAATTTAATTTAGTGTTGGGTTGACTTGTAGTTTGCCCAAAGCATGTGCGTTGGCCCAGAGAGATCAAATTCATCATCATCATCTGCTGCTGCGCAATCTCCTGTTGATATCAAAACTAACAACACAAAGGATATGAATAAATTATCTGTTGTAACTGAAGATTCATTTTCAAGTTTGCTTGAACTTGCTGCTGACAACGATGTTGACGGCTTTAAGCAAATGGTTGAGCGAGACCCCTCAGCGATTGATGAGGTTGGACTTTGGTTGGTGCGTAAGAAGGGGACAAAGCAGATTGTACGCGAGGAAAGAACTCCACTGATGGTTGCTGCTGCATATGGGAGCGTTGATGTCCTGAAGTTGATTGTTTCTCTGCCAGAGGTTGATTTGAATCGAGCATGTGGCCCAGATAAGTGCACTGCCCTTCACTGTGCCACAGCTGGTGGTGCTGTGAATGCTGTCGATGTGGTTAAGGTGCTTTTATCGGCTGGTGCTGATCTCAACATTGAGGATGCCAATGGTCAGAGGCCTGTTGATGTGATTGTTGTTCCTCCAAAGCTTGCAACTGCTAAACTTGCACTGGAGGAGTTGCTACTGAACAACCCTTCTGATGGATCATTTGGCAACTGCAATTTAAGCATATCAGTGACAACTTCAAATGGTTCCTCGCCAATCCTCTCCTCATCGCCTGAAAATGGGTCTCCATGTTCCCCCTCTGAGTTGGTATCTTCTCCTATCACATCAAAGTTCGTTGGTGCTCCAGCAAATTCTGTCTCTGAAAAGAAAGAATATCCTATTGATCCATCCCTTCCTGACATTAAGAATAGCATTTATGCAACTGATGAGTTCAGGATGTTCTCGTTCAAGGTTAGGCCTTGTTCTAGAGCTTATTCTCATGATTGGACAGAGTGCCCGTTTGTTCACCCGGGAGAGAATGCTCGCAGAAGAGATCCAAGGAAGTTTCACTACAGCTGTGTTCCTTGTCCTGATTTTCGCAAGGGTGCCTGCAGGCGAGGTGATGCGTGTGAATATGCGCATGGGGTGTTTGAGTGCTGGCTACACCCAGCTCAATATCGGACACGGCTATGCAAGGACGGGACCAGCTGTTCAAGAAGAGTGTGCTTTTTTGCCCACACGGCTGAGGAGCTTCGGCCACTGTATGTCTCAACGGGGTCTGCTGTTCCCTCTCCTCGGTCAGCTGCTTCAGCTGCTGGTGTCATGGACATGGCCGCTGCTCTGAATCTTTTGCCTGGTTCACCTTCATCCCATCCTGTGATGTCTCCGTCTGCATTTAATCAGCAGCCTATGTCCCCAACTGGTAATGGAATGTCGCATTCATCTGCGGCATGGACTCAACCAATTGTTCCAGCCCTTCATCTACCCGGAAGCAACCTTCAATCGAGCCGCCTGAGGTCTTCCCTGAGTGCACGGGATATCCCACCTGCGGAATTTAACATGTTGCAGGATTTTGATGCCCAGCAACTAGTACTAAATGACCTGGCTTGTTTTTCACGGTCACGTCCTAATTCTCTCTCTTTGAATCATTCTGGTCGGTCTAAGACACTAACTCCTTCAAATCTTGAAGAGCTATTTTCTGCTGAAATTAATTCTTCTCCTCGATATGCTGATCCGGCAGCGGCTGGTGGAGTATTTTCTCCATCTCATAAATCAGCTGTTCTCAATCAATTCCAACAGCAGCAAAGCATGCTTTCACCAATCAATACTAATGTGTTTTCTCCCAAAAATGTTGAGCACCCTTTGTTGCAGGCCTCATTTGGCGTTTCATCTCCTGGAAGAATGTCACCAAGAAGCGTGGAGCCCATTTCTCCAATGAGCGCACGCCTATCTGCCTTGGCTCAGCGTGAGAAGCATTATCAACAACTGCGCAGTCTTAGCTCCCGCGATCTTGGATCTAAAAATGTCTCTGTTATTGGCTCTCCTGTGAATTCCTGGGCCAAATTTGGTGGTTCTCCCAGTGGAAAAGTTGATTGGTCTGTTAATGGAGATGAAATTGGTCAGATGAAAAGGTCTTCATCCTTTGAGGCTAACAACAATGGAGAGGAGCCTGATCTGTCATGGGTGCAATCTCTCGTCAAGGAATCATCACCTGAGATGAAAGACAAGCTTGCAGCACCGCTTTCTGGTGCTGCGCCATCCGGTGAGGGTTTGAAATCCAGTTCTCAAATTGATTCAATTGATCACTCAGTTTTAGGAGCTTGGCTCGAGCAGATGCAACTTGATCAGCTCGTGGTCTAGGGAAAGAGCCCAGATTCATTTTCATTTAAACAAACTAAACTCGTAGAAGTATATATTCTTTTTGAGGTATTTTTTGTTGGCACCGGTAAAAGCTGGCAAGGTTTTCTTCTCAAAGGGTACCAGGAGGCTAGAAATTTTTATGAAAGTTAATTCAATTTTTATCATTATTTTGTTTGCAGCAGAAGTTCTAAATTGTTATCTGGGCTGCATTTATCAAAACTCAGTCCAGAATGGGTAATATGTTCTTACTGTATTTTATGGTTATAGTAATATTTTTTTTTTTGGGATTACGTTAATAAGCTTTGGATCTTCGGACTCCCAAATTACTAAATGCCGTCTGTCATGCTCCTGTATGTCTGGGATTCTCATTCCGTTTTGCTGTGGTTCTCTTTCCTGTTTTGTTCAACCAAAATGGTCTTGCACTTCTCTGATTCTCTTATTTGTTTTTTTTTTTTTTTGTGGGGTGTTTGGAAACGGTTTCTGTGTAGGTATATATGCTATACTTCCATCTTTTCAGCGTATTAGACTTACCTACCCACCAATATGGTATCCATTAATGATATCGAATCAAATGTGTGAAGGGCATAATGAAGTGGGTGGGTCACTTGGTGGATGTAGTGTTGATTGTTTGGAGGATAAGGTCTTGGAAGTTTTTGCGGCTGTTTTTTAAGTCATCATAGTAACAGATGTGTTGGTTGATTGGGGACCTATTGGATAATTTCATTATCGTCTTGGAGTTGGGAAGCAGTTGTGGTTCTTGACTTTCTATCGTAGACTCGATAACGAGTTGGGGGTGATGTACCTCTTTTAATATGGGCCATTAGCTTTAGCTGTAGTTGGCACTCGGCAGGATCATGGTGGAATTGAATGTTTAATGTGTTGAGAGAACCGGTTCTGATTTCGTGATGTACTGGGGATATTTTTACCTCGAGGAATGAGCAGTAAAATCAGTTTGGCTCGAGTCAGAGACATCTTTCTTCTCTATAGCTTCCCAGCATCTAGTAATTTTTAAAGGTTAAATGTGTGACGGGTAAAGCTAGCAAATTCTTTGGGTCTGAGTTTCACCATTTTAAGTACAACATTTTGTTGGGGGTCGGTTGTGACTTTGTGAAGTAGCTGTTCTTTTTTGGAAAAGGAGACTGGAATTTGCTTTGAACTCGGGTTGAAAAGTTGGAAGTGAAGCTCTCTGGTGCTGGTTGGTGGCTTTGCTAATTGCTACTGTCCGGGAAGAAATGAGCAGTGGGACTACGGGATGCCTCAGCAGCTACCATTCTGGATAAACTTTTATGAGGATATTGAGAAAGTTGGGACTTTGTGATCGATTAGATTGCTGACTATGTAAACACATTAATTACCGCAAGTATGCAGGAAAAATTAATCTCTATATGCTCATATTTGGTACTTCATTGATCATTACTGATGGTTAAATTTGGACTTACAGTCGGACGCCCTGCTCTAAGATTCTAATCATCCACTCAACCGAATTGCATAAAAAATTAAAATGCGTTAATAATAATAAATGTGTAGCAGTACAAGTTAAAAACACAGAATACTCAGTTGGTCACCTATCGTAATTGATAAATAGAGAAGTGCTGGATTTCCAAAATATTTGTGGTGGTGGAGGTGGGAGGAAGAATGATCAATGATCAATCAATCACATCATGCGCACATGCACCCCTCTCCGTCGTTCACGGTGCTGTTTTATGACTTCAAGCACGGAGTCATTCATTAGGCTTTAGTTGGACCGTGAGTTCTCTCGCGAAAATGAATGTGGATTTTGCAAGCTTTTGTAGAAAGATTTGTTCGATATATTTTTTAATCTTTTTTTTTTAAATTTCAAATACATCATGTTATCAAAGGATATTTTCTTTTTTCATAAAAACTTCAGAAAACTTACAATTCCAAATGGACCACCATGCTTTTCTGGTTACTAGATTGCCTAAGATCATATTTGATAATTCAATTTAAATTTAATCCAAATGGACCACCGTGATATTAATATATTTAGACGCGTTTGATAATAAAAAATTGAACATTTGATTTAATTAAGTGGTAATAAATTTTTTAGATAAAATTTGCTCTTAAAAATAAACGATAAGTTATTCACTCATCACTGAATGAATATGACACATACCAAAATGTATTAGATTCAATATTTAACAATTTATTAATTTAATAAATTTAGATTTCAGATTTCAGTTTTTAAACTTCAATTTTATCAAACGGAATTTAAGTAATATGGAATCTTTTGTATATCACAGGAGAATTTGACTTCTCCTTCTGCAGTTTGGGTTCTCATTATTTCACAGGATAACTGGTGCAATATTTTGTTGGGACATATTCTGCTACCCAATTCGTCCTGACATCCACCTTATTTTTCTCTCTCTTTCGAGGTCAAGGATAAGGTGCGGCATGCGAGAATCTGGTTAAAGTTTTTAGATAAAGTTATCATGGGATTTCACCTTTTGCACCAAAATTCTCATTGCCTTTGAACAAATTGCCTTTAGCTTCTACTTTGTCATTATTGCTTCAGTTTTGATCACACCTACTTATCGTAATCAAAAGAGAATACTTCCTTGACATCAGATCTCAGAGTAGATTTATTCAATTGAAATAGGATGGATCCCAGTTCAAGGATTGGAATAATTAGCTTTGACTATTTTTTGGATTATTGATTTGCATTTGAAGGGTAAATGGAAATTTGTTTTTTGATGGTAGTTAGCTTGCACCTCTTTCGAAAGCAATTTTTTTCCAAAATTTTTCTACGTTTTTCGTGAATATACTTTTATCTCGTGAATATCAAATCATTACAGTGTAATTTTTTCTACAATAATTCAAAAAATAGCAATTCAAATGGGCATACAAGTCTTTTACTTTAAGTGAGAAGTCTCGAACTTAGCATTTCTCACTTATACTCTTTTTTGTCGTATCACTCAATTCATTCTTCCCCTTGCTGCATGAGCGGAATTGGACTAACCCAAAACGAAATTAGATGGGATTAACAACATAACCGTGATTTCAAGATTCAGATGCTATTTACTAGGCACTAGAAGGAAATGTTTTCGTCTCTATTTTTTTTCCTTTTAGTTATTTTAGAAATTCTTCCGTGAGTAAACTAAAATAAACCTTAAATATTTGTGTTTTATTTTTGTGCGACGGAAAGGTGTGGATCGACGTCAGGCACTTGCTTTCTGGTCATTTAAAAACCCATTCGCAGCCAAACATTACAGAGTGGTTTGGACTTCGGTTTAGGTCATCGGTTGGACCCTTCAAATGGGCAACCCAAGTTAAAAACGTGTGGTCATAACTTTACACTAGTTGTAGATTATCCCTAAACTTATAAAAGTTTGATGTTTAAAAACAAAAGTGCCCTGATTAAATTATTTCATCATTCTCCTTGTTTATTCATTCTTTTGTTTTTCCTTTTTAACTATGTTCTTTTTTTTTCTTTTTCACTTATTTGGTGTCACTATTTCCTTCATTTTCTAGTAGTAGAACTAATTTTATGCTTGCTGTAATATAGTAGTTTTTCTTGATTATTATTATTTTTGTTTTAGTTTATTTATTTAATTAAAATATTAAGAAATTCATGACAAATTATATAGCATGAGAAAATAGTATATGTGTCATAGTCAAAAGCATATAACTGGCAATTTAACTATTTAAACAGGTATTAACCAGCTAAAATTTTTAATTACTTAATATTTAAATTGATATACCTAATAAACAAAGTAACAAGAATACTTATTAATTTTTTAAATATGTATAGCTAATTAAGCATTATATTATTACGATATGCTTATTTATTATTTTTACTATTAACAATTAATTAATTCTAAACTCTAGATGTATTAACTTAAATATTATACAAAATATTCCTTGTGCACAGCTAATATACTAATATGTACTTTGAAATAATATAGACTTTGCGATTATTATTGCTCCTAATAACAAAAAAAAACATAAGAATAAGATTAAGAAGATTAAAATTATTCTATATATAATAATAGTAGCCAAGAGAAGAAAGTAGTTGGTCACACGAGAGAAGGAGAAAATTTTTAAAAAAATAGAAAAGAGATAAGTAAAAAAAGAAAAAAAGGGTGTAAAAGAAATTATAAAAAATTTAACATAAAAGGGCACTTTTGCCCTAAAATATCAAGGAGGGAAAAGTACCTATTTAATAAGTTTAAAGGGGTAAAATGCGAATGGAGCAAAATTCAAGGGATTTAGAGTTTAGTTAATTTATTCTTTTAATCCATATGTTTTACAAACATGGTTATGATAAATTAGTCTTTAAAAGTTACACGTTGTAAAATTAACGCAGGTTAACATAAGCAATGTATCATTTTCTATACTTTGTCTTCTGTTATTCGTATTTCTCACTATTGTGGGTTATTTGTACTCTTATATGTATGTCCAAACCTAGACTCTCATAGATCTAGATATCCAATAAGTATCCGTTGTATTTTTCTGAACATACTAAAGTAAAAATATATTAAAAATATATAGAGTTCAAAAATAATATAAATACCATCTAATTTTTATTTTTAAATAATAAAATTAATATTCAAGATGTAGAATGCAATGTTATAAACTTCAATATATATATATATATATTACCAACTACTTCTATTTATTTTCAAAGTTTCAATTGTATCCACGTCCAACTCGCTTACAGGTTTTGGATTTGGGTAGAATTTGAATTTGAGAAATTAAATCCAAACCCCATCCAAGTGTATCGGGTCTGGGATAGAGCCGTGCAAGTGTTGATCTATTGACATGGCTAGAAGTATCTATTTTCTTTCATTGTCCGCTAAAGAGAAAATTGTATGCATTTTTCCATCTCTATTCTTCATCAAAGATTGAACACACAAATGCACATTTTCATCAACCAGTCATTCGGCTCCAATCACAGTAGGGCCGCCCTATATATAAGGCATCTGTTTCATACATTATTATTACATAGTACATTATATAGGTCTAACAAATCTACGACAACGGGTAGAAAATCTCACAAACTAATCTCTACCCCATAGTACATACTCAATATTGATACTTGAAAAGAAAGGGAAGAAATGTGATTATTTAACAATAACGTGTTAATGCATAGGTTCTAGATTTAGAGAGCTGCTTCCTTTGTGTCCTAGGACAATGATGTGCCTCGAAGATATCTCCAGGGTCCTGTGCCTGAACCCACCCTGCCAACATTGTAATAAAACATGGTTAACAGATTACATGGATATGTCCAGTTTGATAAATTTGTCTGTAGAGGCTGCTAGTTTAAGTGATTCATTTGAATCAAATTATCAGATTTGATTACCTCAATAAGCCAGCAAATGCACGCAGAACCATGTAGATGGTTAGGGCAATCCATATTCCAATGAAGCCATGAGTTTTGGCGAGGAGAAACAAGCATCCAATGCTCAGTGCAGCCACCATAACCTTGATCAGTTGAGAATGTGTCATGAGTGATGCGAAAGAAATGTAAGATAAAAATGCTAAGACAGTAGAGAGTTGGATTTTGTATCGTTCTTTTTAGAAGGTGGAGAGAATTTACCATGGAGTATGCAGAGTATGCAAAATCAAATGATCCGTAGTTGATACCGTCGAAAACAAAGGCTACTGAGTTGATTGGTTGTGTGCCTGCAACAAACTGATGCAAGAAGAGAGAAAAAGCTTCAACCGATGATTTTTAAACGAAAAGAGGAAGATGGAGATTATGGGCATCAAATCAAATTATTTGATTAAAATTAATTGTATGCAACATACCGGCACGCCTATACTTATAATTGCAAGTACGTGCTTGTCTTTTGAAAAGATTCCAGAACCAAAGTACAGGCCAAGTCCAACAACTAGGCCTAGACCAATTCCAAGCACCAATCCCATCTGTGGAATAAAGAGTGAATGTAATCAAGAAGTTTTTTATGATCAATCCCTATAAGTAAAAGAAGATTCCATGATAAAGTTCTATGTTTTGCGAAACTGCTGTGTATGGAGTTTAGATGACATAGTGTTAGTTAAATCCCTTTTCGCGGATAACTAGAACTTCCAAGTCAAAAGGTGAGTTTCATTTCTTGAAGCCTTCAGCAGCTTCTAGTAAGAAGATGACAGTATAAGATCCTTGAGGTTTTTGAAGAGTTGCCTTTTTTCTGGAAGAATAACTGGCAAGCATTATTTACCTGTAACACTCGTCTTGCTGCTGCTGTTGTCTTTTTATAGTCTTTTTCAGCAAAGGCACAAGCAAGAATGGCCTGAATAAAAAGAAGCAGAATTTGTAAAAGCTTACCAACATGATGTGGTAGTAGTTGATAGTTTTTGCTTGCAGGATATATTGAAGGAAGAAAGAATGACTATTTTCTTGATGCATAAAAGAATTTGTAGTGCATGTTAATGGTAAATCTCATTTCTTAGGTCTCCATCAATTGCCAAAAGGAAAAGAAATTTCTTACCTGTCCTGCAACAGCTAAACCATCAGCAAGAAGTGACGATGTCAGCCAGACCTGTAAGCAAACCTGGAATGCAGCCATAGGTGTTGGCCCAAGCCTTGCAGCCATTGATGCAGCCAAGGTCACACAAAATTGTTGCAGCCAGAACCCTCGTTAATATTAGGGAACCTGTGCTCAAAAGCCAAGGGAAAATCAGTGGAAGGCGTTTGATTGATTCATTGATACTATTTAAGTTTTCGGATGTGATAGTTGGATAAAGGAAAAAATGTGACTTGGATAAGGTGACAATTTTTTATACCCTTAGTAATTAGGAGTATTTGAGTAACAAACACAGGGGAAGAAGTAATGAAATCTTTGAGTGTGTATACCAGAATTTTGAAGAAAAGAAACATCAAAGGACTTCCAACTTGAAATTTGTAAAACTCATTGTAGTAGAATGACAAGCAAAGTTTGAATTTGATCGTGTGGATATATTTTCACTTTTCCCTATTAACCGTCGTAATTGAGTTGATAAATGTGCAATGAGAATCAGAACAAGGTTTCTGCAAATACATGGACAGCTTCAAAGCTACTGTCTTTGTGGTTATGGTCCGCTAGTTGGATTTATATTTCATTCTTGTTCATCGTCTAAAAGAGTTATACAAAGATTTTAGGTTCTGGGACATGTGATCATGATCAACTATAGAGCAAGTGAACTCTGCTTTTCCACATCAGAAGTCATTTCTGGTTTCCTCTAATTTACTTGAAATCTTCATTACAACGTTTATGTATTATCGGGCATATGCAATGCTTTCACAGATATAATGTCATTAGTTTTAGCAATGCTCTGCATAGTAAAGTAGCATCAGTACAAATTATACTATCAATCAAGCATGATACCTACCGCTCCTCAGAAATTTGCTGAATTGCATACGTTAGTAGTTGGAGGCAATAGGTCCACTTGCTTCATTAGCTTGCACAATAGTATAATGGAAATCAAGTACCTGTAAGAAAGTAAAGTTGTCGGTCAAGTGAATGAAAATTAGGTGATTCATTTTTGCAGCGCATTAGGAAGAATAAGGCTCTTTGAAAATGCATTTAGTGCAGAAAGTTATGGATAAAATACTTACTGGGAAAGAACATGGGCAATGGCTGCACCACTAACACCAAAATGGAAGGCAAATATGAAGATGGGGTCTAAAATGATATTTGTTGTATCTCCTGCAACTGTAGGTGCAAAAACACAAGCAGAAATTAGCTGAAGTGTTTTGACTTGTGATTGTGGTATGTCAAGTACTGATATTTTGGTTCTGGACCAGAGAAATGATCTACAATTCTAAACTGCCTTTTGAGCTGCTGATGATGGATACTGTTTTATAAAAATAAGTTGCAGACTTGGTAAAACTTCTTTTCAATTTGAGTGCCTGGAAACTAACGAAAGCTGTCCTAATGGTGACATCCAAATGTTTCATATAAAGGTGTTGGTTTTATTGCTAAAAGACTAATGCAGACACATAGAAACATAATAGAAACTCAGAAGAAAAGGTAATGAAGCAATGCATTACCAGTGGCGTACAGAGGAGTTTTAGTATCCTTGAAACCTCGAAAGACGCCTTGCATGGCCAAAGAAAGTGCAACAGCAGGAGAACCAAGTGCCCTCAGTGTTAAATACTTCTGTGCTGGGGCCAGCATTGGAGATCCCTATTTTATCCAAAAAAGGACAAAGGGCATTAAGATGTTATCACCTTACACAGTGTTGGAAGTGTGAAGCCTGAATCCTAGAGTTCGATGCATTTTTCTGGAGGATTAAGCACTCCTAATACTCACAGATTTCACTCCCATGAATCCAAGGATGGGTTTTGCCAGAAACATAAGCAACACTGTTTGGAGAAGGCCAAGCACACCACCAACAACCAGCGCAGTTGATGCTGAAGGGATATGTCGCCTCTCAGGTTTGGTTTTTCCCTCAGTAGCAGATTTTTTAGTTACAGGTGAAGATTTGCATGAAGCCGTTTTAAAATCTGATTGAAGAAAGAAAACGAGTTAATATATATATATATATACCTTTTGATCCTCAGAAGTTAAGACACAAACTGCACATATACACTTCACCAAAATAAGCTGCTCATCCATCCGAGCTCTTCAGGTAAGGAAACATACCACATTCCTTCTCGAACTCCTTTGGTTCATTCTCAGGGCCTGAAGTATCCAACTTCTCAACCTTAGCATCTTCTGGCGTCTGTTCTTCTGTTTCATTGATCTTTACTGAACCTTTCTCCAAGTCATCGGCTTGCGATTCATCAGCTATTCTTTTGACTGTGTCTTCCTCAGCAACAAAGGAGGTTGTAATATTAACTATAGGGAATATGGCTACCTTTGACACTTGATTGAAAATAGCAATTGAAACACCAACAGCTGCAATTTCTACTGGACCTGCACAGGTAGGAAAAGTTGACCAGTAACCATTTGTGGTAATCTGTTTCCAATATATCAGAATCGTCATAGTCTGTAGTTGGACTTAGCCACATAAGGAGGCGTTCTGGACATAATTTAGGCTTATGATAGATAAATGTGCTCAAGGTAATGAAGGGATTATAAAGCATACCCAGATGGCCAATAAATGCTGTATCAATCAAAGAAGCAATGGGGTCAGCAGCCAATGCAAGAGCTGCAGGAAATGCAATGCGCAAGATCTCCAAGCCAAGATCATCCAATTTGAAGACACTCCTGAGAAAAGATTCAGTCAAAAAAGCAGTGTCAAGCATAGAACCAACTGTCCCTCCAAATCAAAAAATGAGTTTTTGGCTCATTTTTAGGGTCCCAGATTACTTTTCAGGAACCATTCGTTACTAACAGATGGTGTTTGGAGGCAGAGCTGAAACGAAGAGCCACTTGGATTATCTTAACAAGTTGAAAGATTGCAATAGCATCCCGAAAATGTACCTAACATCTTCGAAGAAAACCAAGAGTGGGAAATTCCATTTTCTCTCGGGGGAAGCCAGAACAGCATTATCTGCCATGCCAAAGCTATAGATCTACCACTTGGCTGATTCTTGCCGGGGAGTAGACAGCAATCCTATTGCAGGCTGTGCAACAGTGCCAACCAAACTCTTATGTGGCTGCCAGAAATTATAGATATACAGTTTTAGCTTATTAGACAGCAGAATCGATGTAGAACCAGTTACTCTTTAGAAGTGGTTAAGCATCAACTCTATTTGTTAAAGTGACTTGCCTAAATTCACAGTGGAGTGAAAACAGAAAGCACAAACTAGTAAGGTAAACAAATTGCAGCTTTTGGCAGACACGGCAAGCTTAACAATCAGCTACAAGAACTTGCAAGCTAATCTACCAAATGGCGAAAGGAATACGAGTCTAGTTGATACAAAATGGAGGAATCCAGGCGCTGGGATGGTGACAAAATGGTGTCAATTTATGGCTTGTTACTCTAGAGCAAACAGTTTGAACCTCCACTGGTTGTCAAAGACGTAATGTCATGGCAGCTTTACCAAAGCTTAATGTAATTTTACACGTACATTGGAATTAGTAACCCTGATATCAGTAAAAAAAAAAGAAAAGAAAATGTCTCTTCAAATTCAGAGCTGGCATGCGAAAGAATATACAACATCTCAAGCATAACATTCCAAATCTTGACTAAAATCAACTGGTTGCTAACCTAGTCAATCATAGTATTATAAAGTGTGTGATTCGTATTAAACATGTTTCAATGTCAGTCATCGGTAGATTTCAGTTATGAACAAAAGTTAGATGAGCAGTATCACTTCATTCGGATGTGTCTAAAAGTTATGCCAAAAATCAGCTGATTTTTCAGTCCAGTTTTCCAGCAGGAATAGGCACTCGTGGCATCATCTAAGGACAGTTTTCTCCCAAGAAAATGGGAAGATGCAGAGAACAATACCAGGGGCGCATCAAGCGCCGAAATATACTGCATTTAGCGCTCTATATGAGTGCGTGAAGCAAGATAAAGTAGTCAGCAGTTTGTTAAAATTTAACAGAGCACATGAACATGGAAATGTATAAACCTTCCTCAGGTACTGATCCCCTGATATTACGGCCTAGCTATAGACAAAACCTATCCATCCATCCTGTGAAATCAATATTTAAAAGCACTTTCCCTATCAAAACAAACCGACGATTCATGGAAAGTTGGAAAATTGCATACATTTTCCCCAATAATGCTTCATAAAATTCATATGGACCCTCACATAATCAACTGGAATGCCACGAAATCCCCAATAAAAAATGCATGAATGAGCAGTGCCACAAAGATGAAGAATAAAAGGGAATCACGGGGAAACTTTCGACAGTACACGAGCAAATCTGTATTCAAAGACCAGCCGTAAATCAGCCGTACTTTTTCCACAACAAATGTTAGCTCATAGTAAAAAAGTTGACCATTTTAGACTTTAATCTATGACTCTGATGTCTCCAAGAAAACATTAAACAAATTAAAGAACAAAAGATACCTTAAATTCCCGCAGTTCCATACAATCTTTTCTTAATCATCTACTCAAAGAGTCCTTAACTACTGTCAAAACACAACATTAGACAAACCCTTCTTCCAGCTATAGAGATATCACCGAATCTGGATCATGCCTGTCTAGTTAAGCTACTGCAAAAATGTAAAGAATGTGGCCAGGGGAAGACATCATAGGACTAGAGAAAAACAAATTGAGAGGTCCAAAGACTTTTCTGAAGTTAAATTAAGAGGTGGCCTAATCCCTTTTCGCCACGAATACGGTAGTACTTCTTGGGTTTAACGTTCAGGCGATTGTTGTTCTTCAGATCTACTAAACATTTACTCCACTGTTGTTGTTCTCTCTTGCTTCTAAAAAATGTGAATCCAATGCAGAACTTTGTTTATTGGGTTCTTTTTTTCTCAAAAAAAAAAACAGAAACACAAAAACCAAATCTATAATCTTGATTTGCATGATGAGTGCAAAAATTAGGTAAAGATTCATGCACTTAGTCGGTTATCATCTGTGGTAGGATATCTTGGTTAGGCTACATTTTACATGGGATGTCTAAGTGATTAGAGATACTAATTCTGAGTGGTGCATGGACAAACAACTATATCACCATCCCATCGACACTGGACTGGATATAGGCATTGCTTTGGATCTCATGCAACCGCCTCTGCTTCTTAGAAACTTGGAGAATTGTCTTATGATTGTAAATTTGGTGGCAGCAGTCATTGTATGATTACCAATTCCACTGCATTTCCACCGACCACGAAAAAACAAAGAAAAGCTTGTCACGTAATTGCTAAAGTTGCCAGAATAATTCAAAATCTTGAAATTCATGAGTTAGGCCAATAGGGATGATCATCCCTACCTAGAAGCCTTGATCACTTCAGGAAATTAGGAGGCCTACAATAATCCACAGTCTGCATATTGCAACTGTGATATGTTTCTTAGCTTAGCCTTTGTGCAAAAATATACTTGACTCTGCTAAAGTTCTGTACTTCTATTTCTTGGAGCTACTCTTTTTTAGTTATTGGTAAAACGAATAAGCAAAAATCTACTGTAGTTCTGTACTTGTGTTTTTCAGACAGAAAATAAAATAACACACAATTGAAAACAGATACACCTGAACTGAATCTTAACAATGGCAGATCTTGTACAAACTCAACTTCTAGGAGAGAAAAACTGAGTAATTTTCTAGTGAAAGTGTAACCATCGATTGGAAA
The DNA here is from genome assembly GCA_023065735.1 of Coffea humblotiana. Classification (NCBI taxonomy): domain Eukaryota; kingdom Viridiplantae; phylum Streptophyta; class Magnoliopsida; order Gentianales; family Rubiaceae; genus Coffea; species Coffea humblotiana. The sequence goes on along the minus strand of CM041209.1, from coordinate 24,280,619 downwards.
ACCATTCTATATTCGGAAAATGCAAAAACAATCATCAGTAGTTTGTTGTTTTCTTTAATGAGAAGATATCAAACGGTTATCTTAGCGTCAAAATTTTGTTGCATGTCATTTTCTTTTCCAACTTGAAGAAGAAAAGGGACACAAGAATCAACTACACATATTCTCAGCACAATAAACTATAGAGAAACGCCAACAATGTCCACCAAACCTTCTCATATATATATAACCATTCAATCTCTTTCCCAGTCCACTTGGTGTGCTGTTTTAGAACAAGACAAAGGAAATGGTAGTAATTCACTAATTCGAGTGGTTACCCTATGCTTAATTGTCAAGTTTTTAAGCACTTATAAAAGTTTGAGATGCAGATGGGAATATTTCAGAGATCAATAAAATAATGATCATGAAATAGTGGCACGATTTTGTAAGTCAGTCCGTACATTCGTCTTCTTCAAGTATAATTTGCTGCTATGTACCATCTTAATTTGACTTCTCCATTTAAATAGGCACATCAAATATTTTAGCATCAAAAAATTCAGCTCAACATTTAATTCAATCCAGTGTCACACATTCACACACAGTGAATGCAGACAGGCACCAAAGATGAAAAATATGTTCTGGTTTAATATATACATATGTAGACATTAAATGTTCACGTTACCAACAGTTATTAAATATACGCGTTACCAACGCCAATTAGTTTGGTTAAATGCAAACGTTACAGAAACTTCTTAAATTCACCTTAGATTGTCTATACATTTTCTCTAATTTTTACTTGTTCTATTTTGTAGACCACCATCAATTTTGTTTTTAGAAAAAAAAACCATCAATTTTTTTGGAGCTAAGATGGAACTAAATAATTGATTTTCTTGATCTATACCTATTCAACGTATTCATGCTTGATGTCTGCGTATGTTTGGGGAAGTTTTAAATTTAAAATAAAAGCAGGCATATGGGATTCGTTTAAACACTTCCAATTTTTTTTTTTTTGGGTTTGGATTGTAAATCTGCATACCACATGAAAAAACATTGAATCCGGAAGACAAGATGCAACTAAGGGAGACAAAGCACATGCAAGATTAAAATTCTAAATCATCAAGAATTGCTTAATTCTCTTAATCATCGTTTGACATCGAAAAGCTATTAAATTAGAGACATTAGGTCAAGTTTCTGTACAGCAAGGACGTTCTAATTAAATGCTACTTTGTTTTAAGGAAAGGCCATTTAGTAGAAGAAATAGGAGATCATTGGCCAATGAAAGAAAAGTTTATAGCATTCATGTTAGTGTTGATATTTGATCCTCAAGTTATCAAAAGGCCCCAAGTTTTACCCCCCTTGCTTACCAATATAGTAAATGAAATAAACAAATACAAAACCAAGAAACCAGCTCTTCAATTTGAGATTCTTAAGGACTAATTAATGTTAGCACATATTTTTGAAAAGAAGGTAAGTTGTGTACATAAGCATTGAGGCGATAAGGGACGAAAATCTAGGTTAAAGGAGTCTCAAGTGCAAGGTTTTTAACATAAAATTTGAGATGCATACGGACTATGAAGCATCCGAAATCAAAAGTAAAGGTATGATTGAGAATTATAATCACACTAAGGATTGGAAAGTGAAATTAGACCTTTTGATTATTGGATGGAAAGTGAAATTAGACCTTTTGGATGATAATTTCAGGTTTCTTGCACAATCATCATTTCCCATTCAACACCTGCACATACATCTAGATTTGAACATGCAACGGATGATTACAACTTAGTTGGCAATTCTAATGTTACCGGTACTAATAAACACCTTCCCTGGACACAAATGACATAAAGTACTAATATTCCTCTGAAAAATTCCCTTTAGGGTTGGAAAATGATTCATCAATAAGAGAAACGTACTATCTCTCAAGTTTGTCCTTAATAATCTAAGATAAACCAGTTATGAAGAGAATAGAGGACACCACACACCTATGCAGTTTAAGAGGTGGGAGATCAAATTTACAATGGTTGATATATGGGAGGGTATTTCTAGGATTTTTCTAAATTCATGAAGAGAATAAATATACATAAATTTATGAACTTGTCACATTGGAGAAGGGTCAAATAGGGGGCTTCAAAAACCATCTACTTGGGACATTTTGGGATATGAACACGACTAATGTTTATATTGGACTTGGAGGTGGCAACTTCCTTTTCATCCCTTTACAAGGGAACAAAATTTGGCCCGAAAACGCAGATTAATTATCAAGGGACAGACCTTTCTAGATTGAGACTTCCCTTTTGCCCACTTCGACACGTCTTCTCCTTTTATATATATATAAGGTTTGGAAAGAATTGAAAGAAAACGGAAGGTGACATTTTACAAAGGGCTAGGACTAGTTGTGGCTGTGAGATTTGAGACTATACAGTCAAAGGTGCAAGTATAGAATTAAATTTGCATGCCTTGAGCTAAGTAGTTTAAATTTACTTTAAAAAAAACAACTGAATCTAAAATTAGGTTTAAGATCGAACCACATCAACAACTCTGTTTCGAATCTAAGCTCGTGATTGCTGTTTTCTCGATTCAATTGTAAGTTGAGGTTGTTCATGCACGCAAGAAAAGCACTAGGGGTATCTTCTCCATAAGGGGAAAAAATAAACTGTCGTTTTTAAAGTTTAAACAAGATGAAGAAAATAAGTTTTTCTTTCTTCAGTTTTTAAGCCTATAGCTAATTTAAAAGTGAAAAGTACTATTGTTATAAGGTGCACTTGGCTATTCAAGACTAACTTATGAAATAATACAAGTCTTCAGTAAGTTTGGAATCATTTTGTAGTCTTCTTATAAGCTTCTTCAGAAGTTGAACAAATGAAACGGAACCTAAATAGTTCTGAAACGACGGATGAAAAAAATGCATTGTGACAGCATGCCACAGCTTTATTGTTCATGAAGAAATGTCGGATTAGATATTGGGAGACAAACATTGTTGGTGGACATAAGATACACTGAAAAATTGATTTTCTAAAAATCAGGAAAAAGAAAGTTTTATATTTTATCTAGTTGTGAGTATTGAACTCCTTGTCAGCATATATATTAATTTTTAAAAAATATCCAAACAAAAGAAAAGAAAAAAATAAATACACACCTACCACTGCCACCTCCTCTATTCCCTGACCACCACCCCTCTCTTCCCCTCTCTCCCACCTCGTCCTCCCTCCCACCGGTCACACCCTCCCCTCGCCTCCTTCTCCCTACCTCCTCCCTCTCTCTTTCTTTTCATTTCCAGTCCCCTACTCGCCCCTCGCTCCTTCCTTCCTAGGATGAAAGAAAGTTTTACCATCTTCTTTTAAAATATTTTAAAACAATACTATAAAATGCTCTGAAAATACTAAATATTTTTTATAAAATAATTCAATGCAGGAAGTTTTAAACAAATACCTTGAAAACTATTTACACGGATCACAAGTTCACCTAAACTTGTGTTCCTTAAGTAGAAAAGTATTGCTTTCACCTTTATCAGAGGTAAAACTTGGGTAGCCTCCTACCAACTGGACCTAACACGAAGCTGGTCCACCTGTTTTGTCCTTTGAAGACGGTCCTCGTTATATTTCCATACATATGTCACTTCGAAGTAGTAATGTGCAAAATCAAAAAATTTCGATTCACTAATCGAATTCAAAATTTTTGAAATCGGTAAATCAAAAATCAGAATGGAATTCGAGTTTTCCAATTTCGAAATGTACGAATTTGTTCGAATTCCGTAATTTCGGTAATGAGATTTTTCAAATCGAAAATTTCAATTTCGAATTCACAATTCGAAATTAGTGTGAAATCAGAAATCGAATACCGATTTCGATTTGCAATTCATTTATATATATGTATATTAATGTATGTAATATAAAATTCATATTATATAATAATACATCTAACTAATAATTATATTGTTTAACAATACAATAATAAGTCTTATTGAGTTAGTTGTATATTATGTTATAATCATAAACATATATTATACAAAAGTTAGCATTTAGTTTAGCAAAACTTATATATAATTATAATAAAAAAAAATTAGAAATACAAAACAAAACTCCAAAAGAACAGAAAAGGGTTCTCGAATTCGGTGAAATTGGAATTTATCGAATTTCGAATTGAATTCGGTACAAATTCGAATTTGTTTGGAATTAGTGAATTTGAAATCGAATTCGATTGGATATTTTGATGTCAAAATTTCGAAAAATTCCGAATTATAGATTTCGATGCACACCCCTGATTCGAAGACACCTCAAATGCCATAAATCTAATCAAATACTTCGACAATATTGTCTCAAATTCCAACTTTGGTTCCACATGTTACTCAAATCGGTTTTTGATGTTTTACTTTCAATAATTTTTCGTTAGGTCATTTTACAAGATTTTAATCAGTCCATATCTTATAGTAGATTAATTATAAACCCATAAAACACCACATTTGACAAATAAAACTGCAAATATGCATGTTAGACAAGCAATGAGAGGAAATGCCAGAAGGCATGGAACAGAAAGGGGAAAAAAAAAGGAATGATAGTAGATGCAAACTAATAAGCACCGATCTAGTGGGCTGGTGGATGACGGATGGTCAATCAAATCATGCTGGCATTCGAATCCGCTCCCAAACAGTATATGAAATTAAAGAATAAATATAAAAGAATTTGAGAATACGTGAGAATGAGTAGAGCTTTTCACCCAACAATAATCTCGATTCAAGCTCAAAAAAAAAATTTTTTTTTTGGGTTAACCTTCCCTCCTTTCCCCTTCCTTCCATACCCACAAACCTGACAGCCAAGTTCCAACGCTAATTTGTCAGACGGGATATACGCAGCCGCTAAGCTCAAAAAATTTGATGAATACTTACATATATATTTCACATTTCATAACCGAATATTGTGATTTTGATTTTTATTCAAGTTCAATTTTCAATCTTGATCAAGAATTACTTGGTTGAACTAGAGGACTCAGGCTGATTTGCAGCAGCTGCATCATCAGCACCGATTTTCATCAACATTACCACGACAATGAAATTGCATCGACCCTTCCCCTTATTTTAACGTTTTACATCTGTACCTTGATGTTATTGTTGTAGTTATTATTATTGTTTGGTTGTATTTTGTGGTAAGAAATTAAGAATCCACCTTAATGTTAATATAGGTAGTGTAAAACAATGAGCAGGCCGGACATGCAATGGTACAAACCTTTTTTTTTTTTTTTTTCTTGGTGAGACAATGCTACAAACCTGTTAAAATGACAAATATGCATCTAACAACCAAACAAGACAGAGGCTCCAACACTCATTCAAAGGGTCCAAGTAAAAAATTAGTATGAGTTGTAAAGGCTAAAAAGTACACAAAATAATACTAATAAAAAATTGCACAAAATACCATAGGAAGACTAGAAGTTGAAAAGTAAGCAAATGTGTGTTGTAAAGGCCACAAAGTGCATAATATAACAATAAAAGCAAAATGCCACGTTTCTGCGATTCTTGTAAGTACTTTTAAACGGTTTTCATGAAAGAAAAGTGTATGTTATTAAGTTTCACAAAGTTAGAAGCTATTTCAAATAAATGCACCATAAATAAAATGACAAATAGAAAAATGCATTGCAAGATTCTTATTTACTAACCAAAAAAAAAAAAATTGCATTTCAAGTCTATTCAATTTGACAGCATGCCACAAATAAGTCTGAAGAAGAAATGTTGGATAAGATTTTGAGAAAATTTGGGAAAATGAAAGCAAAATCAGACTAAATTATCTATCCTAATGATTTCAAAAAGAAAAAAATGGAAAAAATATTTTTGGAAATACAAACTTTGTACAAGTTGAAAAGTAAAATTTCCTTTTTTTTTTTTAAATCAAAGGAGGTCAAAATTGAGCTAGTTTTCTAAATTATTGATCTGAAGGCCTTCCAACTGGACCTAACAAGAACTAGCCCTCTTGTTATCTCCTTCTATAAGACATGCTGCTGTCCTCGCCATATTCCACACATATGTCACTCAGAAGACACCTGAAGTGCTTCCATTTTATATAAAAAAAAAGCCATACAATCTTTTTCATGTTAACTCAAATCAAATAATTCGACTATGCGAGTTCAAACTTTGGTTCATATGTCACTCAAATTGGTTTTTTGATGTTCCATAATCTTGATACAAGCTCACAAAATGAATGAATTTGATTCTAGACATTTCACGTTTCATAACTGAATGTAATGATTCAGTTTTGTACTTCAAGTTCATGTTTTCAATCTTGAATCAAGAATTATTTGATCGAACTAGTTAGAGGACTCAGATTCAGCACCCACTCTCATAGAAGCTATCATGCACTATCGTGGAAGTGCATGCACCCTTCTTCTTAATTTAACGTTTTACATCCACCTTAATAGTATTGTTATTTTGACCATGTTATGAAAAAATCTACCTTAATGTAGTAGAGGTGTAAAACACTAAGCAGGCCAGACATGCAATGCTACGAAGTTGTGAACAAGATAAACTAGCATCCAACAACCAATCAAGATAAGAGGCTTCAACACTCAATTCAGCCAGCTTCATCTACTTTACTTTTTAGAAGTGAAACTGATGAATAATGGTCCACGTAATAGATTAGGATGAGTTGTAAAGGTTACAAAGCACACAGAATTACACTAATAAAAAACTGCACAGGGTATAGTATAGTAAGACAGAAAGTTAATAGACAAGAAAATATGTGTTGTAAAGGCCAAAAATAAGAATAATACTAAAATTAAAATGCTTACCTTTTAATTTGCAAAATGAGGATGGTGCTAAACTGGAGCTCCTGCCTGGCTTCTCACTTGCAGACCTTGGAGACTTGGGCTCAAAACTTAGCTCTTCCCACCTTCCAAATTAACACTTGAGACTGTTTTTTCTGGCTGGGAGAGGAAGAAAGATCAACTGTTATTTATAGACAGAAAATAAACTGTTATTTTCTCCAAAAAAAATTGATGCAATATATGGAGAAAATAGTTTTGGCATTCGTCTTCCTTTTTGCCCACGTGTGGCTGCTTCTGCCACGTTTCCTGCATGGGCTTTCCGTAACGTACTGCTTGGCTTGTGAACAAAGGACGTAAAACTCTTCTAATCTTTTTTAGTACTTTTTTCCGTTTTTCATGAATGAAAAGTTTGCTATACAACCATATTGCTTTGTTTTGGTTAGGAGAAATGTAAAATTATGAAGCCATTATTCAGTCACTAAGTATGTGATCCATCTAGAAAGTTCGGCAGTAAAACGTGATAGAGAAGTAAAGACAGAAGCCATTGTGCTAGATTTGCATTAGATGATGGGAATGGTAAGAAAGACAATGCAAGGAAGAAAAAAGGAAGGCAATTCATATACATGAATTCTTCAATTCTCAACAAAAATGTTTTAAGTCTAAAAGGGTTCATGAAAATGACCCTTGGATAAAGGAACGAATAGGTTTTGAAGAGAGAAATCAAGGGAGCTTATAACTGAGAAATTGTTGGTGTTTTACCTTTGGAAATTTGGTCTAGAGCAAAGCAGAGCTTACAAGCTTTCCACCACCAACTCCTCTCTTTTTCAGTAGCTTCATGCACAAAAGCAGGACTCAACCTAACTTGGGCGTATAAGAATCAATTCTTGAACCCTTTATACTAGTTAAAAACTCTGTGGCCGTAAAGTCAGAGCCAATCACATAATTTTTCCATTCTTAATTTTAAGGTTATATCTAGTGCGATTCGACATCATGAATGGATGCATCACAAAAGAGCCAAAAAAAAGAAAGAAGAGCAACGTGTCGAGCGGATGTATTAGTGTGACAACAATTTACGTGAAAGATCTTCTAAATTACGTAATAAAAGCAGTAGGATGTATCAGTATTACATTATTCATGCACTGCAGTGGAGAAGCGCTGAAGAGGTATCTTATAACTATACTCAGACAAATACAAAATATGAGTGCAGGCATTTGATAAGCTGTTTTGCCTATTACTTTATCTACATCATACGTAATTGTCCTAATTCCTATTCCATGAACAAAAAGAAGTGCATCCTCTTGTTTGTTTCAACCGTTTTTTCTTTCTTTTCTTTTTTTCAAAAGAATTGTCCTAATGCCTATTGTTCGAAGTTCTTTTTTGCATTCCTTTTTCTTTAGCCTGAAACAAGCTAGAATTAATTATTCGGATTCCTATCATGGGTGTTCCTTTTTTTTCTTTTTTTTAAGTGCTTTCACATCATCCCGTGAGTGTTATTTTTCATGCCGTGAGAGTTATTTTTCATGCCATAGTGCTATCATCTCATCCCGTGAGGGTTATCTTTCATGCAGTCTTTTGTAGATGCGGCTTTTGCTCCTATTATAGGTTTACACATCTTCATAGTGTTTCATCTTTTAGGTATTTATTTCATTTTATAATTTCAGTTTGGATGTTTATTCCCTTCAATACGACAGGTCCTATTCCCTCTTGACGGTGTTTTTCTCAATGGCCTCTTCCTAGCCCTAATACAACAGGTCCTATTCCCTTTTGATGGTGTTTTTCATGCCGAAAGTGCTGTCACCCACACTAGGGGCTCAAGCCCTAAACTCAAGCGTTCCCGTGTACGGTAATATGGAACTAGTGCCTGCATTCATTATAAAATATATGCATACACATTGTCATGGATCGACTAGTGCCTGTTTTCGCTCTTCCAAGTGTGTTTCCTCATCTGTATGCCAACAACTTGGCATCAAAATTCTCCATAATTGTTATTTGCAAACAATTTCAGTGGATACTCTAATCGTAACTAAAGTGGAATCCATAACCTATGTCAGCAATTTGTATAGAGCAATTAAAATTTAAAACTATGTAATCTCTTCTATTGTAGTGGTCCAAATGTCAGTGCTTGAAGTTGGTACGATTGGAGGGCTTTAGTGATATGGGGCACGTTGGATTCCCAACATCATCCTATGCTTGCATGCCACTCCCATAGTTGGGTAACCTAACTTTTCCTGGTTTTAAGCATGCAACATTGAAATTATGGTTACAGGGGAAAAAAATGGTTGTGAGAAAAGGTAAAGAAAGTGATTTATCAATTGCCTTGTGATCTTGCGTTTAGCATTTTAATAATTAGTATTTAGATCTAAAGATTACAAAAGAATGGATCAACTCTTTGAAATGTGTTTCTGTATTTGATTTGTAAAAGCAATTTTTCTGTGTGCTAACAAGAGGAAATATTTTCAGAAAAAGTGTATCTCCTTTCCCTTCAAGCAGCCTACGAGAACTGAGTATCACAATGAAATTTTCTTGAAATGTCCGTGAAAATATCTAGAACAAGATTTATATTGTCGTTTGATTAATTGGATTGGGGTATAGTTCGTGGTCCGCATTGGACCACAAATGATTTGTATGTTTCCGTACATATTGTATGAATTGTGATAAGACATGCACTGATATACATTTTCATAGAACAATGTGTGCAGTGGCTATTTCAGATATGATTGTCAGATTCTAAATTCTTCTGGATGTTGTATCTATTTCTAAATTCTTCTGGATGTTGTATCTATTTCGGCATATTTCATCGTCATTATTAGCATTTAAAACCATCAATTAGCAATTCTAGAGATTGCAACATACACAAAGAAGAACTGTAGTGATATATATATAAGAGAAGACAATTATGAAATTTGTATTTTTTCAGATCTATTGTATTTATTAAATTTTAAATCTGTAATTGCACTAGAATAGTGATATAGATCAAATCATGTTGGATGATTCTCAATAATATGTTAACGAAATTTTCTTTTATCAAAAAAAAAAAAGTGTGCGGTGGTTAAAATTGTACAAGTTCCATGACATGCTTAACAGTTATGGAGGCCCCAGCCAGCTTTTTGACTAATGCAATACTATAACCTTGGCTAAATGGATTGTAAAGAAACTTCTTTTTTTAGGTAAAGAAATATATTTATCCCTTAAATATTTGTAAGACCATCCATTGTTATTATCCCTCATTTTAAATGATTAAAGAACCAAATTAACTTCGTTTAAATGATTCATAGCTATATTGAAGAATAGGTCGCACTTGGTCCATTAATTTGATTCTCAAAATTTTTTTAAGCTAAAAAAGTATTTTTATCGATGGGGAACAAAAAGCATCTATTATATTTGTTTTTAGTATAAGTTGAAGGTTTTGAACTTGAGATATCTCACTTATACTCCCTCTTCTGCCCCGTTTATAATAGTTAAATCTCAAAATCTCAACAAGTACTTGCTAAAAAATATAGCTACAACAGCTGAAAATAAAAAAAAAAGCTTTGCAGAAGACTTAACCAATGGACTAAAACTTGGGACTCGACAATTTGTCATATTTTGGGATCTCAGCAGTCTTCTTGAACGCTTATCAATGTTGTCAAATTATTCAGACTATATCAACTCTTTGAGGAACTTTTCATGGTTAAGACCAAGACTTCTTCTTCTTCTTACTTGTTCATCCAATATAACCGTGTATTTAGTCGATTGATTGAACGCTTGGTAATGTAATTTACCACAAACTCAGAAAAACATAAGAGCAGTTAAGACTTGAGTGGACGCAATGAAGCAGTTATTAAGTGATCACTTAGCACAATCAACATGGAAGTCCACACCATAATTTACGTGGAAGGCCTTAATCATGAATTGGGTAATGTATCATTTGACACTTAAACAGAAATATTGAGACAAACCAACATAAAAGACCACCATAAAATTGACATGGGGAGACAATAATTATGAATTATCTACCAATTTCAACCATAATCAGACAAATGGAGACAAGTAAAACTCTAGCATGATTGAGGAAATTTTTTAAGTCTTAGCAAGGAAAAATGTGGTTAACAAGCTGCATAATTTAATCGTATCCATTAGGACAAGAGCACAAGTAGAGTCATCATTGATTTGAAAGTTTCACTATTTGCTCGTTCTTATGCTTAAGTGGCGTAGTTGTGTCATCATTTGCTCCATCTTCTCTTAAATAATTTTCTTTTTTTTTGGCAAAATGGAATCAAATAAAGACATTTAGTACCTATCTTCTTTTCCTTAGTGTGTTTCAGTGTAGCTCAATAGAATAAAGTACAGAAATTAAGGCAAAAGAAGTTGCTTCTAGGTTATAGTTTTGAATTGTACATGGCCCGGATATGAGTTGCTTAAGCTCAGTTGCATATCATGTTTATTAAGCTAAAAGCTACTTTGTACGTACTGATCGATTGGAGTTTGATTGTTCTCCTTTTTCTCTTTTCTTTGTTTGGAGATAATTTTGGTTAGTATCCCTTGACAAGCTTTTATCAAATTTAGTTAGCTTATCAATTCCCTAAGACAAAAGTAAAGTGGCAATTTTTCGGACAACTTATCAACATCCTTATATGATAACCAGTTTTAACAAATATTTTTGGAATTCTTCCTTTTTCTTTATTCGGGAATACGTTTGAAATAAGTTGAAGCTGAAAGATGTTTAATATCAGATCTTCTTGAAGTTTGTTCTAACTTATTTTGATCGACTTACAAAGTATCCATACAATGTATGTAAACCTTCTTCAGTAGAACTATGCATTGTTTCAGAATAAAGTCATTCTCAAATTAGGGAAGGCAAGTTTACTATTAATTTGAGGGCCAATTGAAATGGTAGAAATTTCAAGACAGACAGAGTCAAATTGTCACCACTAAAAATAACCCCAGAAAGAAAACGACAAGTCCATGATAATTACGCGTAGAAACGTCAAATCAAATATTGTTTATAACTTGAAATTAGTGGAAGTGAGAAGACTGTTTAACCAATTTATCATTAATGGAATATATATATATATATATATATATATATTTAAAAAAATATATTGGTGGTCAGGGGATTGCCAATGAATTGGGATTGCCAATGAATGTGATAGCCTGATCTGTTTTGGACAAATTAAGATTAAATTAGTGAGCTACTCTCACTAAACGTCAAATTTTATCTAACTTTGACTAAAATATGATACAATATTACCAAATAGAATTGTGGTATGATCTAATCAGCAATGAGGTCCATGATGATATGTTTATCACAATCTTGTGGCATAAGTCAAGTAATTCAAAGGCACCCAAAATCTTTGGGCTCGCACCCACTGTATTATCTATCTATTATTACCGTACCATGAGTTTTGGCGTTTTGGCTGTAAGTATTGTTGTCTAGTTTTCTTATCCCTATTATACCATTAGCAATTGATGATTGAAAGTTCATATTGTGCCCTTATTGTTTAATGATGATTAAAGTCATTAACTCATTATATCATATGTGCTGGTTTAAAACAGTTAATGAGAAGATAAAACTTAAATTGACAATTAAGCTTACTATATTATTAATATATTGATTAAGAAAAAAAAGAATGGCGAGAATATTTCAAAAAATCTTAAGACAAAAATTCTATAGGTACTGAAACTGATAAATATTTATTATATCCAAATTTTTAACTACAGTTAACTTTTCAAAATTGTGCTTATATTAACACACATTTTCTCCCATTATCCTCACTTTTTAATGTCTTAAATTATTAGAAAAAATACCAAAACATTGTCTTCTCAAAATTGTCCAAAATTGTGATTTGAAAATTAGTTTTTTAAGGAATATGTTGGTGGGAAAAGAGGGATCATTACTTAATTTTTGTTAATGAAACTTTATTGCTGTGAGGCATGAAAGCTTGTATATGTAAAAAAACATGCAAAATTTATTTATCAAAATTTATTTGCTTGTATCATCAATAGATTTTTCAATCATCTTTTTATCCCATATATATCACATAAAAAAAGTGCTATAATATTTTTTTCAAAAAATTATCCCAAATCATTTACGTTCCAAACACACTTCAAAGGCAACTGTCATTACAAAAATAAAAAATCAATCCCCATAATCAATCTAATATAATGTTCCAACCTAATACCGTTAATTAATTTTCACTATTGCTAGAGCTCCTCAATGTGAAAATGGGGCAATAAAGTGGTGTTATTAATCATTAATTGATCCATTCATGCCCAATAAAATGGATTAAATCAAAGATTTGGTGAAGACTAAAGTTACAAAAATTTTTTTTTTCAAGTTGCATGAGAAAGAAAGCTTAATTACAAAGAGGAAAAATATTGCCAGATTGGAATTGGAAATTGGTTCTTAAAGCAAATGGACTTTTGGATACAGAACTTTAACTTGGACATACTTGAGAATGTTTCCAGAGATGATTTTAAGGTATTATTTTGACTGTGGCTCAATTTTCTATAGAAATATACAAGTTGAGCCCTAAGATATTCTTAAACTTTGCATTGATATTGCAGGCCACTATTCCAATTGATTCTATTTAGAGTTGGAAGGAGTTAGCCCAGGATCTATTTTGCAATCGCTAAAAATGAGCATGCTTTAGCAAATATTTTTCTAACTCTGATTTATGCACTGGTTTTATAAATTATAAAAAATTTCCTCTTTTTTCTATTGCAATTCCGGTAAAATAGACAATAACTCAACTAACTTTCATCTTCAAAGTTTTTATATGGTAGAATGCATCATAAAATTTTAATTTTTTATATGCAATATACATTTTGTATGACTGGCAATTACTAAATTTTGTTAGTCATAGTTTCTTAGTATATATTATATCAACAATCAACATTTAGCAAAGATATTGGAATATAAAAAATACTATATCTTCAAAAATATATCCATGGGCAAAGCATGTGACATACTACTAGTTATTATTTAAAATCTCAATCTAAAAATTAAGTATAACGTGATCAGAAAAAAATGTATTCAAACCAATTACAAGGAAATTGGAGACCAATTAATTAGCAGAATTATGGCCTATAAAAAGATCACAAAAAATGTGGGCTGGGGTCCGATTACAAGGTAATGTAAAAACCAATTAGGCACTCCTTTAAGGTGATAATGTATTCAAACCATCTATTAATATTTATTTATTCTAGCTAAAGGAGATAACAGCAACATAAGATAAACCGTACTTATTCTAATAGGGCATACTTTTACTTAGTACGTAAAACTACATTTTTCTTGTTTGCTAACACCTTGATAAGATGATCTTACTGGTGACAAGCTTAAAGGGTCCTAAAAAATATTGATAAAATTCTATGCACAAGTTGGGTCGGTCTTTTTTTATGTCAGCATTATGTTCCATTTGGGTTCGCCACTTTGGCCACTTTCTTGTCAGATTTGTTTGTTTAGAGGGTTGATGTTAACATAACTTTTGGTCATATCAATTTCGTGGTATAGAAAGTCTTTTTGCGTGTGCCAAACACAAGCACTATTGTTCACAATTTGTATAGAAATAAAAAGTTCCTGCACTAGACATTATTATTTTATCTAATCCTAGGACAGTAATGGTACATCAACTAAAATAGCTTTTTTGAAAATGATGCATCAATTGGAAGATGCCTTCTTGTAACAGGTCTCCTCAGTATTGTAAGTGTTCTATAGTGGAAGAATACCAAATGATAGTGCCTGACTCAAAAAGGTGAAGAAGACTAGAAATATTATAGTATGGTTGCCTCGTTTCATTGCCTTTTCCAACTTTTGGTCCCGTTTGAGTCTTTAAATTTGGTGGGGCAATGGTATAGGAAAAGAATTGAAGAATGATCTTCCTCCTCATTTGTTCTGGACGTTCAAAACTGAAATGTTTTAGATGGTGAATGTAGAACTTTAATTACGCAAAGGTTGTTGAATTCTGGATTGAAGTTCTCTCTCACGTTTTGTTATAATTTGTTATTCTCTTGTTCTTGAAAATATAACCAAAGAGGACAAGATCTTTTCATTAGACTTTAAAATGGCATGTTCTTCAATTGGAACTTTGATTACTATTTCATTGAGGTGAAAACCCCAATTGAGTTCAATTCGACTGAATAAATGTTTGGGCTAGGAAGAAATGGCACACTTGCCAATAAATTCTTGAGTTCTATGCTTCTTGTCGTATGCTTTTCGAAGAATAATTAGGCACTGAGCTTCGTGATGAAATTTAGGCTTGATGAGTCCCCAAACTACTTTAAAACTTGATCTTAGGTTCACATGAATGACGAGAGGCAATCCTTTGTTTGATTCAAGCAAATCTTGCATGCTTCTTCCTGCAGCATACATTGGTTTATTTCTAGTGCCCACAAACAACTTGAACATTTCTGTATCATCAATCCCTGTATGAAACTCTGGAGCCTGCAACATTTTTTAAATCGTAAGTATTAGTTCAAGTGTGCAAAAGATAACCCAAAAATTTTAAGATGTTTTTCTTTTCCCCTTTTTTTTTTTGGACAAGAAAATCTAATCATGATCAGTACCAAAGGAAGAGCAATTATGGTAGGTATATGTACGTATGTACGTATGTCCTGACGAACGACAAAAGTCTTCTACCTTTATAGTAATTTGATACGTGTAGTTTAGGTAGAGACAACAAATTAGTGATTAAAGGTTACAAGTAAGAGCAAAATCATGTGTTCTAGGTGAAAAGGAGATATAAGAAGAGGATAACTTCCCTTTAAAGTGATTGGAAGATGATAGATAGCCTACATAGTATTTTTCATGCAGCTAAAATCTTACGGAAATTTGAAAAATATTAAGTCCACCACTTTGTTTCAAATGGAGAGAATATGAGTTGCTCTTTTACAAGGCCGAATTAAGGCTGCAAACTGAGATCCGGTGAAGTTTAAGCCCCAGATTGTTTACTTTGGCCAAAATAGAATACCGACAAGACTAAAACAGGGAGAAACAATAGAATCCTTGCGGACATTGGATAAAGCATGCATGCTTCCTTCTGTCCTTGAAGGTACAAGTGACTGTAATGATTCAAGGTTGAAAAATATATACCACACAAATGCTTACTTTAGTCAATGCAAAAGGAAGATTGCCAAATGACATTGCCAGAAAGGGGGGATGAATGTGTAGCCCAAATAGCTTCGACTTGTTGTCTACCACTAAGTCCACGGTACAATTGCAAGTGAGCAGCTTGGTGGTGACACCAGATGCATCAACTCCTTCAGCCAAATCAAACTGGGGAATTCCTGCCATCTTTGCAAATATCGACTTGTTACAAGATGTACAATTAAGGAACGCATACGTAAGTTGGAGATCGATCCTGACCTATACAACTATGTCATTTCATGCTGAATTTTGATGCATATTGGAAATCTGATATTGTAACTTTTTTGGCTGATGGAAGGAACTGTGGAATACTGAGTTTGCTATACATCGTGTTACATAGAACTTGAATTAAAGTTGAAAAGACATTGGCTAATTTACATGTTTGATGTATAGATTTTTAACATTTATGATTCTTGAGTGTCCCAAATTAGAGGGGTCAATTGTAGTTTATCCAAAATATTGAGGTGCTATTGCATATTTTTGCCTAACATCAATAATCCAGGGTAAAAAGTGATGGAAGATTTTTATGTCTCTTTTGAGAACAATTCCCTCAATTTGTATCTCTCAAGAATGATAATTATTTATATTTTGAATAATTACAATTTAAGGGTTAAAATCAGTCATGGTAATTTTAATTCGAGGGCATGATATCCAAAAAGAACTGTATAATCTCTCAAAAATGATATTGCTAAATGACAGGAGAGTACCGTTTGACGAAGATAACCAGAAAATCATGACAGTCAAGAAGAGGATAACAGACACAGAAACAATGGTTGAGGATGAAACCACAATCATGTGTGCATTATAAGGTGGGATGACACGCTCGTGCTCTTGCTCTTCTCCTCTCATATATGAACGTATTGATGTGATGGAATGATTTGTAAATAATTCTGAATGGCAAAATGAGTATGAAGCCAAAAATACGACTAAATGCTCCTGATTTGTTCATCCAAAAGTAAATTATTAAGCGTACGAATTAATTTCCAATCATTGATACCAAACTTCTCATGCAATATAGAGTTTATGCGGTTTAAATCTCAAGTTGAAAACAAGAAAATTGTTCATGTCATTATATGTTCAAAAATAATTAAATGGTCAAGAAAAGGTGAGCCACTCAAAGAGAGACAAGATAGAAGTAAACAATTCTTAGTGGTGGATTTGCCTGAGCGTTTGTATCTTGTGGATTTGATGGATAAGAGATCCCATGAGAGGTGGAGTTTCCATTTCGATCACAAACATTTGTCCCTTTGAACATGCCACTATACTTCCAATTCCGGAAAAATATCAAGGACTCTTAATCCATCTAGAAGGATCTTGTACGTACACAAAAATATTCAAAACTACTAGCAATATATTTTATTCTAGGAACAGCAACCTGTAGCAAGCTAATTGAAACAATACACTTATGAGGAATAACAGATTAAAAATACTTAAAATAGATGATGCAATGTAAATTAGGTATATTTACAAAGTTTTCTTCCATTTATGTTTCATCTTGAGAGATTACTATTTCATGAGTTAATAATGGCTATACCAACTTGTGAAATTAATTTGCACATATCAACTTATCCAAGGAGAATAAACATCTAACTGTGTAATTTTCGTCATTTGGGTGGCCAATTGGGTTCTTAAGAATCTAGATGTGATTGCTCATTTATCAGTTAGGAATGTTAGTTCTATTTCAGAAATTTGTACTTGGAGATTTTCTTCACCATCTTTTCTTTCTTCTGCAATTACTGCAGATCTATCTTCAATTTAATAAAATTTTCTAGTTTGCTATATATAAAAAAAAAAAAAAGTTTTCATGTGCTCTGAGAACAATTTAAGATAGTCAAGATAATGGCCCTACAAATAGTTAAGATAGCAACATTTGATTTTTCTACTGTTAACTTCTTGCTTTGAAGTTTTTCTCTTCCAACTTCAATGATACCTTTCAGCCTTGGAATGAGACAAATCTCTTTCTTTAAACAAAAAGCAAGTAAAGGCTAGAAAGGGCCTACAAATGGTTAAGGTAATAGTATGTCTGCTTTGATAACCGGGGTGAAAATTTCTTGAAGTGGATCTATTGCTCAAAATGACTAAAACAAAGTCCCTAAAAGTGTTAGTAGTTCAATTTCCATGAGGCCATGAATTATTGTTGACTTTCTTATCGGACGTTTTAATCTTTTCCAGTGATAGGATTGGGCCTTTTAAGCCCAATAGGAAACAATTGTTTGTTTTTTTTTAAGAATGGCACAGAGTGTAGCAGACAAAGCCCAACGAGAGCCCAAAAGCTAAATTGCTTTCTTTCAAGAACCAACTTCCTCTAGAGGAGTTGGCTACTACATGGATTGTAGGGTGCCCATCAATGTGTCACTATATGTGATTTTTTTCTAAGTTCATACGCGTACATGGTGCACCCGTCTGGTACGATAGTGATTCAGTCTCCTTCGATTTTCTCGACCCAGTTAGGCCACCGTTAAACTAGGTTAGATGTGCCGTTATGCCAAAAAAAAAAAGAATAATTCCAGAATAAACTTCCCCATTTTCATATTTAGTGAATTATGAAAAGTGGGGGTGAAAGATAAACCAAACTATTCGAGCAAATTTGGTTCGTCAACTAATCAAGCCAAACTTGAACAGCATTTTGTACTTGATAAATTTCAAATTCAGCTCAAGTTTGGTTTAATTAGCATATAAGTGAAATTTACATATAAAAAGTTCAAGCTACTCGATTTCGCCTCGATAAAAGTTCATTCAACCTCAATTCGAGAAGAAAACAAGTCAAATTTGAACAAAATTCAATATCATTAAAATAATCAAATAAGTCTGAACACTAGGATATTCAGCTTATTTAGACTAGTTACACTCCTATGAAAAAGATGATTTCCTTTGCATTAGCTATATATGGCTAAGAAAATGATGGCTAATAGTAATCATTCATACATTTAGTATTAGCGTGCAAGATTTTCAAAAAGTTCTTTTCCTTTTCTTTCTAATCTTCTTCCAATGTAACTTTTTTACATCATGTAAACATATTACCAGGTGAATTAGCTATTTATGGAAGGGAAATGTTATTTGCACTCCATATTTATTATTTGCACTCTCATCTTTTGTTATATCATATAGTCTAATAAACGAAAACTATATAATAAAAATAATAGTGGGAGCGCAAATAACAAAAATGGAGTGTAAATAAAATTCTATACATTTGTCGGAAACACAATTCTTTGACTGCTGTGAAGATTTCCATATTGAGTCACTCCACATTTTTACACAATCATGGGGACATTGCATTTGTTTCTTTTGCTTTCTGTTTTCAACATGGTTTGGGAGATTTTGCATATTGGCATTGCCCTAGTTGTCGGATTATGCACAAGCATAATGTCATATGGCAAAAAATGTTACGAAGAAAGGAATGCCAAAATTGGTCATGAAACTCTTTTTATTTTAATTCTAATTAACTTTTCCACTGGCAGTTAAGATGCATCTGCTGCGGGAAGGGTTGGGTTAAATAGTAAGATATGAGCAATTATAAATAGTAGATCCTACATTCATTTACCAAACAAAAAAAAAAAAAAAAAAAAAAAAGAGATGCATCTACTGCACGCCGCACTGACAACAGTTAAAATCAGAAACTAAAAGCAAGTGAAGAAAATCAGTTGAGAATGGGGCGAATCAAATATCTAAAAGAGGAAAAAGGGCTAGAGATTTTACCTTAATAGACATCTTAGGAGCTGGTGGCTTGGTGACAATGTAGAACACAACTAGTGCAATCACCACACTCAGTATAAACCTCCAAGTCATCTGCAGAAACTTCCACCCTCCAGAAATAGAACCACCGAAAGAAAACATTCTCCACCATTCAGCCTTCTCCCCAAAATATTCCTCATCCTCTTCATACTCATGATCTTCTTCAATGTGATAGCCATTTCTGAGTCTATCAACAACAACCATATTGCCTTCGTGACGATTAATCTCTTCATTGTACGTAACTCCTGTTCCACGGCTTTGAACATCATGATCATTAGGGATTTTCTTCTCATGCAAGAAAAAGTTAGTTGATCCATGAGAGGACGAGTAACGCGATAGAGCAAGCCGATTGGCAGCTTCTTGGCTTGCGTTGTTGGGATTGTTGGCAAAAGTTTCTAATGCAGATTCATTGTTGATGTTACGAATTTCAGCACTGTATGCATGGGAAACAGATGATGGACTCTGTACGTAGTAAACTGCGCAAGGATAGGAGCGGAATAGAGATTCCTCTTCTGAATCTGTTCTGTAGATAGTCATCGCTAGTGCAGTGAAAGTAAAGTATGTGTGTGTGTGTGTGTGTTTGTGAGTGATCAGAAAGATGGGCTGGGAAGAATGATTTGCTTTGACATGGGAAAGGGTTTTTGGAGGGTTTTTAAACAGCGAAAAGGAGAGGTTTGCTTTTGATAGATGGAGGCCATCATGACCAATTCTGAAAATGACCTTAGAATACAATGTTCCCAAAGCCATTCAGGTGAAAATCGATCATATCCATTGGTCCATCAACTTGAAAATTAATGTGAAATCCTTTCATGAATTTCAATTTTCATACCCAGATAAAATCTTTTTCTCTGGCTGCAGAAGGTCTATAATTGGTACATTTGACGGTTGATTTTAGACAATGAAACCTTCTCTGCCGTCACAATTTGCAAGGCATCCCTCTTAAATCTTTTTTATTTTAAAAAGTGCATGTAAGTATAAATTAATTATCAAGTACCTAGAATTTTATTGTTGCATAATTTGTTTCAATGACATTTGCAAATTGATCGGACTAGAATTAATTGGAGATTTTCCCCAACTAAAACCCATAATGCTCAAAAATCAAAGCAAAATTAATTGGTTCTTTGCACTTTTTCCCCATATCCAAAATCGGCTCATCCCACTGAGCTGCTGCTATTCATTAGGTCTGAAGCCTTGTCGATATTTCAACTCGAGTTCAACTGTTAGAATCAAACGTAGAAAAATTAACAGGTCAGATTGAGATCTCGTATTTCAACATATTTTGACTTCGTTGATCATCAAGTGGCAAAGACATAATGCATGTTTTAGGCGTGCATAAGAAAGAAGATACACTTGATGATTCCTGAATTTTGCTGATATTTCTTGCTTTTGAAGAGATAGAGTGGTGGATTGATATGCAAGATAAAGCATAAGGGGTCATGATTGAAAATAATTTAGGGGCATTGCTTTTGCTTTTATAGGAAGACATAATGAGTTCAAATTTGGAGTACCAATCTATAGACCTAGATTCCCTATTGTTGAACATGTTGAGTACCATGTTTTAGCACCGAACACATTAGGTAAATCTATGTATTAGGGATTTCGGATGGTAGGATGAATTTTGAATTAAATTCAATATTTCATCTTTTTTTTTTTTGGTCAACTAGGAGCCAGGAATGTTCAAAAATCTGGAGCACAGCCCAGACAAAGAATGTGCTAATTTTACATGTTGCTGTATTTTTACAGGGCTTGTTTTGCACAAGTTAAATGCTTATGCAGAGGTTGTCTAAAAAGTCACTTGTAAATCATGTAGTATATTTTATAGTCACATGATGTAAGAAAAGTGATCACGAGTCATATCTACATGATTCTATTTTTTATAAAACAGAAATCAATATTATTAATAAATGAGTCATATTTATATGATAGTGCAAGAGAGCTTATGTATTATTGCATAAATAATATGATTTATAAATAACCTACCGATTTCCTTTTTGCAAGAATATTACTGTAATACTTTTTGAATTTTACTTACAAATATTGATATATTTATCACAAATTAAATGTTTGAAAGTAAAATACCCATAAAGAGTCGGTATTTTAAATAGGTAATGCGTATTTGCCTATAAATTATACTCTTTAAAGTTTATTAATTGTTAATTGATTTGGAGTACTTTGTCATTCATTGGACCACGTAGTACAAAAGAAAAATTTGGTAAAAAAATTCTAATTTCACTCCCTAAAACAATATTTAATCGTTTGGACTGAATTTGCAAAGGATTAGTAACCTCAGGGGAGGTCAGTGTAATTTTTCAAACCACAGGGGAGGTCAGTGCAAATGTTAAAAACCTCAGGGGAGGTTTTTGCAATTATCCCTAAGTTAAATGCTTATGCAGAGGTTGTCTAAAAAGTCACTTGTAAATCATGTAGTATATTTTATAGTCACATGATGGTAAAAAAAATGATCACGAGTCACATCTACATGATTTTTTTTTTTATAAAACAGAAATCAATATTATTAATAAACGAGTCATATTTATATGATAGTGCAAGAGAGCTTATGTATTATTGCATATATAATATGATTTACAAATGGAATGTTTATAAATCTGCTTAACAGTTAAAAAAAAGGAATTGAATCAATAATAATATACTCCACCTCTTTTCATGCTTTTCTTCATTATTAGGTGAAAACAAACCAAAAAAAGGAACAAATGAAGCCAAAATTAAAATTGTATCAATGATTCCCCAAAAATAACTTGCCCTACGTGTTTTCTGACGTGGGCCAATTGAATGGAAGATTTATTTGGTTCAAAAGGTGGTGTGCATAATGAAATCAATCGTCAATCAAGGTCTCACCTCATTGACTTATTTTGTGGCAGTTTGATATGTTTGATAATACGCCAATAGATTTAGATACTTTGGAATGTCTTCATAAATTGGAGATACCCCATGCTCTATTAAAAACGGAAAGGATGAAAATAATAGTTGAAAAGACAAATGTATTTACTCCTATAAAAAATTAAAAATTTTTAAAAAAATATTTGTTAGCAATATTAGTATTTTTCACTCATAAAATTTTAAAAAATATATATATATATATATATATGACCAAGGCCCATGCGATTGCTTGATATCTCAAACTGAGGGTGTTAATATTCGTCTCTCAAAGTAAATTTTCTTATTTCGTCTATACCATTGAGCACAATAGTCTAACTTTTTTTTTTCTTTATTTAAAAAAAAAGATTTTAATTTACCTCCAGAGGGTGTAATTAGTATTTTCTGGTGGTCTCTAGTTTTTTGCAGTCTAGCTTTAAGTTCTTCTTCAATTAAATACGTCGAAAATCGAGCATTGGAACTCCTACATGATCAGACTGCATCGCGGCTGGAGCACTACATAGTATATCATCCTCTCTACATGGGTGCATATACATCACTATAGACACTTCATGTTCTTCAAATTAGAGGGCAAACTTTGGGTAATTATTTCTATCGATTAATAATTCAAAATTTTGTGAAGAAATCCTCTTGACAATAAAACATTTAACCCCACAAATATTTACATGTTTTTCGATTACACCGTACAAATTATATGGCATCATGTATTTTGTCCAAGGTAGACAATACATGCTCTTTGAA
This sequence comes from Coffea humblotiana, assembly GCA_023065735.1. Classification (NCBI taxonomy): domain Eukaryota; kingdom Viridiplantae; phylum Streptophyta; class Magnoliopsida; order Gentianales; family Rubiaceae; genus Coffea; species Coffea humblotiana. The sequence continues at coordinate 24,257,407 of CM041209.1, read as the reverse complement.
TTATTAATTAACGGCTGAGGAATTAAACTTCTTTGTTCTAAAAATGAATGTGAATGACAAAATTCATGATTCATTTACCAGATAATTAACAATGATGAATTGATGATATGTAGAAAATGTCGTATGGGGCATGCCATACAGAATTCAAGAGATGCAAAGAAAACCGCCCAATAGTATGGTTGGCAATGGGGCGGGTTAGGGCACTCCCTGCCCCCGTCGGGCACCGCTATCCCCGTGGATGCCCCGAATTGTCCTGCTACTATTTTATTTTTTCATGTGATTTTTTTAATATATGTTATAACACTAATAATAGATTTACTAATCATTTTTTCAAAATTCACATCAAAAAATTTAACATGAGATAAAGTTTAAAAATAATTTTTGACCATGTGAATCCGCTTCTCTATATCTGATGTTACATGAATTCTAAATGAATTATCATTATTTTTATAAACAACATGACATAACAAAAGAAAAAAGGTAAACTAATATAACAAAATTATCATTTTACCACAAAAAATTATAGAAAAATGTTATTTGCACTTCATTGTTTTGTTATTTGCACTCCTACCATTCATTTTATCATATAGTCTAATAAATAAATGAAAATCATATAATTAAAATAATAATGGGAGTGTGATTAATAAAAATGGGAATGCAAATAACATTTTTCAAAATTATATTATATCATCACAAGAAAATAATCATAATATTCATTTCATATTACATATATATAATTATATTATATTATGTATTTTATATTTTATATATCTAATATTAAATTAAGGCGGATGATGGGATGGGGCCCACATTTCCCCCAACCTCATTGAACTGTCGCATGCAGGTACTCGTTCCTATTACCATCCCTATTCAATAGCATGTGTCACACTGAACTTAACTACTAATATCCCTGCAATTAAACATGGAAAAATTGCATTGAAAAAAATATACTATTTCTGATGGGTTGGGCTACCCACTTTAGATGGTTTTCCCATATACTGCTCTCCTGACAATTGTACGAGAAATTTCGTAATGCACTTGAACCAAAAGTTTCTACTCCTGCAAGTCCCGTCGCATATAAATCCATGGAAAAAGATAATCTTGACTTGGCCTGAAATTCATGTATTCATAGCATATTATATGATTCGAACTTCAACTTGATCTACTATAACCATTTGGAAAAGATTCAAAAATTCAGAAACATCTAATTTCTAAAGTAAATACTAATCTCATTCATAATCTGTTCCAACTTGTGGAATATTCCATAACATAAACAATAGTCCCCTCTCCTCCAACCAGTCGCTTTGGCCGAGTGGTTTAAGGCGTGTGCCTGCTAAGTACATGGGGTTTCCCCGCGAGAGTTCGAATCTCTCAGGCGACGGTATATTTTTGTTAATTGCATCCTGGACCGCATATATACTTCTCTTCTCCAGGCTTTTCGTTTTCTCTGCAGATTTTTACACTTTTTGCCATCAATCTCAATGTCACTATCCAAACATGTGTGTGTGTGTGTATATATATATATATATAGAGAGAGAGAGAGAGAGATGTTTCAGTCTTTTTGGATGCTCAATGTTTAAACTTCGGATTTTGTTCCCTTAAACAAAAAAGATTCCTTTTTGTAATTTAGCAGTTAATTTTCAATTTGTACTTCAAGATATAAAAGCAAAATAGTATTTGAATTTAGATTAGTCAACCCATCCAGATTTGAGTCATCATATTGAAGCAAAAAAATAGTAATAATATTTGTTGGCCATCATACTTGGCTATGCTAAATATTAAATCAAAGACGATTGTAATAAAAAGAATTCAAAGTATACTGCCTTAAGGGTAAATTCAGTTAAATTATTTATATTTTTCCCAAATCCAAAACATTTCAGTTACGCTCCCTCCTCATGTACCATCCAATCCATCCGTCCCCCAAATTAAATAATAAGCAACAGTTTTTTACACGGGATGTATCATTGGATTTTATTTATTTGTTTTAGGGTGTATAGGATGCATTTTCAAGATAATAGGAAATTCCTGAGCTCACAAACTTGTTCATTGCTTCATGCAGTCTTTTAATTGCCTCCTTTGTATCTATCCTTGATTTTATTCTCATCTCCCAATTTTAGAAAACAAAGTTAAGAAAAGAACCTTGTGGTACGTTCTTCTTAAAATGGCCAGACAAAAACCATCCTAAGAACCCTTTTAAGATTCAGTCATTTTACATCTATCTTCTGGACTATTTGCATTTAGTATTCTTATTTAGTTTTTTTAAAAGATCATAATCAACCTCAGGCAATTCTTATAATGTTTCTAGGATTATTAACCACTTCCATTTTTGGTGTCATTTTGCATGGGATGACTTGCATGAATAATTAGCCCAATTAATTAGCATGGGATGATTTGCCTTACATTTGAAGATTTAGCAGATCCAAATTAAAAAGAAAAACTAATACAGAACTTGAACTCTATCATTGTGAAAAATTTCCAAAGTATTTTCAACTAAAATACAACTAAAGCTTCCTCATTGTTCTCTCTTTACATCAAAAGGTTGATGCTCATGAGGAAAAATTAGCAAATCCACAAAAAAAAAAAAGAAAAAAAAAGGAACTGAGAAGCAACTTGTATTCTATGATTGTGTGAAAGTATTTCCAACTAATTACAACTAAAGCTTTCTATTTTTTTTTTCCCTTTTACATCAAAAGATTGATCCCATATTCACCTTGGTCTTCTAATTGTTCCCCCAAAAGCAACTTCCATCCTCACACATTATTTTCTCTGTGCTGTACATGGGCTAGATACATTTCACCTACTTACCTTTATTTCTCCTCACACAGTCATTATTCACACTTTATCAACATCATATTTCCTTGCTTTGCCAACTCTGATTCTCCCGGAAAATGATTGAGGCCTTCCTCTTTAATTTTTGCAGAAATTCCATTAGATCTCCTCTACAAATGTACTTCCATGCTAGGAAATTATTTTCTATTGGTCTAAATGGTTATTTAAAAACAAAGATTAAAGAGATAACGTATAAAGGAAAAAAAAAAGGAAAAGGGTGATATTGATACAACCAAAAATAAGAAAACAAAAGGAAAGAAAATTCAAAAGTGTTGCAAGAAATTGCAAAAGAAGTATATCGTGGGCCAAAAAAAAATCATCAGAAAAATAGGATTTAAGATTTTGAAAAAGCCAGGGAAAAAAAGAGTTATTCAACTTGAAAATCAAGGTAAGGTAAAGAAGAGACATTAGCCAACAAACCCTCCCAATCCAGTTCACCCATTCTCAAGTTTTCTCCATTCCAATGATTTCCAATTCCCACAAAATCATCTACTACTTTGATGCTTTCATTACCGTTGAAGTGGTGGTTATTATGGACCAATCTTTTGTCAAGAACACTCTGATCATTTGCAGCATTAATATTATCAAAGGCCCTACCTTCCAATGCAGGAAGAGAAAGGTCACTTTCCAACCCCATCGCATATGGCTCTACCAAACCATAGTCTCCTAAACTTCCGGCACTGCCACCGCCTCCGCCACCAACATGGGCCGCTGACAAATTATATAAGCCAGCAGCTCCAGCGGCCGAACGCAGCGCCGTTGATGTCCAGATAAGCAGCGCTATCATGAAGTGGAGGAAAGGGGTTGAAAGGGTTGCCTTGTGTTATACTGAGCATGGCTTGCATGCATGGTGGAAGATGATGAAGATGAGTCCATGCAAATAGAGAATACGTCTTGTTCTGCCTGCATGGGCTGCATTAGCCCTCCTAACATGATAGCTCTGGGGTCTGAGGAATCACTGGTGTTAGGTGATGATGTAGAAGTAATGGCATTGTTGTTCTTCAACCTTTTTTTTATTGTGGAATTCCAAAAGTTCTTGATTTCATTGTCTGTCCTCCCTGGTAGACGTGCCGCAATTTGTGACCATCTGATGATTGACATGAGAGTTGAAAATTAAGATCTTAGCCATGCTCAAAATCATGCAGCTTTCTGGTGTTGTTGTCTTTATTTGGTACTATGTCATATATATGATCTCCTAAATGCGTGGCCTATTCATACACAAAATGAATACCTAACTAACAGAAAACTTATGCACTACTCCACTAATGTGCTTTGACAAACTGTACCAATCTGTGAAGCTAATTTTGGGTATATGGCCGACCAAAAAAAAAAAAAAAAGAGGGAGACTAGTTAAAATCCCACATACAACAATATTGAAACTTCTAATACTCCTGTGAAAAGCAAAAATTTCCATTCAAACTTTCTTACTTTTTAAATTAGAGTCTTGTTTTTAGCTTTCTTTAGCCACAAAAACAAAGAGGAAAAGGAAAGAGCAACACAGTTCATTTGAGTAAATAGCTAGCTTATGCGACGGATATTCAAAGGAAATACTCAAGTAGTTTCCACCTGTCCTTAAATATCGTTTGACCATAGAAGCTCAAGACTAAATAAATTTGCTAACTGCAATATTGTGTGCTTTCGAGATATATGGTAATTTTTTTTTTTGAAGGTTGTATGGTAAGTTATTTCTATTAGTAATTTCATATAGTACATTCCATTTTTGCGGGTAAATATACATTCTCTTGAGATGCGTTGGCCGTCTCTTGTCGAAGACTTCATGCGGTAAATAACACATGAGAGGAGTGAGATTATAAAGAAAAGAGAACCCTTGATTTTGTTTATATTGTTTCCAATCCTGATAGTATACTAAAGCTTAGCACGTATGGTCCATTAGGCCATTAATTTCTCCTTTCTGAAACATTTATAAGATATAATCAGCTTTCTTGTTGATAAGTTTTGAAGTATCTACATTAGTGAACAATCGTTAACTTACCAACGCTTTCAAAAAAATTTTAACTTTTCAAGGCTTTTTAAACCTTAATCTAAAAAACTCATTCATCCACATTGCAGTCAGAAAGTCCGCAAATGGAACACCATTGCCTTGCATATTCTGCATGAATTAACAATTCTCATCTTCTATATAAGGAGCAAAGTGCTCTTGGATCAAGATTTTCTATGACTATTACCACACTTTATGTAACAAACAGTTCTAAGCATTTCTGACAAATTAATTTAGCCCTCAGTGTCATTCTTCCTCATGTGTGGAGGTCACAGAATTATAAACAATCAATCAACTAAAATGACAAATGTAGAGGCTACTATGATAAGCAGCAGCATTTGACGTACCACCAAGTAGTGATTGATCAGAAAATTTTGTGGTGTACATGAGGAAGTGGCTAAGTTTTATTTGCTGATCAAACTTCTATGAGAAAAAGAATCAATGGTGGTTCATTTAAACAACATGAGAAAGGACAAAATTGCCAATAGTATGAGTTAGGATTCAAGATTAACAAAGTTGCATTTAACTTGTTTAAAAGTCAATAATTTGATACAATACTACAATTAGGGGCAGCAATCTATCGGGCAGAACTAAACACACACAGAGAGAAAAAGATAGATTGAAACCTGTTTCCGAGAATGGAATGCAAATGAACAATGAGTTCTTCTTCTTGAGGTGAAAATGCACCTCGTTTGAGGTCTGGTCTCAAGTAATTGATCCACCGAAGCCGACAACTTTTGCCACACCTCTGGAGACCTGCATTTCTTGCAATGTCACTCCAGCATCCTTGGCCGTTTGTTAACATATAATTCATGAGCTTTTCATCCTCTTCTGGTGACCACAACCCTTTTCTAAGTTTGATTTTGTTATTATTCCCTTTGTCCTTCCCCATTATTGGATCTGGCTTTCTCATTCCACAGAGCTCCTTTTTTTCGCTAAACTCCAAAACAATGCAAAACAAAAGTTAGTATATTTTTCTTCTTCCAACTTGCTTGACGGAGATGGGAGGAAGTTATATAGCTGACATGATGAGAAAGATACAGAAAGAACAAGAGAGAGAGGTAGAGATGAAGATGATTATGTGAAGTGGAAGCAAAATATGCTCATTTCTCATACACATTTGATGATTGCCTTGTGAGTGAAGAAAAATGAAACGAAAAAGACTTGGATAGAGTCAAAGACAAGAAGACCAACTGTCCCTTTCTATTCTGCTAAGGTCCCCCTCCAATCCGTTTTCCACTCCACCTATAAGTTAACTAAGTATATAGTATGTTTACCAACAATACTTCTTTATCCATCTTTTGCTATTTCAAGTTCTTTTTGTTTCAAAAGTAAGTATGTACAATTATTAGGTCCTATATTCGAACTCTACTTTTTTCCTAATAATATCAACTCAATCCGAGCTCTCTTATTGAAATATTTGTTTCGAAGGCAATTTGGAGCATTTGGACCCTCTGCGATCTTTAGCACAAAATTTTATGTCTAGGCAACGATCTTTTGCCATCAGGGCATGTTCATGGGGTGTGACATTTATCTAGTGTAAAGTAACAATTCAGACGTACAATAATTGACAAAAATATGACTTAAACGTTTGAGAGGATTATTTGTAAATTTTTATTAGAATGATACCGGAACACTTTTTGTAAAATGATATATGTAAAGTAAAGACGTGATAAAAAATTTTAAAAAAAATTGATTAGAAAAATGTGTTTATAATACATTAGAAACTTTATTAACAAAAGTTTCCTACTCCAAACGAATCCACTGTATTTCCCCCCCACTTACTTACAAAACGGAAAGCTTAGGTTCCATCTTTTTTGATATATACGTGTCCTTCCATGTTTCTATTTATTTTGTAGGTAGCTATATATTTTGGTAATGGAAAATTAATTGTTACAAAAAAAAAAAAATAAAGTTTGAGTACATATTCAACCCCCCTATTAATTATCCTGCCAACTCTTTTTGACAAATTCAATCACAAATGGTAAATGTGTGTGCTGCATAATAGGATGCCTACTAAGTGTATAATCTCATTTCCCTCATGTCTCAACACGTTCATAATTTAAGCAAACCCCACAACTATCACTTTCATCATCACCATTACCACTTCATGAAGACTTCTTCCCTCTCCTTTACACACTTGTGTCTCAAGTGTAGATTCTGGCAAGAGAGGGAAAGAAAGCTATAGTACAAGAAGTACTTCTATTGCAAAATACTACTACTAGCACTAGGTTTTTTTTTTAAAAAAAACTACAAATAGCATGGCCACGCGTGGGCAACATCTAGACTAGAAATTTCTTTGTTTATTACATGGAGAATGAAAGAAACATTCAAGGCATGTCTCTCTCTCTCGTTAGAGATTACACAATTCTTAAGCAAAACACCTGTCGACAGATGCATATTTTATCAGTGTTTTCAGCAAGAATTTAATTCATATTTTGAATAGCTGTTAAATATTGACCCCTTTTGGCACCAACTCTAATCCTTCAAAAAGAAGACATCATAACGAACTTATGAGTTCTGATGAAGGAATACAAATGTGTTTCCTTATGTGTAATCATGACTTTACGTTAGAATTAACAGTAGTTACAAATGTGTTCAGTGCATGAATGGATTGAGAATAAACTAACAAGAGACAAACGAAAGCAAATTTTTTTTTTTGAAAAAAAAAACAGAAATAAACATAAATGGCAGACAAAGACTTGAGAATGACAATTTCATTGGTGTTTTTATATTCAAGATTTATGCAAATAAATCTTGAATTGAAGGGCTTAAATGATGGTTGCAGCCAACAACTTTTCTGCAAATTCATGTGATGTATTGAATTTTTTTTTTTTTTTAAAAGTGATGTATTCAAATTAGAGTTGACAAGTTATCCTTCTATTTGATTATTGTATCTCTCGGTCATAATTGTGATTCACGTTTGCATTTGAAAAACAAGAAATATCCCAAGTGTGTAGTTATTTAATTGATGATGTTTTAATTTATTAATCCTCGATCTAATTCCAAGAACCACCATTGGATATTTTAATTATTCACAAGTGACATTTTCTTTCCTGCTTATAATTTCTTTTTTTTTTTTGGTTGCAGTTAAATTATTTTACTTGCATTTACGAATATCTACTCAGCTTGGACAGTGACAGGACATTTTTGCTACGTTGCATATATCTCACAAATATCACGGTCCTTTTCTCCGGCCGTTAAGGCTGATCTTCTTTTTCTGAATTTCCGTTCTTACCTAATCCTCCATCAGAAAATGCAGGTTTGCATTGCCATGGAAGGGATAACACGTCAGGATTTTCTCTTCATGGTGTTGAACAAATGATATTTACCTCATTGTCAATCTAGTCAATTCTTGAAAAAATCTTCATGGCATCAGAAATAGCGATTGACGATCGATCCATCATGCTGATTGCGGCTGAAGTGCTTTAAGGTAGAAAAATTGGACATTTTTTTTTGCCTGTCGACAAATTTCGATGCATGATATTGGAACTTGTCTATTTAATCTTTGTTTTCCGGTCTAAAACAATTGTTCTGACAATATTTTGTTACGCACTGGATTATAGGCTCCATATAATTCATGCATTAATTATACATAAGCTAACACAGAAATCGGCACTCGCCTGCCTGTATACAGATTTTAGAATGAGGGTTGAAATGGTTGTTAGAACAATTTTATGCAAATAGATTTAATTTTGCATAATACATGTAAAAAATAAAAAAAAAAACTCATCACACATGCAACTAAAACGTGTAATTGAAACAAACTATTATCGAGCCATGGTTGGAAAAAACCATGGGCGTTGAGCTAACAAAAGCTGCAATATTTCAAAATTAATTGGTGTTTTGATTTGGACAACCAACCTCCTTAACATTCTCCAGCCGTCCGAGCGGCCCCCTATATTCCATCACCTTTGAAAAGCAGCTAGCGCACTTATTATTTATACATTGACTTCCTCCGTCCTATTGTTAATGTTATATTTTCATTTTTCTAGGTGTCTTGCATAAGAGTTACCATCAAAACGGGGGACTCGAGCAAGACCTAGTATTTGGTATTTGATTTTGTGTAGGGAGTGGTATAAAGGAACGATGGAGAAAGAGACACATGTTCAGGAGATAATTATGTTTTGATTCCAAACAAGTAGATTTATTAAGTCAAATAAACAAGTGGAGGTTCATGTCAACCCCACTATTATATGAAGAGTGGTAAAAGAGGGGGGAGAAATACATTCGGCACATCATTAGTTAGATTATGCCTTTCTAATTTCTATCCCAAAAGAGAGGAAATTACATAATGCCACTTCCCAAAAATAGATAAAAAGCAAAACGTTGGATTATGCCCAGGAAAAGCAAAAGAGAGAGGCTGGATTATGCCCTGGACAATGAGTGGCATTTACAATTTGATAAATGCTTAGAAGTCTCATGCAGCCCAATGATTGCAAATAGAAACAGAGATAGTATATTTTGGATTTTTTTTTTTTTGGTAAGAAACTGAAAATGAATAGGAGGGTGTATACAATTTTCTTCCATCAGAACCCTTCAAAAAAGTATTGGCGAGGTTACGGCAGAGCTTGTTTCCAATTAATTATCAATCTCTCAATCACTCTAAAAAAGATAATTTTCTTGCTTTGATTTAAGGAACTATAAAAGGAGAATACGGGAAAAGAGAAAGGGGTGGGGCTCGAGAGTCAAATCAAGAAACTCACGAACACCTCCTCGTTAATGGGTTCTGAGCACCAAATTAATTTATTGGCACTTGATGTTCAAGTTGAAGCAAACGAGAGTTTTTTTTTTCTCCTATCATGATGAAGCATAAAATTAACACAACATCTTTTCTACTTGGTAGGAATTGAGTGGAAAAGGCCATGTCACTGGTAAAGTGGAGAGCAGCAACAGACTTCATCACCTGGAAAGCAACTACAAGAGTTAATTACTTTTTAAAGAAGCGAGATTAAGTAAATTTGATCATCTTGATGTACAACTCTCAACCAAAAAAGCAAAGTTATTGGCCGATATACCTAAGAGTATACAGTGAATTCTTGGAAAAACGCAACGTCCTCAACCAATAATGTGGATGGTAATTAAAGAATATGTCTTTTCATGGGTCCAAATCGAGGGAAATGTTAACGTATTTTGATGACTTTTCCGGTATTTGACATTAAGAGAAATGACAAGATCCGGCCCTGTTATAAATCTGTTGAAAACTTTGTTCTTGTTTGAATAAAGTGCAAAATGGAAATCGTTCAGTTCAAAAGAGATTCAGAGGCAATCGTTCAGTTTCAAGTAAATTAATGTATAGATCCTCAAATTTCTTAAAATTAGACAAACATGGCCCTTACCAATTACTAAAAACAAAAGCACCTTATTTTATTTGACAAATTATAAAAAGAAAAGGACCGAAAATTTCGAATTAAAATTAATAAAAATGCAAAACACTTCATCCTCAAACAATTAGCATCTTTGGTTTAGTAAATTTTATGAGCATTTCTTAAACAGAATAATAATAATAATAATGAGCCATTCCTTTTCAGTTACCCCGCCAGACGAGTTGTGCTTGTTGCCATCAGGGCAGCTTAATTCTCAACGAAAACATTGATTAAAATATAATTCCATTTCTTGCTTCTTCTCATTTCCGTTAGAGATGCAAAGAACAAATAAGATGTTCTTCGACGAATAAGATAATTTATCAAGACTGGATCCAGATTCATCATGTGCTATTGATAACTAACTTTGAATTTGGATCAGTGGGACTAAATTTTGGACACAAATTTCAACAAGAGATAAAAGCTGTTATTTTCTTACATGCTATTTTATGTTAATATTTACATTTTGTTATACGAGAGTTTGCATTGCATGCCATGAGTGTCCATCCAAATCCAGTACCACCAAATGCCATGAGTTTGCATTGCATTGCAGAACCACCAAATCCAGTAAAATTCCAAGAAACAAACACTGGGCCCCTCTGTACCAAGGATCACCAAGCTGTACTAAGCAACTCTAAGGCCCACTAAGGGAACTTCCGGGATAAGTCCCTCAAGGCCTTGAGCAGCTGCATTGATTTCGATCCTAGGTCATGACTATGGCATAGGCCATTATCTACATATAGGCTTAGTGCTAACTTCACTGCCAATGTAATAAAAGGAGCAGCGCTGGCCATTCATTTCAAGAAACAGAGCTTGCCACCACAATTGTCCAACATAGCTGGTACCATCTGGCTACCCCAAAGAAAAGCACGCTACTAATAGCCTGATAAACCTCCATACAGCAAAACTTTCAGAAAGCCAAACAAGAAGTAGAAAGAATGCAACAAATCCTTTTAAAAGAGAACAATCATAGACAGTTGGACCTGTTAACCTGCAATTTATAATCCAAAAAAGCGGTGCATGCAAAATCTTCCTCGTATATGGTACCATTTATTTGCAATCAGGCACTTCAGAAACAAAGAAATACATCAGCCCAAAGCAAGAGGATGAGGTATTTGAAATTTTCTTCGAGTCAATTAAGGAAATAGCTGAGAAATGAGGAGTTTAAGGGCCCTGAGAAGTTGCAGCATCTTCAGATCCCTGTCGATGGGAGTACGCAGGAATCTCTCCATCTGACGAGCCCTTGTCTTTATAGACTGTCAAAAACCTTTTGACTAAATTCCACCACAAGGCCCACCAAGAATGCTGGGATCAATCTGGCATGGACCACAAAATATTCAAAATATTACCCAAGGAAAGAACAGGAGGAGTCATCAGTTCCACAATATCAGAAAGTTTGGAAAGATAAACTTGCCTTCTGTTCAAGCTTCACCTTCTTCCCCTGTCCAATAACATCCTGAAGTGTTTCTTTCAGTTCTTTCTCCTCTTCTGGTGGAAGGGGCTGGCACAAGAGGAGAGCTTATAAACATGAACAGCAATATCAAATGGTCTTTTACTAATTTCTGGACCAATTGACCATAGTGAAGAATAGACAACATCAAACAGGATATCCATTTGCTCTTTTAGCTTTCTTTTTATCGAACGGGTAAGGTTATTATGGCAGCTTGATCAAAGAACCAAGCAGAAATTGACATAATTTGACAGCGAAAATTTCAAACTAAATGGAGTCGCAGAATAATAATAACTAATAATTCAGAATCTTTATAAGAATTTAACACAGAAAATTTCTAGCGGCTTTAGCTCATCAAGAGTAAAGTTTGGCAGGACACTAGAAACATACAGAAATTGAAAGACAAATTCATATTTTTGTGAGAAAAATTCATGTTGGCTCGTGAATTATCAGTATGATCTCAAGTTTCATAAGATAAAATTGGTAGAATTATGCTGGACAATTCCATGTGTAATGAAGAAATACGAGCAATTGCACCTTAAAAGCTGCATACAACTTTATTCTGCAGAAATCTACTCATTTATCCAAATGCAAAAAACAAAATTAGATATTAACTATTTCAGTTATCTAGAGATATAAAAAATGATTGCAAAACACCAACGATAAGTAGCATCCATCTCTTGTTAGCAGCAAGCACACGGTGTATGCCGTATTTGTGGTACCAACATTAGGGAAACAAGATATTTGAAGAACATTAGTACATAAGCACCAACTTGGCTACCTCAAGACATAGGGGGGAAAGAAGAATTTCAGAAGGGTAAACTTCAATAGATAATATACAGAAACCAATTGTTATCCCAAGTATGCAACAACTTTCTGGATATCCTTACGGTGATGCACTCTGGTCAATGCAACCCACATAATGCAACTCAAATGATGAATAGCCTTTTAGCGTGTTCCAATGCAACTCTCACTATTCTATAGCATACATTAATCTCTTAAACAAATCAATAAAAAGCCAAAAGTACAGTGATCTTCCTTCAATAAAATAGAAATGCTATAAGGAAAAAAAAACTTAAACTTATTGCCCAATACGTTCCCTGTTATGCCCCAACTTCATTAAGAAAAATATTCTACTTTTCAAAGTCACAAAGCACTTCATCAATGTCTAGAAAATTAAGACATTTAAAACTTTAGGGATCATAAGGTTCCATTCAATATGAGCCACCGATGCAAATAGCCTTCAAAACTAAGGTAAAAATCAGGAAAAACTGAAGTAGTTTCATCACCAGGAGTACTATATTTATTAGACAGTTGACAACAATATTCTGGCAGAAAGACAAAATGTTCTCTCGGACCATAATTTAGATATTCTATAATCTAAACCTCCAAGGAAGGGCGATGCCTTGGAAGTTTGAAACCCCATTTCAGGAAAAATACTTGCGATTACAAATCCCAAAAGGAAGAAAAACTAAAAACTTAAAATAAAGGGTTACAAATGCAAAAAACATACATATTAGCCTGAGAATTTTCATTAACTAGTGGTCAGTACGTAAGTACTTTGGTTTGAAAAGGAAACACATCCTTCTTATACACGATACCACAAATATGCATAAGCCCAGATTATATGTTTGTTATACGAATTAGACTCCCATGAACAAGAACTTACAATGACCGATGTTACAATGGCTCTGATTTCTCCCCTATGAGCCATGGTCACCTCTGTAAACCTCTTTGCTATGTTTTCCTAGTTGTTGCATGCCTCCCATTTTCAGCTAAAACAACTGTTATAAATGTAACCAAGGATAAGTACAAGATCAACAGCTTTATACCAATTGCAGGAATCAAGTTTAGGCACAAATCAAGCATCCAGCTGCAAAAAATAGAAAATTTTTGAACTGAAAAATAATATTTAGTTATTTAACAAGCTTGTAATCTACCAATTATGGTAGTATTCCAAGCACAAAAATTTTCCACTGCATAGGTAGTTGACATAAAATTGAAGTCTTTCAGCACGAAATTGCTGTAAGGCTCTTTCAGAAAGCAAGAATCACGATAGACCCTTTTGATGAATTAAAGGTATAATTCAAACATCAGAAAAATAGTAAATCAAGGAGAGAAACATGAGCAGACAAGTGTTTTTTCTAGAGGAACACTTCTATTCATCTAAACCATTAAATTGAGTTTTATAACACAAACACTTAAAGTTACATAACTAGTTCAATCAACATATAAGTATCAGGAAGAACACAAGAAGATATGGGGTTCACCCAAGAAAATATATGATGGTGATCTCATAAATGGGAGAAAAAAGCACAACCAAGCATGTAAATTCCATATGATAAAAAGCAAGGAGATAAAGCAGTGTCTATTCTATCAGAGATGAATACTAGCATCAGTACAATAAGATATCGAAGTCAAAACAGATCTTCTAAAAAGCAGAGAAAGGCTCAACTAGTGATGTCAAGTGACATTCATCAACATGGTCCAGCAGCAAGTTCAAAACTCTGAAAATTTCCCTAATCCGAAAATTCAAGCACTATTCAACCTACAAATTCTCACCAGGAAACTATGCATCAAGGCTTCTGCTTCTAAGCAAGCAAGCAGAGACTCAGGAACATCAACAAGGGCCTTGAATTTGGGAAAGGAAGACCAAGAGGAAAGAGTGAAGTTAATAAAGAAGGCCAGAGACGGTTCAATACCTCATTTGGCTGGTGAGGAATAGGAATGGTAAAAGAAAGTGCCCATTAGCAGCCTCCACAGGCACTGCCTTTTGTTGTTTAATGGAAAAGGAGGAAAGACATGAATAATCCAGGTTGTTCTAACAGTTTGCAATGAAAAAGCCAATGCAAATTTGAACAAGATAAATAGTGAATTGACCAAATCTAGAGAAGACAACATAAATTCTTCCCCAGAACACTCTAATTCAATTTACTCTCCTGATCTTGACTGCTTCCTTTCCTTTACCGGCCACACACACACACAGAGAAAAAAACCCACAGCATTTTCAGATTGAGTTACAGGCTGTGCATCTTACATAAGAAGTTCTTGGTAACATCAGAAAATTTTGCTTCCTCACAAATAACATGTATAGCCCTTGTTCTTTTGTCTGCTGGTACTGACAAATCCTTCATAAACTGAGAAAATGTCGGACTCTTCTTTGTTGCCTCAATAAGGTCAGAAATCTCAGACTCAACTTTATCCAAGGCATTTGCTTTCACAGCTGCAATGTACAAAGCTGAGGCATAATTTCCAGAAAGCCCAAACATTGTCACAGGTACCTAATAGATCATCGACAGAGCAACAAACCATTAAGATGAAACTAAATCAAGATGTTAAAGAACCAAAAAAATTACCAGCCGAGTGCAATAAAATTTGCTTACCTTCACTTTCTGCTCCTTTGGAGCAGCGGCAGCAGCATAACTCCTCGAGTGCTGCAAGAACAAAAGACAATGGTTGGGTAAAGAAGAATCCCACATCCACAGGTCACAAACATCTCACATCTGAAATCAAACTCAAAAATACCATCCAATAGATTCTAAAATCAGAATGATACGATCAAACATTACTTTCTTATTTATTTCATTCTTTTTCTCGTATTTAGAACTTAGCGGGCAGATCAACAAATATTGCATAAGTAATCTACGACTCTACATCAAGAGAAACGGAAAATGACTTTTCCACAAAAAATTAAATATTTGCTTTTATTCACAAAAAAAAAAAAAGGAAAACCACCAATGGCAACAGTTCAAATTTCTAAGCTAAAGAAATTAAATAACAAAAAAACTTAAACAAGCCTAGGGTTATATTTTCTTGACCAAAATCTCGCATCGAAACCAAACTCTCAAATCTATTAATTTGCAGCATTTCTTCATCAACTAAGATACAAAAAGTACAACTAATAACGAAATAATTTTACGAGAATAGGGTACACGAACCCAAAATCACAACAATAAAAAATAAGTGATGCATAGAAAAAAAAAATGTGTGTAGAACAAAAGACTTGGTACCTGGGGACTGATGAGAGAAATAGATCTCTGGGCAGCGGAGGAGGCGGAGGCGGGAGAAGAAAGGGTACGGAGGAGAGAGGTGAATCGCAATCGTCCAGCCGCCATATTTTTTTTGTTCGCCCGGTCACCGGAAGCCTTCGAGCGGGGAAGTAAATGACTAAATTTGTTTTCAGCTGAAAATGTTCCGGGTTGGGGTTTCCCGCTATTCAGCTTGTGGAAAATGGGGACTGTGGCCTGTGGAGGGATGGAATTAGCGTACTACTGCGGTTTGGCATGAGACACGTGTCCACAAAAGAACCCTTGTTGCTCTTGTATTTTTGGGATTTTGGGTTTTGTTTTATTTTTCTTCTAATAAAGCGTATAAATGAAAGGAGTTGAATTCGAAATTTATCATTTGTACTCACTCTTCATGAACAACCTACCCATATATGTAATTATTTTCATAGAAATTAATGGAATAAAAAATAGTTAAAAATCTAAGCTATTCAATAATTACTTGTGATTATAATTGTTAGTTACTAACACAAGTCACGATCTTCCAAATATTATGATAAAGAGAAAAATAAAATGGGAGAGATAAGTGTGTGTGTGTGTGTGTATATATAGTGGAAAACTAAACATAATTAGTGGACGATTATAAGTTATAGTTTAAATTAGTTAAAGCTAACTTGTTTGTTTCTTATTTTAATTAAAAACTGCATTTTTTCTTTGTCTTATTAAGCCAAAAAAACTTGCATTAATTAGCAATAAAAATATGTTAGGGAATGAGGAAAATTTGAAGAATAAATTTGTTGTTAGGGCATTCACATATCATCGTTTATTATCCCCTCTTTGATTATGCCACATCATCACTTCTTATTTCATTACACTATCTCTTGCTATACATTACAATTTACTCTATTGAATATAATAGTATCAACCTATAATCAAATTACATATTTATTTTAGTTATTCACAATACATATATCAAAAAATTTAAAAATTTTAATTTATCAAAGGAGATTCACAACTAATCTATTATGTATGTAATAGCCATGATGCGTAGACGAGAATAGCTTTATATAATATTGTGTGTACCCGAAACAAAATTCACTAACTGCTGCACTGTTTTGTACTTCTTTAGATGCCTTTCATCTTGGTGATTCAATCCATCATCGAGATACGAATCTGGTCATGTAACAAGTGAAAAGTTTCTGATCCAAGTTGAGCAATTCTTTTCTCTCACAACCATTAAGCGTAGTGTAGTTGAGAATAGAGATTAAACCCCATTGGCTCAATTTTCCAATCCACAAAATTGTTGTGCTAAATGAGGAACATTTGGCTTGGTCTGAAGAAAACATAAATCCACCAAAAATGGAAACCATCAAAGGGAACGTGATTCAATGCATCTGAACGAAGCATACATATCAGACTAATTTGCAGTGAATTTTAGCCCTCGCAATCACTTAAAGAATCTGATTTACATGTCTAATGCCTAGCATGCTCGAGAACTCCATATGAACAACAAAATAGATTGAGAGAAAGCATAATATGCATGTACAACCAAAGAAGGTCGAAGCTGCTTTCACTGAAACTGAACATATGAGGCAACTTACTCGTTCATATGGTTTCAAACTCGAAAATAAAAAATCAGTACTTAATTTTCCAAAGTAGAGAGGAATGTGCATCATCAACAGCATATTGCAGTGCAGATGATCTGTTGTTTGGCCTCCATATTCCAACTTAGATCTTAATAACAATAGCAACTCCCTATAACGGGTTTGTTTTCTTGTCAGAACTCGATCGAAAGCAGTTAATCCCAGCCATTTGATTTCCTCTTTTCCCATTCGAAAAATGGGACGAAAACCACAATTGAGATGCAAAGAGTTCATCCTTCTCCTAATGAGCTTATGCATGTACCTAAGTATAAAGCAAGAGTACGAGTCATGGATGCCAACTTGAGAAACATAGAACAGTATGAAAAACTTTTAAGGAGAGAGGTAAACACGATTGCCGAGCTTTAAAGTATTAAAAATCAAATTAGCATCTTGTTTTGTACCTCAAAGATGCTTCCAATAGCATCCATGCAGCAATCAGTGCTGAAAGTAGATATGCTAGAAAAACTGCAAATATAACAATTGAACTTCATTGCACATAGCAGGAAAGCCTGATATATGTTTAGTCTGACAACAGCTGCTGAATTTATGTTGGTGTCGTAGAAAATGGGATGGCATTTAGGTCGCAAGTAATCACATAACTTGGACTTCAGTAGGCGAGCTGGATGATCATGCCAGCTGATGGTGAGAGATGAACTTAGATGAGTATTCAGGTATCTGTTCACAATTTTTTTTTTTTTTAGAATTTAAATTTGGAAAATCACAAATTGCATTTATGCAGGAAATTTAACAAGGTCCAGTGCAGTAATTAGTAGTGCAAGTTCAGCCTCAGTGCTAGTCTAACTGATAATAATGTAGGTCTGACTCTTACTTGTATGAACAAATATTAATTCAAGATTGTTGCAGTAACAAGAACGACACATTTAATGAGAGAGAAAGGAAGAACTAACCTTGTGTAGTCTGCCAGAATTTCTAAAGTAGAGCAATTGACAAGCAATCCGCTCCATCTAAGAAACGAGATCCCATCTTCACCCACATAGAGTCTATTTGACCTGAATCCTGATACATGATCCATATCAAAATTTACACCAAATTTCCCTTCATTCATATAGCAGTTTGTATCCATGAAATCCTCTTTGCAACCGGGAGAAGAACAAAGAGGCCTGTTTCTTTGACGTTGACATGAAAATGAAGTCATCAATAAACCTTAAAAGCAGATATTTGCAGTGGTACATGACAGCTTCGTTCTCATGGTGGTTGC
Organism: Coffea humblotiana; assembly: GCA_023065735.1. Classification (NCBI taxonomy): domain Eukaryota; kingdom Viridiplantae; phylum Streptophyta; class Magnoliopsida; order Gentianales; family Rubiaceae; genus Coffea; species Coffea humblotiana. Next base: position 24,238,900 of record CM041209.1, on the reverse strand, counting down.
TGCAGATGAAGCATCACGTGTATCTTGGTTGCCAAATGAATGCCTGGGAAGCTCACAAACTTTCTCAAGAAAAGGGAAAATTATATTATTTCTAGATGTCCATAGTAAAATGAGCAGAGGAGAGAGATAAAACACTCCCTTGCGAAATACCAAGACTCTGCAAGTAAAATCTGTCACCTAACTTAAGCACATTGCGCTTAATGTGCTCATTCAAATGAGAGAAAATCTCTGCTTTCTTAATCTTTCTGCTGCATTCCTGCCACATGAAAAATGGTAGAACACTTGATACTCCACTTGAAGCATTGTTAAAGATCATTAAAACATATATTGGCTTCTGCAATGGTAAAAGATGAAACAGACTTTCAGAACAAGAACTGAGCTGGTACCTCAAGTGAAGTTCCATATGGCCCCTAATCTCTACCCCTCCAGCATACTGTTTTCACTAAAATTCTAGACATGACCCTTGCTTCATGCTTTCATTTACTATGGATGTATGCCAAGAGGATGTTAAGTAAAACAAAGACAATGTGACCCACTCTTTCACTTACAGGCTCAACTAGCACAGAACAAATGACAAAATATTCCTTTAGTAACTATGCCTGTTATTAAACTTTTAATAAAGAAAATGTCCTCAACTAAAGCAAGTCATAAAGATAAGGCTAGTGCAAATCAAAACCAAAACTTATGACCCTGCTGAACCAATAAGATACTAATAAACAGAGTGGAAAGGATTGTTGCACTAATCATGGTGGCACCAGTATAAAACAAGTTATCAGCAAATGCATTGAAGCACCACTAAATAACTTAAAATGTGATAAATGGATATTACCTCTTTGACAAAAATGCTATGCAGCATGCTGGTGGGTACAGAAATTGCAACTTCTGAAGATCCATAGATGATATCTTGAGGTGCTAGTGCCAGCTGCTCGCATACCAGGGTAGATTTCCTTGTGCAGACAACTTGAAGAGATTTGTTTACAGTATATTCATCATTTAATATAACATCTTCCATCACAGTAAGCAATTTATTCTGGTCAATAGAATCAAAAGCCTTTGCCACATCACATACGACAATAAAAACACCAGGCAGGATTGAAGATCCACTCTTCAAGAGATGTAGAAAAGGAACAAACTTTTATAAATACCAGTATAGTCAAAAACTGATGAACCTAATTTCCCTGGTTCTTTCAGTTGTATACCTTTAAGCACAACATGAACACCACGGAGAACATGGTTCACAGACTTAAAATAATTGCATTTTATGTTTCTACGATTTGAGGACCCTCTAGTTGAATTACAAGCCAATTGCTTGAAAGAGGACTTTACAGGAATTCTTGATGGCGCTTTAAGGTTTTGCCAATATCCTGAAACCTGTTTCCCTTGGACGAAATCTTATCCTTGAGAAACCAAATTCTCTGCTTCTTATAATTTGTTTACAGATGCATCATTTAACTCACAATAGCTTCGATCTTTCAGGTTATCTAAAGCTTGTTCCATCAGCTTCTTCCAAACAGATTTCCGATAGTAAAACACCTCTTGTTTTCCATGTTCGCTTTCAGTTACATAAAAGTGCATTTGCAACAAGGGAACTACTAACCAAGAGAAGAACCACAAAATCCAGCTTTCCAGTATTTTATGTTTCACAAAATCTGTGGCATCAAGCTTACTACGTTCCTTATGCTTATTTGCCCCTTGCCTCTTTCCACACTTCAAGTCTTCACCATTCAAGCAAAAACATGAGTGCTTATTTGATAATAAAGAAAATTTGGATATCTTCAATTTGTGAATGCACTGCTTCAAAGAGAATTTCTCAAATCTTCGAAGACAAACAAATTTGGAGATATTCTTTCTCAAATTCTCCAATTATGAGGACTTCCTAGCAGATCTCGAGGAACTATACTCCTACAGACAGCCCATACAAATGCAACAACCTGCTTTTAAGACAGTAATCCTTGCTTGGATGAAAACTGATAATCATGAGCTTTTGAAATATTCATGCAAACTCTTGAAATCTGATGAGTTAAAGATTCTGTGGATGAAAACCATGAGCAAGAAGATCCTCCAAATGTTCTTTTCCATGTATGCTTCTCTCAGATTCGTTTCCCTGATTTCACAGATTTTACACAATCCAAATGAGACAATTACATTACCTCTTATTTCAAGCTTAATACAAAAATTAACAGAGGATAAGTCATATATATGGCATTGCGGTTTCCATGAAAGAGGATTACTCGTATATTTGGCCAGTCTTGCTTATTTTATTATTTACAGCAAACCCGACAAGCAGTAAGGAGAGATTGATAAATCAGTAAAGATAGAGAAATCCTCGTGCAGGAAACTGATGTGCCACTCATGTTGATGAAGCCACCTTTTGGATGCCACTGGAAAAATTTGTCCCCAAGTGACCAAACTGCAGAATATCGTTTTATAGTGCTTAGGCTGGCAGAAGGTTAACAGACCACTTTCAATCTCAAAAAAGATATTCAAATGTTTGCTTTGTCCATTCTTTCCCTTCTTTTTCCATTTGTTTCTCAAATTTTTGTGCATGTTTTACTCATTATGCATCCATAAGGTATACTCCAATTGTTACTGCAAGACTCACCAATTGGAAATAGCAGCCTGCTTGACATCATTTCAGACAAAAGCTCCTAAAGAAATTCTACTATATTGTTAATTATTGTGAAGACCATATGAATATTGCAAGGAAATGGGTTCAAATTAGAGTTCAAGGATTGTACTTTGTCCTTGAACAAGGTAGGAAGGTGATGTCAATCCAATTGCCACCTCATACCATGAGCTCACACAAGGGGAAGTCCTGGATCAGTTTCTTTCTCCAAAACTAGAATAAACTACTAAATTGATAGTTTGGTTTTCACAGCCCATCGTGTGCACATGTAATCCGCTTAGCCAACTTAACTATCTAGCTGACAAATCTTTCCTGAGCAGAGTGCAGAACCACAGAAATCATGCGTGCACTCTAATAGTACTACAAACACGACTCAGCTGCATTCTCACAATGCAGGACTCTGCACATTTGATGTGTAAGGAAGGTGTTAGCATTGGGTTTCAATTGCATCTAGAACATGATTATTGATAGCAACAATAAATTTTCAAAACAGGCCTACACCATTAAGCACAAGCCAACAAAAGCAGGGAAGGCAAAAATGAAAAATAAGAAACTCTGGTCACTTTTCTGATGTCTTTCAAGTGAAAGTGTGAAAGAAAAAAGTTAGCAGCTCTTGTTAATTGAGAAAAAAAAGAGACCTGATTAATTGGTGGCTTTAAACATTTTACAATGGCTAAAGAGAACACAAGGTTCTATCCTATTTCATATGAAGTTGCATGAAACCAAAACATATTCCTCCAATTAATTTTAACCTGAAACCGGGAAGCAGCACTTTTGTTATTATCCTGACACTTAAGACATTGTACAACTGCTTAAAGAAAAAAGGTTCCACTGTACTGAACATGCTGCTGCATCTCAACAATGAAACGAAAAACTATCCTCCAAGTAATTCTAACCTGGTACTTGGAGGCAGCAGTTTCGTCATTATGGTGATCCAAGGATAAAACGGCACAATGTTTATCCAGCAACCTTAAATGCTGGCAACATCTGGCCTTGCGTATAAGAATTTTGAGCTGCTTCATGAGAGAGTGATATCTGAATGGTGAAGAAATTTATCAAAAAACCAGTTAAACCAGAAGGAAGGAGCCTCCAATAAACACGAAGATGAACATCAAGAGAATCAATTATTCATTAAGCATTATCAACAAGATAACATTTTCAAGAATCACAAACAATATGATCAGATAGATTTAAGTCATTCATCATAAAACAATTCAGGAGGGAGTATGATCCATTCTGCCAAAAATCCCAGGAGATAATAAGAGGACTACTCCTTCAAACATTACATTAACACTTTTGAAATGAACACATGCTTTATCATCCCACCTTTCTAGTAACTTTCCTCAGTTGGCAATCAACTTGCTCTAAAAATTGCAACATCAGTCACTGAAATTAATTGTATTTTATACATTATTCAAATGTGTCTTATATTGGATTAAAATCCCTGATGCAGATGTTTGAGAACCACCCACAATTCTTCCATTTCAATCCAGAACGAAAAAGAACTGCTTCGAGAAGTTATTGTAAGTACATTCTTTAAATATATCTATAGGTATAAAGCAGCATATCAGCTGAGAGGGCCATAAACGCACTGAAATACTTTTGGACACTTCATTTTCATCTTACATGCAGCTTATTCAAGTTTATTTAACCACAAAAAACACACATAACTAAAATTCAAGCATAATGGAAACCAGATGTTACAACTTTTGGAAAGAGTAAGTGCTATTTAGAACCACCCACTATTGCTTATGCTAACACTGGGACAAATCAAACACACTACAAAATGCTATTTGCCCAGTAAATCTTATTGCTTCAAAGCTTCAGAACCAGAATTTCAACCTTTAGGCTATTCATGACAAAACTTTCACCATTATAGACTGGAAATCACACCAAAGTAGCAATCTGGCAAAAGTGATACTCACAGGCATGTAGATTTGATGAAAACAGGAATCGTTGCTGTGAGCACATGGGGTGAGAGAGGCTGTGAAATGAGCACCAGACAATCCAAAAATATGCCTAAATAGGAAATTTGCCCCAGAAGAATTGGGCTTCAGAGAATTCAATATATCTTATGTTGCTCTGGTCGTAAGAAAAGTCTCATCACAAAACAAGCACAAATGAGAACTAACATCAATTTCTTTAACGAGGGGTGGGGTCTTGGGGGTGAAAAAGGTGGACAGACGGAAAGGTTCTCCTTATACAGGACAGATAAATAGTGCACGAAACTTGGGAGTTAACCACCAAAAGTGTTCAAGTTCCAGTATAAAAGCTAATCAAATTTGCTGTTCGACAGCACAGATATGGTAATATTGCAGACACATTTGATGGTACAACATAATGTGGACAATATTTGTGACTAGAAAGCATAGCAGACAAGATTAGTAGTTCACCTAACATAATAAAATAAATTAAAAATGAAGTAACAATTTAAGAACATGAAAACAATCCAGCAAAGTACACCAGGAAAGCAAACAAGGAAGAAGTTTTCTAACTCATAAAAGAGGATACGCTTCCTTGGGAAAATGGATGAAGAATTCTCCAAATTATAGAATATGCTTTGCCTGTCAACCTGAGTTTTCTTAATGACTTTAGGGAGAGTTTGAAACACCAAACAACAAGAGCAGCATGTCTGCAGATACATAAAATCCAAATACACATCATATTGAAGTTGCAAAAACTCCTGACACTCTATGCACATGTAGACAGAGACACATACATTCATGCACATGCACGCACACACGCAGGGATGCTGGTTGAATTTCTGCCTTTGATTATAAGGCTTCTATTTCATTCACATAAAAGTATGTGAGTAACTGTGAAAAAAATCATTTTTTTCTTAGTGCCTTGAAGTTTATAAAAAACCACTTTTATCCCCTTAGAAAAAAACACTGGCAGAACAAGAAGGTAACCCATCTAAACTGAAAAGCTCCTAGGGTTTAAAATTTCATAAACAAGTTAATCGTCTCCTCCAGTTGTCTATCCACTGTCTAATTTCAAACTGGCTCTGAAAGTAACCCATGCTAAATTCTAACCTCTCAACTACATTAAGTCAAGAAAAAATCATGACAACTATAAAACTTGAATCACTTCATCAGGATTTTTCAACGTGTTCTTAACCATAAACAAGTATCAGTGAACAGATGGTTTCAGGATCCACAGGTAAAAGCCTAATTATCTAAAGCTTCAGAGTGATACAAAATGGATTTTCCTTCCAAGATTTTCATAAGATCACCTTTTCAGACGAAAGACGAGAATCTGGGTGAAGCACTCCAGAAAAGTTATCTTCATCACTGAGACTTCTAGTGCAAGGAATCAAAGAACTGGATCCCTGACAGCTTAACTGCCTGCGCTTTCTGGCACGCTGCCAATTATACTTTCTTACACGCTTCCTTGGCAATCTAAAAGCCTCAATTGAGCTATCCTGGCACTCCTGAATAGAACAAACTTCAGTTTGAAGATTCTTTAGTTCTCACTGCTTTCACAGTTTCCTTGGACACACTCTTTTGAATATTATTAGCCTGCTGCAGCTGCTAGATGGAGTGGATTTAGTACTACCACAACAGCCAGTGCAACTACCACTACGTGAAGAAAAATCAACATCAGAAAAGCTAGTGCTCTGCTGTTTCTCAATGATGTCATCAACCCGATGAACTTGTTTCCTTTTTTACCAGATCCTAACAGAAGTAGAAGGGGGTAAGTTTTTTGTCAGATCTTGACAGACTTTTAAAAAGAACTATAAAAGTTTCACATTATATATCCATAGAATGCAATAAATGAGAACTAAGTTATACTGGAAGAGGACATTAAGCAACCAGGACCCACAGTTGAGAAAAACTTATGAGAGACCAGATGCACCAAAGCAACGCCTTCAGCAGCAGATCATTCAGATTCATGATTAAAATAATGATTGGAACAAGTAAGCATCTGATACCACCCAATTGTCTACTGGAAGCTTCCACTCTGCTTTTGCATCTCTCCATCAGATAAATTGCACATTCACCAAATAATAGTACTCATACAATCTTTGTGGCGCCACATAAGTTTTCATGTACAATAGATTCACTTAGAACTTTGCGTACCACAAGGTGAAAAAAAGGATGCAATATGACATTTTAAAAGGGTAGCCTCACATAGAATTTCCTTTAGATTTTAGGACAGTCAGAAAAAATTAAGAAAAAAAGGCTTTAACTTAGCATTTTAAAGCACCTCAATCATGAAGGTGTAATCTTGCTGGACAGTACTAGATTTCATCGATGAATTAGCGGACAGAAAGCTTCATCCTGTACTTGAAACAATACATATTTGTGGATGAATTTGTGCTTCTGAAACGTATTGTTCAATTATGAATTACACAAGATTTATTGTTGTACTCAAGATTTATTGTTGATGCAAGCAAGTAAATAATTTTCCATACCCAAAAGATCCAGCAGTCAAGCTTTTGAATCAAACTTAACAAGCTTCCGTGCCACTAACGACTACTTCCACTTCCACATACAAACCTCACAAAACGTGTAGTAATTTCAAATAAAGGATAAAAATATAGGACAGATATTATACGCGCCCACCCAAAATGTTTCTCAAACAAAATCTAAAAATGCATCAACCTATGTAACATAAAAACTAAAAGACTGAAATGGGATAGTCTCAAAATAATTTTACCTTGATGGGCATTTGAAGGATATTCATACTTGAAGACAGATGAATGCCTCGAGAATGCTTTGCACATATCACTGATTGGAAATCCTGCAACTTGATGATGTTTCCTTCGAGGAAGGGGCAAGAATACGAAGGTATTCCTTAACAAATACACCATAAGAATGTCACCAACCTATGCATCATTTAATCTGTTGTCAATTTTTTGCATCCATTAGACAATATGTCAGTAATTTGCGCTAGTGTTTTGTCTACGAACCCTTCTCAAAAGAAGGCACCACGCTGAGGATGTTAAAGCTTCTACTATAGAACTCAAGCGACTGGTCTGTGAGATATCAACAAAACAAATTATAAAGAGTTCAACAGTCTAGAAGCGCGAAAATAAAAGGAGACTGTAAATTGTCACAATGGTCCCTCAAGTATTTTCATAACTCAGCTTTGCTGTTAAACTTTTTTGGGCCATGAAGGTTTTGTTGTTTTTAAAAATTTAGATCTTTTCACTCTCTTTGGTGGGCACATCCCAGACTCCAGAATTGATGCACCACCAAAGAAGCACGTGAAGATAATATTTGTTTCAGAATGTTATTTTAGGATAAGTGTAAGATTGGCAATGAGAACAGCAAATTTTACAAATTGCGCTTAGATTTGCTTAGGATTGAGCACATGGTGAGGCTGCCATGAAACTCACAATAAAACAAAATTCCGTTCTATTTGATTCCAGCTTAACCTGAAGATATCACACCTGTTACATCTATATAGGACACAATACTTAAAGCTGATAATTTTTAAAGGTTAAGTAAACTCAGCAGCTAAGAAACTTAACCTAAAGAAAGCTAAAAATCTTATAAAGGCGGGAAGCCAAGTTGGATTCAACTCCATTACTGGAGACAGCCGCCAATTTTGACTTTACAGAGCCCAACTCTTACAACACCTATTTTCTCCTCTTTCAGAGGAGCCATAGAATGACTTCATGCTCTATGGTACTGGCCTAGTTCAGCAATGAATCACAAAGAAAACAACTTTCAAACCTTAAGCTCTAGAGGTACCAAAATACCAGCACTAACACAAATATGTCAGTGGAAACACCTGGAAAATCCATAATTCCAGAATTTTCTGATATTTTTCCAATGACCAACAGCCAAATTTTAGCTTTCTGCATCAAGTATCTGACCAAGTGAGAGGGTTAGGACTGAAATGCAAGAAATTTCCCTCCATCCAGGTGCACTTTGTTGATAATGGGTTGGGGGACATTAGCCCAACATATCAACTTTAGAATCCCAAAAAAAATACTTCCTATTCTGCACAGAAAATGGTTTGACTGGAGTAGAGAGAAGATTATTTATCATTTATTTATGTTTTGTTTTCAATCCTACCCCTTTGACACGGTCAAGTAAATGTGGCAGACAACTATCTGGTCATTAGGCTAAGTTGGTAGGAACGAACAGGTCTACAGAATGCGAACTAGAATATAAAGTTTAGCCACTAACTGAGATTATGAAAATGTTTTGTGGACCATTTGGTAAATCATCACAAAAGAGATAAGCAAAACTATATCTCCAAATTATAAGAGAATACCATTTTCTGCTGAAACTATTATTGGTAGCTTAACAGCTATAAAACCATGCAACATATCCAGAAAAAGTATAGTTAGATTACATAACAAGGAAATGAAATCTGATGTTGCATGGATACTGAAAGGCAGAAAGATGGGCATAATAATATTCTTCACATTTACTAACCTTATCGTAGGCATTGCATATCACATTAGCAAATGTGGGTTGCTCACGCATAATCATTTCAATACTTCTTCTAACAGTCTGAAACCAGAAATGATTGCATTCAAGCATATGAACAAAAATTATGAATCCTTACTTAACACCAAGTTGCTATACTTTTTCCAAATAAAATAAAATCACATTCTGGTCAACAGTGCACTGCATGCGTTCTTTTTGAAGCAGCCACTACCGGTGTTTATACAACAATCATCCCATGAAAATTTAACCAGTAATTCATAAGTCCCTATAATGTATTTCTGAAAAACAAATACATAAAGACCTAATAATTTGCAAATCCAAAAGCTGCTGGTTCACAAGGGAATTATCTAATCAAACACTGTCAGTTCTCCGCCTTTTGTCCCATGAATCGTCAAAAGTATGATTCCTTATTTTCTTAAATCAAACATGCACAAGTGCGAGCAAATTTGTTTATACATCTTAGAAAGAAATATAAAAATTTGAATCACAAGCATTCAGATTCACTAATTGGTAGCAAAACTTGAAATATTTCACAAAAGATTTCAAAGTCAAATATGTTGATAGGATCATCTCCCTTGACCATATGTGTTCAAGTGATTTTATCATTTTATGATTTTTATAATTTGGATTGATACATCATTGGTACATGCAAATCAAACAAGAGAAACATCTCAAGCATACATCTTTCCTTTGTCCATGAAGAGTACAGGAAACTTGAACACATTAAAAATTTTCGTTCACATATTTTCCTTCTTTCCATTTCACTTTTTTAGCTAAATTTGCCTCTCAAAAGATTCATTGACTTTAAACAACCTAGCAGTCACTGGAGCTTCATATGCAAAAAGTTTTCAATAAGCTCAGTGGCAAGAAGCGTCACATATTTACCCCATTTTTTCTGATCAAAACTACACTCTTTAACCAAATAGAGGCATCAAAGCTGGAGTGCAAAGGTAAAAAGATCATGATTAAAACGTACTATTATTTTAAAACAAAAAACAAAAAAAAATTGAAACGGGCAGTATTCCTGATTTTCCCGCCAAAATTTCTAAAACACCAGCATCATCATAATTTTTCCCGCCAAAATCAAGACACCGATAAATTCCCCTAATTGCATAAATCCACAAGTAAAAAACGTTTACGGAAGCACAAACAGCCATATTTGTAGAAAGAACCTCCAGTTGAGACCAGCGATTATGAGGATCGAAGCCTGAGAAAGTCGGAGCATTTTCCGGCACAACAACAAAGCACTGAGTAAGAAGTTTCCGATAATCGGCGGGATCTTTAGGTCTGAGCAGATACGACATTGCTTCATCACCAATGCAGCCAAGGCACCGCCGGCCCTTACACAGGCAATCGGCCACCGGCGTCGGCGGTGACGGAAGCAAAGATAAAATCGTGTCAGCAAGCGTACGCGCCTTATTGTGGAAAAGCCTCCATAAGACCTCGGGAACCCGCCTTCTCCTCTTCTTCATCATCTTCGCCATTGATGGAGAAGAGTGATAGTAACTGATAACGGGGAAATGGATTTAATAGAAGAAGAAGAGAATGGTAAAAGTCGCCGATGTTGGTTCGATGGGAAGTAAAAAGTTTCTAAAATGACACGCTTCTTCATTTACTCGTGCCCTTGGGATTGGGATTTTTTACGCTTTTTAGCCGCTCCGGTTGTTTTTGCTCGGGTCAAAGTCAATCAGCTTTTATGGAGCTTCATTTTCCAATAGTGGTTTTGAAATACTAACAAGAAATAACATTTTTGTTTTAGTTGAACTTTATTTAAAAATTTTTTAAGCGAGAAATTATGGGATTTAAGAAAAGAGAAGGAAGGAGGAGATTTGAATTCAAGAACTTTACGTCTTAAAATCTCAACCTTAATCACTGAATTTGGTGTCCTTAGCGTGTTTTAATGGAACTTGGTAAAGTGTGTCCCCAAAAAAAAATCATAATAAAGAACTAGCAAGGGAACCATTTCTATTTTGAAGAGAACAAAAGGAAAAAGGATTGAATACAGGAATCAGAGAACTACATTTGGTTTTGAAGAAAATACCACAAAATAGCAGAAACAGAGATTCTATTTTGTCGTCCATTCATTAATTAATTAGGGATAAGGACTTCAAGAATAAAGAAGTTCAAGCAAATTATTCTAGAGCGCACTCAGCTTTAGCCAAATGTTGGAGCAGACAAGATCAGCAGCTCATTGAAGGAAAGAAGGTTCTTGAATTGGGTTGTAGGCTATGAGTTGGCTTGGGAGATTCTATTCAGATTTGGAAGGATCGATGGTTTTCAAGACCAATATGTTTTCGAATTGGGTTGTAGACTATGAGTTGACTCGGGAGATTCGATTTGTGTCGTCTCTCCTAATAGCATAAATAAACGGAGTGAATCTAAACGGTATAAATTTACTAGTTCAGTAGTATTTTTTGACTAATAAAAAAATTTAATGACTAAAAAGCGGCATATTGCAATAGATTAGTGACATTCGCGCAATTTGCTCAAATAAAAAAGAAAGGTAAAAGAAAGCTAATTAATTTTGCCTGCTTCAATGATCAAGCAAGGTATGCTCAAATAATCATTCGTTCCCTAATGAATAATGATATTGCATTGCTTCCATAAAGGATTAGTGCTTGTCGCTGCAAGTGTTTTTCTTTATTTCCTCTTTGTCAAAGCCAGACTCGATCAGCAATTAAACAAAGGTGGATAATTCCTCGTTTCTAACTGATGGTGATGGTAGCTTTAAAAAGAGGGGGAACCAAAAAAAAAAAAAAACAGAAACTGATGGTGATGAATTCCAAAAAATAAAAAGTAAAAAAAAATTACGAATGGTGATGGAGACCGATTTCTTCAGGGCAGGTGCAGAAAAATAATGGCCACAATTCTCTGGGGTGTACCCAGAAAGAACAGGAGCAGGGTTTGCATGTGTATACTTTTTCACCATGATGTATGATGTATGATTTTGGATGCACTGATGAAGAGCACAGGAAGAAGTGTGAGAAAAAGATTTCGAAACCAAACCCTTCTCATGATAAAAAGAAATTCATACTGCAATCGTATAATTTACAACCGACTATAAGTTTGCTATAGTGACTACCAAATTTTACTGGTCCAAATTATAGTGACTACTTTTGCAATCGTAGTCATACTGCTCGCAGATCTGAACGTATTTGCAGATCTGAAACTATCAGCAGTTCAGCTCCTTGTGGTAAGTTTGCTTCGAGCTGTTTTGCCCGTTCTCTTACTGTTGCAATCCTCTCAGCTCCAAGAAATCCAGGGCCAGGCTTGATAATTATCTTCTCGAGTGACTTAGCAATTTGCAGTAATGCCAATGCAAACCTAAAATCGCTCCTATAACCAGCAAAATTAATCAACTTGATCACTTTAAGACATGGATGGCCATGAGCAGCAAGATCCGCCTTTGCACAATTGTAGCGACGAAGACCAGCGGCAATCTCCTGAGAGAAGGGAAACGATAATTAGGAAGCATGAGTTGATCAAAAATGGAATTGTAATTGGAGAGTAATATAGGCTGCTGCTGGTAGTTTTTATCCCCAAGATGCACATGGTGGAAGTTCTGGTACTTCTTTTGAAGCCAGCGAGCCATACAACATCTGCCACAAACAAGGAACCATTTAGTAGACCCGAGAAGATAAACAATAAGAATGAAATAAAGTAAATAACAAACGTAAAACCAGGAAGGAAGGTGATCATTTATTATCTGTTTTATACTTTGTGCTCGCGCTAAACGTAATTGGAAGTTACATCTGACAAGATTAACCATATTTTGCATTGGCAGGTCATGCATTGTTTATAATCTATCAGAAAGATAAACAGAACCACCAACTCGAACTCCTTGGTACATCTGACATTTATCACCACCTTTTGTTATATTTGGAAGAAGAGGGACGAGTATGCTTTGCAGGCATCAAGCAAATGCCAAATGATTGCTAAACAAATTTCAGGCAACAAGAGACTTATGCTGCATTTCGAATTCTACATACTAGTTTCATGGACAAAAATAAGTCATAATTAAATGAAATCTCCACCTGCAAGCAGCATAAAACTGGATACTGACTGTAGCCAAAAGAAATCCTAGACCAAAAACTTCCTATACATGTCATCTTAAAGTTACAATTCTCTATATGGCTAATGCGGCAAAAAATCTAAGCATCGTTTGAATCTGTAACTACATAAAAAATGTAAAGCCACCTTGGTAATAGTTACAGCAATCTCAAAGATTATCCCCATCAATCATACTAGCTATAGTTACAGTAAAAGGCATCACTCAAATCAATAACTAGGTTATCTAGAGAAAGGAAGAACTTCCAACAGTTTGATAGCCACTCTTTTGGGCATCAAACTTACTCCAATCAGTATGATACGCAACAGCTCATACTGGAGTCAAATTCTAAAGTTGCAACTGAGATCCCTTAGGGGCATTATCACAGCTCAAAATATCTAACAGAACTAGTGGAGCCTGTAAAACAAGCATTGGAGGATCATTGATCGAGTTCAGAGATATCCGCTTAACTCATTCACAGGTTTCTGTCAATTCAGGCGGAAAGCAGAAAAATGTTTTAGACATTTGGACTACTGCACATGATAGCCTCAAAAGATTGAACATTTCTTGACATTGTAGGGGCAACATGTGAAAAGGCTAACTTGCAACTAGTAGGTAGAATAATATGTGCAAAGCCCCTCAAACCTATCCAGAAAGAAAAACGAAACCATGCTATAACAGATAGCCCACCAAACACCCATCATACAACAGTCCAATCTACGAGAAAGCAAACAGCTCTTATCTTAGCTATTCTCTTTAATCTCCAAGAGAATATTGCCTGCTGTAATAAACAATTACTTACTCCATGTTTTCAGCATTTGTTCTGGAAAGTTTTTCACACTATCTGTTCAACTTAAAAGTATGTACAAAATCACATGCAACTAAAAGAATAACGGTGGTAAGACAGATAAGTTTCCCTACAACCGGCCTATGTATGTGAGATAAAGCTCCAAAAAAATTCAGGCTGGGTAATAACATTGAGATGGCAAAACAGTTAGGTAAACATATCCTATTTGGTATTTTGATAAATCCCATCAAATAATACTTTTCGATACAAGGTCAGGCTTTGGGAACCCAAAGGCCATAACAATTGTTTAACTATTACAAGGGACGCCATTACCTATATATTCCAACCAAGGGGTTATGCAGATGATGGCATAAATATTCACGCCTATTGTTTGGCATTTATAAAAACAATAAATTACGTTACCCTTGCCTGAGGTTCGTCTTTTTTTCCTTCAACTTTAGGTTGGCAGGAAAGTGTTAGCATTAAATTAAAACTAAGAACTTTACTTTTCCTCCTCTTGTTATTCCACACGCACGCGCGCACAAATGTAAAACAATCACATCGACTAATTTAGCTCAATAATTGTACCAAATTTTGTGTCAACTGTTGCACCCCAAGAGAAGTAATTCTCTTCAACAAGAGAAAATGAAAAAAAGAACACACGCTTTGCATACACACAACAGACACCTGTCCACTAAAAATTTTAATTTGCCCTGACGAAAAATTAATTAATAACTACAACACAAGCGCAAAGAAGTTTAAGAAGTGGATGTGACAATTGAAAGAACAAATGATCTTAGCTAGAGCTCATATGTTTGAGATGATTCAAGCTGCAAATGAAATACTAACCATGACACCCAAACTAGACAAGAAAGGGCATGCCGTTGTCAACAAGACAAAGTAGAGAGAGCTTTCACCAGCCCTTGCATGAAGGATCAAATCCAGCTGTTTGAGACATCGCAATTGAGGAAGTCCAAATAAAGAATGATCATACCTCGGTGCAGAAAAAACGTCCTAGTAAGATGTTTTACATTGAACAGTTAACAACAATTATCATGAGCAGCAATAGACAAGATAAGTAAACAATGGAAAAGGCTAGTCATTTCCTAACCAGCATGGGCACATTCAAGACAAGCCTCTGCAACTGATGACTGTATTTTGAATGCTCCGAATGCTCAAATAAAAATGATCCACAATGCGGTCCCCTCAACTGAAGCTCTGATAGGAGAGGAACATTCTCAAGTTGAAGTTTCAATACAGGTGTCATAGATGCTTCCCCGTACACAAAAGACAGAAGATTTGCAGCAGAAATTGTCAAACTTTTCAATTTTGTGCAATAGAATATACTCAAGGACTTTAAAGATGGACTAAGAACATTCAGTTTCTTCATATAATTATCAAACTTTATACAGAGATGTTCAAGGTGTCGACAACTGGATAAAAGATACTCAATCATCTCATCCTTGACGTTCACATGGACCAGTCTCAAGGATGTCAACGAGGTGAGACCAATTCGATCCATGCTAGGCTTCACTTCCCTTGAAATCGACAAAAACTTGTTGAGGTCAGGAAAATCATGACTTGATATGTCCAATTCAAAAACCTTTACTTCCTTTTCCATTGCAAAACGAATCCAATCACAAATACGGTTAGGACTCTCATCAGTTATTCCATGGCAGCGTACAATAAACTTATCTACAGATGGCCCCTGATGCAATTTGACAACTTGATCCACCCAGCTTAGAAAAACAGTTGGTTCTACCCAGGTACCCGGGTTTCCATACCATTGGTTAAGAAATTCGAGACTGCAAGAAGTAAACTGCCATAAATATCTCCACCTGCGTGAAATGATGCTGGTCCTCACTGCTTCCTTGAGATTCAAACAGGACAGAATGACAATCAGGATCTCATCCGGCAATCTATCCATCCCGTATGCCACCAAACCGTGTTTCTTCACATGAAAATCATACAACAGCAAATTCAGATGAGTAAAAATCAAAACTTTACTTGATATTCAGACTGCAACAAACAGAACGCTTCTGCCCTATTTCAAACAAAAACATGATAAGCTAATGCTAACGCCTCTACTTCAGCCCAAGTTTTTCATTCTGAGACGAGAAAGTTCCTAACTTCAATCCAGCCATCCTAAAACAATTATGCCATCTTCAGAATGCTAACTTTGAATGCTTAACTAAGCCTTTAGTCGGAAAATTTTTTATTTTCAGTCGGATTTAAAAAAAAAATATTTTTGGTGGCCTTTTGAATAACAAATAGAACGAATAATGACAAAACATATATCGCATTACCAAAAAATAAAAACACAGTAAATATAAAGAGCAAATATGGAAGAAGAGATCAATGGAAGGTTGTATAAATTGCCGGTGATCGTAATCCAGATGATTCAAAAATAATCAAGAGTTGGAGTGTAGGCGCTAGTTATACTCGATGACTAAAACTTCTAACAACCAAACAAAGATAACAAATCTATCCTGGATGAACATGGATTTCTCAAAATTTATCAGAAACACCCCTACCCAAGAACCAGGGGAATAGGGAAAAAACATATTCGGTGCTCGGTAAATATGCTATATATATATATATATTTTACAAGCTTCTAACAGGCTTAGGAGAACAACTTTTAACAGCAGATAGATGGATAGATTCCAAACCTTTCCTCTTTTGGTGACGGTGGAAAGCTCAAGGGCATTGCATCTAGACAGAGGAGGAGGAGGAGGAGGAGAAGTCATCATGATTTGTGTGGTCTAAGGAGTCAGCTGAAGAATTTAAAACCTGAATATCGTAAAACACTAAAAAGTAATATATTAAGCGGAACTCCGGAACAAAATTGGATTAAACAGAACTCCGGAACCAAATTGGAACTTCAACGTGCAAGAGAAATTTCGATCTGGATGATTTTCTCTGCCCATGGGCGAGGAATCATACCATCTGGGACCGTCTACGTTTTGATTACGGCATTTCTATGCATACAACGTTGTGGTTTGTGAGCAAAGTACAGTTATACCCTTTTGACTGGCGATAAATGTTTCTCCCATGTGGTTTGTGTATATATTAAAACTACACTGTAGCATACATAAATCGGTACATTGCTGTAAATAGCCAAAATTTTTAATTAATTAAGGTGGCGTTTGGTTGGCACATCGGAATCGGATTCGGATTCGAATTCGGAAGCGGATATCTTGGGTTTGGAATGAAGTCATTCATTCTAATACATTTGTTTGGTTCAAGTACCTGGAATGTTTATCATTACTATAGTTGATGTTTGGTTCGTCGACTCTTTCGGAATGGAATATAATAAATATATTATAAACCACATCGTAAATGATAGTTATTGACTCTTGTAAATGGGATATAAGAAATTTTCACTAATTAAATATATTAGTATAAATGTATTGGTAAATTTAGTCTAACTAATTAACAATTTCTATTAGTAAACATGTATAATTATTAGTATAATTGATAATATTAATTATATTACATAAATTAATATACATTATATAATACATATAACTAATAATATTATTATTATAAGTTTGTAACTAATTAAATTAAATATTATATATAATTAAATATAAATATACAAATTTTATAGTATAAATATATAATTATAATTATATAATATATACAAATATTAACTATACTAATATTTTATATAAATATAATATATATTACATATTAAATATAGTTATTATTATATTTAAAATAATAATAATAATTATAATTATATAACTTATTAATACTACAAACATGTTTATATTATAATTATATGCACATATAATATACATTTATAAATATTATAAATATATTATTATATAATATTAATAAATTTATAATATATATTATATAGGTATAATTATATTTAACTAAATAATTATAATATATAATTATATAATATAATAATATCATTGTAACTAATTAAATTAAATATTATATATATAATTAATTATAATTATACAAATGTTATAATATAAATATATATTATAATTATATAATATATAAATATTAATTTTACTAATATTTTATATAAATATAATGCATATTAATATTAGATAGAGGTATTGTTATATGTTATTATATTTTAAAATAATAAATATAAAAATAATTATAACTATATAATTTATTAATATTATATACATGTATATATTATAATTATATGCACATATAATATACGTTTATAAATATACATATTTATTATAAATATATTATTATATAATATTAATAATTTATAATATATATATATATATATTATATAAATATAATTATATTAACTAAATAATTATAATATATATTTATATAATATACTAATATTATAATAAAATATTATAATTATAATATATTATATATGTATATATTATAATATAAATATAAATATATAATATATATATATATAATATAAATATTAATTATACTAAATATTATGTAATTATAAGATTTTGGAATCAAACTTGGGTTTTGGGCAAAACCCACCCTTTTACTAGGGAATGAAGAGATGCCAAATTTTTAGAAATCATTCCAAAATTTCAATTCCCATACTAGTGAACCAAACACCAATTATGGTGTTCATTCCATTCTTTCATTCCGATACCTTTTTACCAAACGCCCCCTAAGTACTTTTTACTAGTCAATTGCAACCAAATTGTTCATGTAATTCTCAAAAAACACATTAATTACTAATCCTTTTTCCAACCATTCTTTCATTTTCTCTGTAGGTTACTGTTTAGTGTAATCAAAACTTTAATCACATGGCATCACCAACTATAGTACTGATGTTTCGATCAAAGATGTAGTTTCTTTAGTCATAACTGTTAAACAATTGCTATTTTAGAAAACGTTTTCCTATCTTGGTGTGCAAATAGTTAAACTCCTTTTTTATTAAAAAAAATATTGATTCTAAATTCACCACTAATCATTGAATTTTTAATTTCTTGGATAGGCCCCCTTTTGGAAATCAGAATTAAAAATTCAACAAAGACACTTGTATGAAATTAAAAATAAAATTTTAATGTATTATGCTTAAAGATCATAAAAGTATAGCTAAGTTATACATTCTTGCACCAAATTGTGTATTTCAATGTTATAGATACTTGTTTTATGGGGAAAAAAAGGTTCAAAGAACGTGGTTATTTTTGAAACAAGTCATAGGAAAAAGAGGGAGAGGATTTATCAATTTTATTGTTTTATTTTTCATTTCTTAGTAGTTAGCAACTGTTTTCTTTTAATTTGGGTTTCATTCTTTTTTGAAACACATTAGGAAATTTTTTATGAATAGTTGGCTATTCAAAGGGATAAATTGCTTTTTAGTCAAATTAGAGCGTCTATTTATAATTTGAATAAATCTTAAGGGAAGTAAATATAATTTTTTAAAAGGCACTTTTGTCATTTCATTACTTCTGCTAATTGGATTTGGACACCAGCACTCACAAGTCGCACAGGATAATTAATCCTAATGAAAAACAATTGTCAAGTTAATTACGTTTTGTGACTTGGTTTCCCAGTTTCACTAGAACAAGGGCAATGATAAGAAGTTCAGTTGCATGGAAATTCAGGGACCGGATAGGGTGTTTTTTGGGAGTTTGTTTAAAATTTTATTATAATTTAATATCCAATCCTTATAAAATCTTTTTGTATTTGAAGGACGGTAGAAAAATTCGGCCACCCTCATTGCGCCACTCACCCGGGCTAGCACACCGACCAACAACGACACCCACCCTTTCCCCTCCACCAATCCCTTTCCTCTCTTCTTCTCTCTATTATTACTACCCCTTTTCACCGCCAGCCACCACCTCCACCATTACCACCTTTGCCACACTCACACAACCACCTTCTCTCCTTCTTTCTTATTGACCTACCTTGCCACCCTAGACTCCTCTCTCTTATTGTCCACAACCGTCAGCCTCTTCCTTTTTCCTATTTTTTCCTTCTCTCCTTCCTCCTTTTCCCTTTCCCTTCTCCCTCATTCTCTCTCACCTTTTCGTGACCCCTTCCCCCCATCCCTTATTGGATCTTGTCCCAATTTTGCAGGGGGGATGGGGTCACAAGAAAGGTAAGAAGCAAAGAGGAAGAGAGAGTGGATGAGAAAAGGATAAGGAGGAGGAAGAGGGTAACAGTAAGGAAGAATTGAGAGGAAAAGGAGAAAGAAGATGATGACAGAATGATTGGTAGGAAAGTGGTGATGGTGGTAGAAGGTAGTAGTGGTGATAGAATTAGAATCAAGAATGGTGTGGTCAGTGGGTGTTTTATTAGTGTATGGTTTGTGTTGGAGTTTTTTCAAAAAATTTGTGGATATTTTTAGAGGGTTAGTATAGATGAAGTTGTAAATAAAATTTGTCTTTAAAGAACACCCAAAAATAAGTGCGCCAAACAGAGCCTAGCTAGTACACTTGACACCAGCAATAATAGGAGTAAATTGAATATTAACATGAACGCAATCGCATGCCATTGTAATTGTTTATGTCGCTTATTAAAATACCTATCTATGATATCTAATTCGAATAGAGTATTGTCACTAGGGTTGTAAACAAATTGAACCGTTCATGAGTCGATCGTGAACGGTTCAACTGTTCAAGTATGAGCTCGAGTCGAACTTGACTAATATCGAACTCGAGATAAACAAGTTGAACTCAAGTTTGAATTCGAATTTAAAATACTAAGTTCGTTTCGATTATATCTATTATTTTATTATTAAAATAGTAAAATTACATATATATTTCTAATATTTTATTATTGGTTAAGAAAAATTATTATTTTATTTATTTTAAAAAATAAAATAAATATATTTTTTTATTTTTTTTAAAATTAAAATAATTATTATTTTTTATTTGTTAAGCTCAAACTTGAGATTTTGAACTCATCGAGTTCGAGTTCGAGTTCAAGTCCAAGTTCGAGTTCGAGTCTCGTAAAATTAAGTTGAGATTTAGCTCGATTAAGTCAAAATTTAATTCGATTCGACTTGTTTGCACCCTTAGTTGTCGCTTTGTCGAATCTCATGATGGAAAAAAATAATTACCATCAACTCAAAAGTAACTTCCATCCTAATGTTTATGTAATCCTGGATTGATAGAGTATAGGGTTAAGTTTCATGTTGAAACATGTTTGAGCTTTTCTATTCTATTCCTATTCTTACCCTATACTAAGGGGTAGTAGATAGGCCTAGATGGGCCGAGAAAGAATTCGAAATGAACTGAATCACTACCAGACCAAACTCGCTTGGTTGATTTGTGTGATAGTTGCTATATGTCAATCAGAGAGCAGGTATTTGTCGAATTGAACCATGGTGAGAGGTTAACTCTTGTGAATCAAATTGGCTACAGTAGACCACAATGAGAAGAAAATTGTTAGGATGTAGAGTGATTGGATCAGGGAATCAAACTAATTGAATCAGGGGAGGCAATCATCAAAAAATTTCATTTACACATCATGTTAACGGGCGAAGTAATAATAGCACACTGATTAGTTACTGTGGATTTTAGGATAGCATACTGATTAATTAGTTACTGTGAATTTAGTGGATTTTAGGATATGCATACAAAGCTTGATGGATTTTAGATTATGCAAGCAAATTATGATTTGACACGCATCACTTTACATAGCTTATCATTTGTAAGGCAAGAACAACTGTACCGAAAAGGGAAAAATCTAGTCAACCCCTACGTTTTACGTAAAAGTGATACTCAAGTGATACTCCTCCTTGTGGTTAAAATATGCTCAGTGATCTGCTTGCACTTTGAATTGCACTGGAAAATGGATGAATCGAATCGACAGAATTGAACACCTCAAACGGCTCTTTCGTGCATTCGAGGCATTAAACCTAACTGACCTAACTAGAATAGCATCAAATTTATGTCGTCTTCAGGGAAGTTTCATTAGATTTAACGGCTGAAATTGGACAAAACCATCATCTAGTTTTGTGAAAGCAAATTTCAATGGGGCTGCATTCCACAAAGAAGGTTTCTCAGGCGTTGGAGTGATGATGAGTGATGAAAAGGAACATTTCTTAGCTGGATCTCATTGAAGAAACTTGTTGGGAGTTTTTGAGCCTGATGTCGTGGAATCTTATGCAGCAAAATTTGCTCTCAAGTTACTGCCAGAGTCCCATTAACGATTAATTCTTATCTGCTCACCCATTCTATGGGAATAATGGGACATAACAGAAATGAAAAAAGGGGATTCTGATCTCAGATACAAACTACTTAGGCACAAAACTAAAAGAAATCCAGATTAAGCTGTTTCTTTTTTTATTTCAATCTAGCCTATATTAACATTAAGAAACTTAATTCTATTGAGTTTGAGTCAACTTTATAAGTACCAAATATAGTTAGAATTCAGAAATTCATAGAAAATTAATAAATAATTAGTCTACCCCATTTACGAGATAAAGAACAATAGATAGAATCATTGAAAATTTCAATTTTGATAAAATAGAAAATAGATATGGAACGGGGGGTTTTTCTAAATAACTAACTTCTCTTAATTAGTAAGATTTTGAACATATGATGAAAGATCACCCGTCCTTTTTGAATTTGAATTCAAACATGTAGAATCCATGTTCCCATCTTACCCGGATCCTAAATAGATTAATTTATACCTACGTGTTAAAGTTGTGTAAGATCAATCTGGAAGGAGATTCTCTAAGACTAATTAAAATGATCTATCATTTAGAATCTGATGATTAGTCATAGGTTTACGCGCTAATGAAAATTTACGACAAAGTTTAGTAGGCTGCCCGAGCATGCATGATGATAGATTGATTTCAAAATGTTGCAAAAGCCACAGCTAGTTTTGCATCAAAGAAAGTTAAAAAAGCAAATTCCCTATCCACAAGCCAAAATGAGCAGACACATCAAAAAAAAAAAAAAAAACAACGAAGCGCTGTAGGATGGATTGTGAGAACGCCAGATATCTTCAAGAAATCAATTTCTCCAGTATTTTGGGTCATTGAAACAGAACTAAAGACAAAGGTAAATTACGCACACAGAAACAATCAAAGGCTTGTTGGGCTGTTGACTACTCTAAAAGTGCCTTTATGGGGGTAGAATATCTTGAGTTTTCATCATTGCCTCCCATCAATTGCCACTATACGTAACTTTTTCTAAAATCCAGTCGATGCTTCTTAGTTTGGTTTGATGGCGATTCAATTCCCGTAAGTTTAAAAAGTTTAGTTAGACCTGTTTCACTTCCCCCTAGCTGATGTATCACCTAAAAATTTAAAAAAAAAAAGAAAAGTAAACGGAAACGGATTACAATTAGATTCAACAATGTTGACATTAGTACTTGTCTTGAAATAAGAGGACACATACCATGTACTAGAAACAGATTCTTATCCCAAACACAAAATCCAAAAAAAAAAAAAAAAAAAGCCAAAGAAGTTCGTTCAACCAAGATCAATTTTATCTGTGCCGAGGTTATTTATGTCCTGAAAATTTCAGAGGACGAACAACATTGTAGGAATCTTGAAACTACACCGGAGAATAGGCTTGAAAAGATTTTACCTGTTCTGCTGCGCTTTTGTGGTGGATTCAGCATTTTTATCAAGTGAAGGACAATTTCTTTCAATTTCGCTCTCCTTCCTTCCGCGAAATTCCATAACTCAGGCGTGATTCTTCGGGCACTGGGATTGCATTCGTTCATCTCTTTCAAGGCTGTCACAACAGCAGCATATGCTTCACCTCCCCATTCCATTTGCAGATCCACAAGGGCCTCGTCCTCTTCGTCCAGAATTTCCTGTACAAATAAATTCTAACTCTCTTTTACGATTGAAAAACTGAATTGGACCAGTATCAAATAAAACAACTTCAAGCAAATCCATCCACTCAAACGACACCTGTACAACGAAATTGATGAATTTAAATAATAAAACATTGAGGAAATTCAAGATAGAAGAGCTCAATGGTTTTACTGTATCACCAACAATTCGAAACGGATGCCACTCTGGGTTTTCTATTTTGCTTTGCCATAAGCTACAAAGTCGAGCTGCCTCTATGAAACTCTCAGAAGTTGTGAATTTTCTTTGGACAGCAATCTGCAATGGAAGTATATCAATCTCTCCCAACCTTTTGATGCGAATATCGCTTTGATCATCAAGAAAATGAGCCAAACTCTGGAGAAAAATGAATACATAAATACCAATCAAAGAATATACAGCATGGCTACATTTCTGAAAAGCCAATTTGTAGAGGGAATAGACTCAAACTAACCACAATCAACTCTTTTCGAGCTTCTGTTGACTCGTCATTGGTCGCGCGCTCTTTCACTATTAGATGTTGATTTAGTGTTTGAAGATCATTGACTTCTTCAACTCGCTGCAGGAGCTCCTCTTGAGTTTGTTTCATCTTTTCTTCATCTTCATGTGCAAAACGTCGAAGGAGGCATATAGCATGTTGATAGGACTTAGCTTCGACATCTTTAGTGTTGAGCTGCCCTTTGAGCTCGCTCATTTTACGCAGTTCAACCTCAACCTTTTTCTGCAGATACATCTCAAGTTCAGTTAGATGCAGGAAATTCTACCATAGACTCATCATATAGATGGATGACAAGCTATGTTATTCTGACTCGGACGCGGGTAAGACATGGCAAATTGAAGTGTCAAGAGCAACATAGATGACAACTATGCACACACCTTTGGAAATTGTGATAATTGACTATTGGAAATTTGGTCTCAGTTGTGATTATTAATAAGTAAGCACACACCATTTGATCTTCAACCAATTTTAAGACTTTCCTAGCAGTTGCTAGCTGTTTAAGACTTCAACCAATAGAATGGATCGTCTGCTGGATTATCCTGGGAGATAAGAAAAAAATTAACTAGCTTTTGAAAGCCAAATTTATCTTAATATGAAATTGAAAGGCCAAAATTTCATTGACAATTTGGGGACACTACTAAGCAAGCACAAACCTTTTGCTCCTCAACCAATTTTAGAATCAGCCCAGCAGTTGCTAACTGTTGAATACAGGCAAGTTCGAGTGGATCATTTGCTGGATTATCCTGGAAGGATTAGAAAGCTACTACGCTTTGAAAACCATTCGTCATAAAAAGGCATTAACCATGATTTTCTACCAAAAAAGGGGAAGACGAAAAGGCGTGAGCAAGATTTTCATAATGTAAAGCTAGTAGATTTAGCACTTACGCAGGAAACAGCATCTTGAGACATTTGGAATAGTAAGTCTTTAGCATGCAGAAACCAAAGCTAGGAAGATTAAAAAAAAAAAAGAGAGAGAGAAATCTTTAACTTGAAGGCACTCTTGGAACTAATTTGCAAGGACTAGACCAGATAATACTCCCTCGGGTCCTATTTATAGGCATATTTCACAATTTAATTCTTCGTATTTAGCTACTTTTGCGTTTAATGCTACAAATACTGCATTTGATTTCTTGTAATCCCAATCAAGATAGTTGAGAGGATAAATAAGGGTAAATTTGAAAAAAAAATTTCATAAATGCTTTCTTGATATAATAAAAGGACAGATAAAAAAAAGAACACCGGGTTGGAGTCATTTAACTAATTTACAGTTTATCAAATTTGTATAGGGTTAACCACACTTTGCCCCCAAAAACTTGGAGGTAATCTCACTTTGCGCTCTCATCCAAAAGATTATACATTTTGTTCCTTCAAGACTAGTTAAAGGTTGAGTTTGTGTCATCAAAAAATTAATATAACGAGTAAATTGTCCATTTTGCAGCTATCAATGAGCAAAAACACACTTCGGTTGTTTAGTCAATACCCTTTCTAGAGTCAAATAACATTTTGCCCCTTTTTCGGTTTTAATGGCACATTATGTATTGAGGTACTATAATTATTTAACCTCATAATACATTTTAATTTAAAACTCTAAAGTGGTTAAATAAAAAATATAATTCATTGTAGGAAAGATACAATTTTTTTAAATATAATCACTGACTTCAATAATAGGTAAACTAGTACTAGTTTATATTTGGACTCGTATTGCTAGTTGTGTGACTTGTGTCATAATAAGTTTTCAAATTTGTTTAAGTGTTTTGCTTTAACAGATACATCCTTTCTTAGTTAGAAGCAAATATTTTAAGTATTAAAACATGTTCATTTAATATAATGAAAACCACATAATTGTTAGTTTATGTTTAACTTCCATTCATCATTATCTCTTGTTTACATAAATTTTGACGAAGTGCTTCCAAAATATTTATCAATAAAATTTTTCCATGACCATTTTATTCATACCAAATTTATTGATTTCTTACATAAATCATTTTTTAGTTTTTTAGGGTCAAATATTGTAATGTTAATATAAATATTTCAAAAGATATTAGAGAAAATGAAGTTACCTATACTTGATGTGAAACAAAATAATTTATTGAAGCCGCTAATTTCATCTCAAAAAAATCAAAGAATTAAATTCAAAAAACTATCGAAATTGAAGTGAACTTATAGGAAGTTTCTTCTAAAAACCTATATGAGGTTTTTTGTCAATAATGTTTGGAAATAAAGTATAATAATTTTAAGCATTATGCATTATAATTTTATAGCCGATTTATGCATATGAAAAAAATAATACTAATTAAAGGAAAGTGTTGATGGGAATAAAATGGGACAATGCCCTAAGTCGAGGGGACAAAGTGTAATCAATGCTGAAGGTAAAGTAAGACATAAAAGATTTCGTTTCAAAACCTATTGCTTGGTATAGAGTTTAGGGATAATTTCAGAAACCTCCTTTAAGGTTTTTAACAATTTCACTAAATTCTTTTGAGGTTTGAAAAATTACATATACCTCTTCCAAGTTTACAGTTTACGTAACAAAACTATTTGATAGTCAAAATTTTGAATGAATAACCCAAAATGCCCTCATAAAATTGTGAAATTCATTTTACCTTTTTATAAAATGATTCAAAAACTATGGAACATGGACAAAATCTCAAGCTCATTTTCAACCCTCATCTCTACTATTTTAAACCTTTCATATTACCACATTTCAAATTAGTACCATTATCACCATCACTATTACTACCATCAATCCCTAAATTCTAAAACTTCAATCAAAATTTAAAAATTTGCATTGTTAAACTCAAAAAATTTTAATAACTACATCAATATAGCACCCTATCCCTCAAATATTGGAGTATCAATTCTAGTCCTATTCTTTTTAAACCCAATTTACATCTTTTTCTATTCATCTCCAGATTCTCCAAACAAAGCTAAAATTAATTTTTAATATGTTATTATTGTGTTTAGGGCATGATCGGTTTATTCCACGAGGGAATTTTTTTTGTTTCCATTAAATGTTTAATTATGTGATGCATTCATATGAACAAGATTAGGAGAGAATTGCTTAATTGGAGTATCAATTCTAGTCCTATTCTTTTTAAACCCAATTTACATCTTTTTCTATTCATCTCCAGATTCTCCGAACAAAGCTAAAATTAATTTTTAATATGTTATTATTGTGTTTAGGGCATGATCGGTTTATTCAACGAGGGAATTTTTTTTGTTTCCATTAAATGTATATTATGTGATGCATTCATATGAACAAGATTAGGAGAGAATTGTTTAATTGCTTTAAAAAAATATTAATATGTTAAGGTTATTATGGTCATTTTGTAGGGCCAAGGGAGGTATGTGTAACATTGAAAATCTCAAGGGTACTAGGTGAAATTGTTAAAAACTTTGAGGGAGGTTTTTGAAATTATCCCTAGAATTTATACACACAATTCTTGTGTATGTCAGCCAAGGAAAAAACAAAAAGAAAAAAAAACCACTAGAAGTCCTTCAACAAAATTAGGCATTAAACTTTAGAGGTTTTTTAGGTAATTCTTTGATGGTATGTTCATGTCCTATAAGGAAACGAAAGAGTTGGTGTTTTTGATTGAGAAAATTTACATGATAAGAGAACAGTTAATGCAAATGAAAATTCAGAGAGGCATATCTTGGGTTTTGTGTGGGATTAATAATCGACGAATATTAATGCCGGCTCTCTCAATTCCCCACCGACGATTACGAATTACGACAAGTCTGTCGCTCTTTCCCAATCACTTCCGTGTCTGTCTTTATTCCGCTTTCAAGTGAATTATTACTGAGACAGAAAGCGGAAAGTCGTGACAGTTCAGATTTACATATCCCACATTGCGCTCCTTTGGTGGTAGTCCCCTACTATCTTTCCAATGATCACCTCCCATCTTTTAATACTTATATTAAAAAAAAAAGGAAGAACTCTGACCAGCACTTTTTGGTTTAAATTGACATAAAGCTTAAATCCCGTTTGAATTGTTATTTTAAGAATTTTTATACAAAAAAATGTTATAACGATTTAACGTATGTGAAAAAAAAATTAATTAATAAATATGTTTACGAAAAACATAAAATTTGTTTTACGAAAAATCACAATCCAAACTCATGGTTTTCATTAAATTAGTCCAAACATTCAAGATTTCTCAAAAAATCAATATTATACACAACCGTTGAACCACTGGAAAAAACTAGGAATTTCATATTATTCAAAGAAAAAAAACGACTTAGAGAAATGAGTTTTCAAGTGGAACCCAAGTGTGCTCATATATGAAAATCACAAAATTTTTAGAGTAAATAGCAAAAATGATTACTAAACTATCTAAAATAGCTCGATCTAATCATCAAACCTTTTATTTTTTTTGTTAAAAAGGTAACTCGACTTTTCAAAGCGAGCCTTTTAGGTCATATCATCTAATTTAACTAATAAACTAATCAGAAAAAAACACATCTATCTCGCTATTGTCGATTTTTTAGGAGCAAAAATGTCATGAAATTGAGGTCATTCCAATTGATTTAGTAAAGAATGACCCAAAAAGCCTATTTTAAGGAGTTGAGTGACTTTTTTAGTTAAAAAAAGTTTGGTGACCCTGACCGTGCCATTTTAAATTATTTAGTAACCATTCTCGTCATTTACTCGCATTTTTATATCCCCATGCATGCATTCCTACAGTTGATAAGTTGATTATAGAGCGATCTTACTAGGAAGTTTGATGATTTTAGAGAAAATGAATGTCGTGAAGGCGTGGAATTGATAGCAATGTACGAAACGGTTTTTCTCTCTGTCATCCGCCTGCTGAAACCTTTCGTATCCAGAGTAGACTGTGAAATGCTTTGCATCAAAATGCATAAAGTGATAGATAGAAATATCTCGAGAGAGTCCACCAGAGAATCTAATATATAAATTAAGAATCTAACTCTAACTCAAAAGTTTAAACAATTAGGTTTCCGGCCCTTACTTACATATTAACCGCTCTTTCTCCATCTTTCGGACTAATGTGGGACATGACCCTTTACTCATAAACCTAACAAATCTCCACTTTCATGAGTAACCCCTACATTAAACCCAAATTTACAAGTTTTTCTTCGAGTTCACTTTAATACTTAACGCAAGCTCACCTTATCATCTAAACTCACCTCTTCTCCCAAACATGGACCCACTCTTCTTTAACATCCAAACTATAATCTGGACCCTTGCCAACCCTTGGCTTTTTGGTCTAACACCAACCGGATCCCCTGTTAAACCTATGGCGCACCTAGTCCAACACTAACCAAACTCCTTGACACTTCAGTCTACCACCAAGAAGGGAATTTTCACCGGTCCAACTCTGAGAAGAATCTATTTGCCTATGAATAGCCCAAGTCTTGTAACCTGAAGCTCCAATACCAATTTCATAGGGGAAAACACCTCGAGAGAATCCACCAAAGAACTCAATATATAAGTTAGGAGCCCAACTCTGACCCAAAATATTAACCTATTAGGTCTCAGACCCTTACTTATATATTAACCGCTCTTTCTCTATCTTTCGGACCAATGTGGGACATGATCCTTTACTCATGAACCTAACATAGAGAGCAGGCCATAGATAATTGTTCGATTGGGCTCAAAGACGATATTCTTGGATTGGACTTTAGATATTCAGATTTGAACCGGCTTGGGCTTGTTCTCAACATGTAAATATGTAAACCCGGTCCATGATGTGTAGACCAAAGACCCGAACTGCTAAAACCAGTTTGGTTAAAAAAAAAAATCACTATCCTAGCTTTTGGCACTTAATTTATGTATAGAAATTAAAAACAAAGGGGAAAAAGAATAAAGAGCCGTGCTTTTAGCTGTATTAAGAGCACGAACGGTTGTTAGTGACAACCTTCCTAATTTGTTCACGGTTCATATTGTGCCAATGAGAGCACAAATTCAAAATGTAAAATTCAGACGCCACGTAACCTTGACACAATAAACAAGTACAAATTCACATAAATAGTAGTAGAATTTAACACCTCTATTTAATCACTGTACAAATTATTTAGCAAAAAGTACATTTTGTTCAAATAGTGCTACACAGTTCAAGAACTGTTGCACTAGTGAGCTTTCCTGATCCTTTCCAAGGTGGCAGGTTATCATGCATAGTTACATCATATACACAGGCAAGGCAGGCTGGTATTTACGTTTCTCAAGTGTCTGATCAGCATCCTTTCTTATTTTGTATGTTGCTCCCAATCTACCCGTGTCTTGGTTGTGTTTTTTTGTTTTCTGGGTCAAGGAATATAGAAGTTAAGTCTTGCGTAGGGGAGGTCGGTTAATAGGTAGTTTGAACTCATATTTTCCTTTTAAATGGTTTCATCTTTGGTGAAAAGCTGACTCAGCTATGCATGGTGGGAAGAGCAAAGGAAATTAGGACAACACAGCATTGTGGGCCTAGGCAAAGAAAGGCCTAGGCAAAGAAAAGCCATTAAAAGTAGTGACCGGAACCGGATAGAGGAAGTTTTCACAAGGTCCATTGTACTTTTAGGAGAAATAACATGTATGCCACTCAATAACTTATGGGCATTTGTATACACCCAAAAATTATCATTAATTCGGGAGTAGCTCCCCATGCCTACTTGGCGGGAAACAAGTTGCAAAGAGCGAGAAGAGTTGGAAAATTGGTTAGATGCAATAATCCTTGGGATACGTGAAAATGAAGTCATGTGTACTCCAATCTAAATTGGTAAATGCTTACTTGACAAAAGTGTTATGACGGTTTAAATTTAATTGTTAGTTGACATAGATGAGTAATTATATACATAAATAATTGAAAGAAATTAATTTTATATAAAATTAATTTTTTATATAATTACATTTATTATAAATTTATTAAAGAATTTTGGCTTATAAAGTTATTGTAATTTAGCAGTTACAATATTTAGGGTAGTTATGAGTAGTTATATTGGCAAAATTTGATTAAGTAATCAGAGCAAAAATAGTTTTTCTTTAAGGATAAAATTGAAAGTTAAAAAAAAGACATAAAAAATTTATGCTAACTGCGACCCCATCTAACTCTATATATTGCATAGATAGTGGCTTTTTAACTAGAATCAAAATTATAGATGAATTATTAGAAACATAATTAACATAGTGCTTCAAGAAACTAGAATCGTGACATAATTGACCTGGTAAATTTTAATTTAAATTTAGAAATTAGATAAGTAATCTTATACATAACATGGTGACTTTCAAATCGATATCGAATTTGTAGATAACTAATCATAAATATAATTAACATAGTACTCCAATAAACTAGAATTGAGATTGTAGATAAAATAATCATAAAGATAAATTGCATAATACAAATGTTTCAAAGATTGAACATTTCAACTATTGAAATAATTAGATGGTTATCAACTTAAGTCCTAACTCCGCAACTAGTTGTACTGGACATGACAAACTATAAATCACAAATTTGATTAGTAATATAATGTCAAATTTTGAGACTTTTTTAATATATTAACATCATCTAATGATAAGAATAACCAAATTATAGTAAAAATCAAAGTTTACTCTTAAACAGTAAGTGCTAAATTTAAAGATTTTGTTGTGATATGGATATTGATATAGATTATCTAATGATAGCAAATCCATCGAAACAAACAAGCAACGATATCTAAATAAATGTCAATTATAATCCCATGTTCAAATCACTCTAGAAACGATATTCCTTTTTTCCACCCTAATTCATTCAGATGGCGCCGCACTCTACTTGGTTATTCACTAAAACTCTACAACCTCTTGGTATTTATAGGGTCTTTTGCTCTTATTGTTATTCCAATATAGCATCTATAGTTATACTAATTTATTTAACCATCCAATCCAATTTATATTAGTATTTGCTCTTAGCTCCTTCA
The DNA here is from genome assembly GCA_023065735.1 of Coffea humblotiana. NCBI lineage: Eukaryota > Viridiplantae > Streptophyta > Magnoliopsida > Gentianales > Rubiaceae > Coffea > Coffea humblotiana. The sequence goes on along the minus strand of CM041209.1, from coordinate 24,206,877 downwards.
GATGATAATAGGCTTTGCCGGTCACCTTCACTCAACAGGGCCGAGAAACATGGATAGAGATGCTTGTACTTCTAACACTCTTTCTGCCTACTGTGGGATGTTCAACCCACTTTCCACCGTAGAAGCAACCCCTTTTAAATGGTCCCAACCATAGAATTGACAAATTTCTTTGTCAAAAAAATTTTCTTTTACCGAAATCAAATTCAATTTGGTTTTTGTGCATCCAAAAATGGCAAAAAATCATTAACAGCGAATAATCGTATGTACCTAGATTTTTTACATGGCCCCCTTAATTGCGGGTAACTAGCAAATTAACTCACGTGTTCATGAAACTTTGAAATTGCCTCTATCAATGTATGTGAGTAATAGTGCTTGAAGAAAATTGTCACATGTCCCTCTTTTGTTTTCATTTTTCTTCTTGTTATTATGTTTAAATTTGGTTTTCTCCTTTTCAAATGTTTATGTATTTTGAAATAATGTGTTAAAAGAATTTCTTTTCTTGCTTAACGATATACTATTATTTTTTGTGAATATATATGTACATACACAGTGTGTAATAGAAATAAATTCAACAATTTCTATAATTTAAAATAAATCATTTAACTAATTTAAATAATTTTATGTAAAAATATTATAAAAATTAAAATATTAAAATATTTTACACCTATTCTATAATTTTTAATTTTTGATTGATATTTAAGATAATTAAATATTTTTGATGAGAAAATAAGAGTATATGATTGGGCATCATAAAATTTGTTAAAAAAAATAAGAATAAAGAAGAAAAATGAAAGTGAAATAATTTAGTAAATACTTAATTTTTTTATTCATTAACAATTGTTGCATAATAAAGAATTGCCTATAAAATGTAATATTTTTATAAGAAAATAACATTATATATGTAATCATGAAAAAAAGTTCTAAATTAAAAGAAAGAAAAAGAAAAGAAGTTCTTTTAGCACATTATAGTCAAAATTTGTATATTGAAATAGGAATGGGAAAGGGAAAAATATCTAAGTATAATAGGGAAAACAAGAAGAAGAAGAAGAAGAGTAGCGGGATGATTTTTCCTCCAATGAAGATATGATTGTCTTGCTGGCATCAGGTGACAATTTGTAAGTTTTATAAACATATAGTATAAATTACTATTGATCCCTTATTACGGGGTAATATGTAATTAAGCCTAAGAGTAGTTTAGATTGGATTTTAAACGTCGAGATTAAATTTGGTTTGGGCCTATTCTCCCGAAATACTAAAGTAGTGTTGGCGAGCACTGAGCAACAATCTGGAGATACAAACCAGGCCGGAGAAAAGTATTGGTACAATTTTATGGTGCAATTCATGGATTATATAAACAAAAAGCTTTATTTTTTTGTTATTTCTTTGCCATCTAGGTTTGGCCCAATACTAAATTCCTCTAGAACACTAAACCTTCTCCCCCCTTCTAAACTTTTCCTCTAATAAAAAAATTTTTTTGAAATAAAGTGCAAGTGTGATAGGTTTGTTTTGATTTGTATTTTTTTTTATCCAAACTTGTATCATAAGCATATTTTTCAATCAACGTTTATATTTTCAACTATTTTGTTTATCAGTCATACGTACAGGTGATTGGTGATAATCAATGAATTAAGACTGCAAAGTTCATTTTAGTTGACACGATACTTCACCAATGATCGATAAATTCTGGATCCGAAGCACTAATGCAATAATTAGAGTCCCAACTCTGAAGCTCTTTAGGAGCCTTAAGGCCAGAACGCCTCGTTGTTTGCATTAGGCATGGAATGGTAGAACTGAAGCAAATGTCAAAGTGCATGGTTTTGGCCTTTGGGTTTATTTTGATTATGTCAATCATCAAAAATTTTCATTTACACATCATGTTAACGGGTGAAGTAATAATAGCATACTGATTAGTTACTCTGGATTTTAGGAATGGCATACCGATTAATTAGTTACTGTGAATTTAGTGGATTTTATGATATGCATACAAAGCTTGATGGATTTTAGATTATGCATACAGATTATGATTTTACACGCATCATTTTACATAGCTTATCATTTGTAAGGTAAGAACAACTATATAGAAAAGGGTAAAATCTAGTAAATTCAGCTGCACCTAAAATTGGATGCGGCGACTGGCAATTTTTTTTTAAAAAAATTATTATTTCTTTAAATTGCTGTATAATTTTTTTAAAAATCTAAAATAAATTTAATTTCGCTCAACGCCGTTTTTTTGGTTTGCGGCGATCCCTACTAAAGAACTAATTTGTCTAAAACGCAACTTTGTCATGATTTCTTATTTCACCATTATTTATAGAAATTCACCCAAAGGGAGCCTAGTTAATACACTTGACGCTAGAATCATAAAACCCGCTTGGTTGATGAATGTGGTAGTTACGAGATGTTAATTAGAGGGTAGGCATTTGTCGAATTGAACTTTGATGGGGCTAAGGCGAGAGGTAAACTCTTTTGAGTCAAATTGGCTATAGTAGACCACAATGAGAAGAAAACATGGTCAATTGATCGTACCAACCAATAGTTTGCTACGTCAACCAATTTAACCTTTTTTCTTCGAAAAAAAATAATAATGTGTGGCAATGTAAGAATTTGTTATCAACATTTTCATTTTTTTGATTTATAATTGTTTTTAGATCAATTTATTATTTATTATTAGCTTTTTTTTGGCTTGTTTTGATTTATAAAAATGGTTATAAATTTGCTATCATGTTTGGATTGCATTTTTCTAGATTTTTTTGTAGAAAAATTACTGTAGCGATTTGATATATATGAGATAAAAAAGTGATTGGAAAATGTGTTCACGGAAAACGTAGAAATTTTACTTTGAAAATTTTTCTTTTTGCTTTTCTTTCCAATGCAACTAGTTGTTTAACGTTGTCGGTTGCATTGGTGTGATTAGCATGTGTGTTTTGCGTTTTTCTTTTGAGTATGTTTATTATATATTGTTAGTGTAAATTGTTTTTATATACTAATAGGTTTAAATCATTCCATATAATATGAATTTAAATTTGAAATTCAAATTATACACATGCTGCATATATTTAGAGCTACTAATATGAAAAATTACTACATTATCATCACATAAAAAATCTATCCTTTTCTTTGTGGGCATACTTTTTTTTAATACAACAATTACAACTGGTCTTATACTAGGGAAAGGGGAGAAGGGGGATGGGGATGGACCAAACAGCCCTTTAGAAGTGAAGTCAAGAAATTGGCAAATGGTGCAATAAGCCACCTGATGTACCGAAAGGGTATTTGATCCCCCACCTACACCTAGCAAGGGATTTAATCCCTTTTCCTGGTGGCCATTGGGCTAGAGTCCATTGATTCTTTTGGCACTTGTTAAAACATTTAAATCACATCTAACCTTCTATATGAATTTGCACAACCATAATTATTACCTTATCTTACAATTATACGTTTTTTCCTATTTAATTTTATATTTTCAAAATATTAATACTAGAACAACATCTCTCTCTCTCTCTCTCTCTCAATAAAACACTAGGCACTTATTAGACAGATTCTTTGTAAGATCTATTTTACAATTCACATGAATATGATTTTCTCTTGAATTAATAATTCATGCAATTTGATGCTGTTACTCCCCAAACTAAAAGATTGTAAACATATCATCATTGTCCCCTATACTAATCAAGCTATACATAATATCAAGTTTAACCTAATAGTATATCAAGTGACTTATGTGTGAATTTGAAGAGCTGCATAAGTTTTGTGTAAAGTGACCATCAAATTGCAATTTAAACCATATAAAACAATTAGTTTTTGTCTAACTATGTAATAGCAACAAAATCATATAAAATCATGGGTTCAAGACCTCCAATTTACATTAAAAAAATAAAATCATGTAAAGTAACCATCAAATTATAGTTTAAACCCTATAAAACAATTAAAATTATGTCTAACTATATAATAGTAGTAAGCATTCTTTTAACAATGTTGGATCAACAGACCCCAAAAAAATGTTGTATAAAAAAATTGGAATTGTCTCATTTGTTTTATCTAACACTATGTCAAATCCTCAAGAATTAAAAATTAATTTGGCAAGGAATTTCATTAATTTGCAGATGGTAACTTGTAGAAAGAGAGCACAGAGAAAGTGTGAATAGAAAGAGCACAGAGAGAAGGAAAGAGGAGGAGGAGGAAAGGGAGAGAGTGTGAATCGAGAGAAACAGAATATTGTTCTACTAATCAATGTCTCTCTCTCTTCTTTAACTAACTTTTAGTTATGGCAACAGTGCGGTTTTGGGGGCAGCGGAAGGGTTTCTCGTCCAATTGTCAAACAACTCCCCTCATCCATGCTTTATTCCTCCTGTGGATGTCTATGGGTGAAAAAAGAAACAGTACAAGATAATTATTTATGTTTCCATCAGGGCTGAAACTCAAAGATTGCAAATTACTAATTCAAAGAATCCTAGTGTACAGAATCATAAAACTTCATTTTAAGAAACCCAATTTATTTAATGGAGGGGTCATGAAAAATTATTTCTTCGTTAATTTCTCGAGAGGTACAGAGAATTCATATGCATAGCATAGTTGGAATTCAAAAACTGTGTAGAAAATGAATTCCAAAACAATGGACGATCCAAGTTACCTTAACTCTTGCATGAAGAATGTCATGCAAATGTTTTAAGATAGGTCTGACAGCCGAAAATGTAGCAGTAACAGCACTAACTACCCATTTGGTGTAGGGGAATTAGCACTATATGATGGGTTTCAAGCTCTCAAAACTCATACATAATGCTTGGTACACATCTATAGGTGTGAATCTATCACTTTGGAAGACCAAAAACAAGGCAATAACCATTCCAAGCCAAATTGGACACTTTCACGTCCATTCTCAAATTTTTTCGAGACTTACTCATTGAGACATGGAAAAACTTAAAAATAAAAATAGCAAAGCTATAGTGATTGTAGATCATCATCGCTCTCTCATCATCTTTGTCTTCCTCCTTTCTCTCTGGTCTACATTTTCATTGGTGTATCCCTTCTCTCTTCTCTACTCTTTTTTTCCAAGTTCAAACCACATAGTTCTTTTTCTTTTCTTTTTTTTTTTTGGTTTTTCCAATTGAACATCCTGACCAAACAAATTGATGTTGTCCAATTTAATATCCTGACCAAACAAATCGATGTTACTGGGTCTTTATTTTTCTTGCAATTCATGCTCAAAATTTTGGTAGCTTCAAATAATTGTGGCTTTGTCAAGAATTTTGTCAATTTTTTTGGCATTTTCCTGTTGGATTTTGTTGATTTTGTTAATAAGACATAAAATTAGAGGAAATTTTTGAGATAGAGACACGGTGGTTCTTGAGATTAGACCATCATACCATCTGGTGATGGGATGGTGACAAAGAGAAGGAGGAGAAAGTGGCATCAAGATGCTGAACAAAAATAAGAAAAATAAAAGAAGTAAATGATTCCTATAGAGGTGCAAATGCTACCAAACATTAGCTATTGTGAAAGAGAATTTCTCAAAATCCCATTGCCATTGAGGATTCATAGTGATTGCCATTATTGCGTATAAACTAAACAAATGATAATAGCTTTTACATGTATCATTTAATTGATACAAGAGACACGAGAGAGGGGCGGTAAGTGGAAATTTCATGTCTTATCAACCCCTGCTCCCTTTCTTCCTAACTGAGCCAGTACCTGACTCAATTGCCACCCTTGCTAATTTCTAGTTTACACAATCCCCACCTAATTGTCCACCTATTAGAATTAGTTACAAAATCATCAGTACTACAAACTAACAGCTAATATGTATGCCTAAAACACACCTCATATAATAGGGAATGTCATCTTCAAGAGTTGGATCATGACAGTAGGGATATATGAATCTCTACATACACACGACAATTAATGAGTTGAACCAAGAAATCCCTTTTAATTTTGACTCTCGACTTTGTCATTATGGGGTCCTTATAGATTCTGTCTTTGTACAAATTACGAGAGAGACTGCAATTAGAAACTTCACTGCCTGCTCCCGGCTCTCTTCCTCATTGTCGGGTGCTCCTCCATTCTTTTTCCTTGCTATCACAGTTACTGCCGGAGATTTCACTTCATTCAACGGTAAATATGAATCTTTCGTGGCATTGCTATTTCATGCAATAACCACATTATTCAATTTATGATTTTAGAGACTACTACTTGATATTCTGATTGTCTAAAAATCAACTCGTTTCTTTGAATATCTTGAATATCGTGAATTTGCAGTTAGGTTATAAGTTTCTTCATTTCTTTGGGAAACCAGTTGAAAAATCATATCATCAAAATTGAGTATTTGCTTTATCTTGAATCTAAATCAACTATATATCAGGTTCTTTTGCTAGTAAATCTTAAATTTGAAAGGACCAAGTCATTTTCTTCCAAAGATTGTGGTTTTGGGGGAGCAAATGCATTAGAAATCTACTACAGAGTAGATGCTATTAAGAAATTTTAATCATTTGATTCCGCTTGTTAGAAGTGAAGGATTTCATTTCACTGAACTGTAAGTGTTAATCTTTCGTTGCTTTTTATTTCGTGAAACTTCTATACAACTGCATTATAGTACTTGATACTCTAATTATTTGAAAATCAAGTTCTTCCTCTTTAAATATCTCGAATGTGGTGAATTTGCGATTAGGGTTTTGAATTTATTCAGTTCTTTGGGAAAATAGTTGAAAAATCATAATTGAATTTGAGAATTTGCATTATCTTGAGCAAAAATCAACTTTATTCTTTTATAGTAAATCTTGAATTCAAAAGAACCAAATCATCTTCTTCTGAACATTGCAGTTTCGAATGGGAGAACAATATCAAAATTTTACTATAGATGCCAATAACAAATTTTAATTGTGTGGTTCAGGTTGTAGAAGCGAGCTAAATATAACCTCATTTCTTTATTTGATATTTTGTTTGTTTATAGATATTTGTAATAGTAATGTACTTTTTGTTTGTTCTGTCTTTTGGAAGTGGTAGCATAATATGTTTTTGCATTGATTTTGGGATGCCCTATCTTTTTCTTTTTGTTGTTTTGACTTAATGAAACTGTAATTGTAAACCACAAAATAGAAACTTGAAGCTTTAACTAGGAAAATATTCTTTTTTTCTCTTTTATTAGTCCATCATTTTTCTCTGGATTTGTTAACATATCTTTCCTTTTCTTATCTTTGTAGCGATGGGTCTTCGCAATTTTGATTTGTCTTCGGTGCCATTGTTGTACACCCTGCAGTCTTATAATGTGCACAAATGCCGGGTTTTAGGTTAGTGGATAATATTTGTCACTTACAAAAAAATGATAATTTAGCTGTAAAAGTTGATGTTGTTTTAGAAGTGCCTAGGGTTCTTTATTTTCAATCTACTCTAAGATCTAATTATTTAAGAAAACTATTTGGTTGAGACTACCTCCATATATGTTAGTTGTTTTAGATGAAAGGAAAAATGTCTATCATCATGTTACTGGTTCTTTTTTCCTCCCCTAATGTCTTGCCTTGATGTAATACAAATAGGTAGCTATCATCAAATAGTGGTGATACAAATACCTACTAACTCGAGATTTTATGACTAGTGTTTTCAGTTAGCTCCATTTGTAATCTCAATTACTCTCTTTGATTGTACTCTTCTTCTTTGGATCATTAAAATGCAAGAAGACACCATTAGTTGGATTTCTATATACTAACAATGTACAGAAATCCTTTATGTCAAAATTATGTAAGCTAGTCAAAATAGGAACATAATTTTTGGTGTACTTCTTGTAAATGTTTCGTGTTGTTCATTTTCTTTTTTTGGGAAGGTGTGTGGCAGGGGAGGGGGAAGAAATATAAGTTCAGGATCATTTTCAATGATATTAATGTCACTTTCAGAAATTGTCCATTCAGTCTAAGGGTTCTTATGAAATTGAAGTGCATTATGATAGATGAATATCAAGTTATGTAATGAATGGTAGACAAACAATAAACTAGGATTTTAGAATTAGTAGATAAATCTGATGCAACTTTGGTTACACAGTTCTCAACTACAGATTTCTTTTATTGTTAGTATGTTAATATTGTAGTATTTTTGCATGTGTAGCATATGCACCATCTTTGGTCAACTTAGATATTTGACTGAGGGTCTTCCTTTCGCCATCATTAATCGCTTTAACTTTCTACTCAAAACACACTTACTTCTTTTGATATGTAAATCTGCAAATTATACTATTTTTACGGATGATGGTTATTATGAAATTTAAGTTTCCAAAATTTTATGTATACTATTTTATTTTGGATAATCTAACGAGGTAAGACTTGTCTCCATGCTAAGGACAAAATTCTAAAGAATTGTATCAACATCCCTTAGTGAATAAAAGATAAAGTTCTTTTGATCTAGATAAGACATTGCTCTTAATGTTTAATTTAAAATGACACCAGGATCAATTTTGATACAGCTCCAGGTATTTGTTGAAAAACTATGTCAGGAATTTAAATTGGTTGATGACATCTTTCACTTACAAAAAATTGGAGTTGATGGAACTAATGAGCTGACGGTCAATATTCTTTGGAATCGTGCTATCCTTAGTTATCTTTTCTGCAAAGTTAGGTGTATGAATTGTGTTTGTCCACATTTTTTTTTGAATGAAACCCGATGATAAAATGAAACATTTTAGAATTTTTCAAGAAATGCATATTATATTCAGTGAAAATCATCAAGTCGCATTAATTTCATTTTCTCTAGTTGAATCAAGTAGACTAAAAGATTCATTTTGGATTCACGTCATCTTAGTTGAGGTCATCTATTATCATATAATTGTTCTGATGTTTGGTATGTGAGATCTAATTGATTCTTTACATTTTGATTAAATGTATTACTTGATAGTTTTGATATAACTTCTTTATCGAGAACACTGGCTTTTAAACCTCTGTTCTTATGTGTATGTCCCTTGTAAACATCTATCCTTACTTTTTGTTTATATTTGTAACTAGCAATGAATTAGTGGTATGATGCGAAAGTGCAAGTAATACGGTATAAAAATCTAGCGACGAATCTTGTAATCAAAGAAAGAGACTTGCTTAAATTAGAGAAAAACTACTCTCTTTTAAGATAAAGAAAATAAAAGGGAAGAATAAAGAAAGAGATAACTCTCTCTCTAGAATAAGATTTCAAAGAGTTCAGATCGTGTTGCTGCTGTCAAGTCTGAATTTGAAACTTTATGAGAACTTTTATTTGCCACTGAGGCAAAAATAAAAAAAGTCTTTATAGATGCTCCCATCATAAAGGAGTGCAAGTTCCGAGTGCCGACAGATTTACTAGATGTCATGCGCATATTTTATTCAGCAAAATAGTTGGGTAGTGTGGGTACCTCGGCATTTTGGATAAGAAAATATCTTAAATACCTCAAGTGAAGTGTCCTTGTCAATGGTTCATTTTGAGATAACCCATCTACCTGAAATATAAAAAGTTTCAACTCGTCATTTTGATATGACTGGTGATTGATATAATTAATGTGACAGTTGACCACCCTATAAATCAAATCTATCACTGACATTGGCGCCATGTCTTATCCTACGAGGTCAGACTACCAATAGATCTCATCATTCCACTGCTTATCTTTTTCAGTATAAATACTAGCTTGTTGCTTATTTTAAAGGTATGAAAACCAATTTACTCAAGATAACTCCCGATAACTTTTGACTTAAGCATTGGAGTGAAATCGAAGGATTTAACCTTGGCCATTTCTTGTTTTGCAAGTGAGCTCATTTGACGTTGAGTTTAGTTTGGCTTGCTAGTTCACCTTGTCAATTGGCGCCGTTTGTAAAAACAAGTTTTTGCCTCATTTGTTATGATACGGGAACGATCAAGAAGTCAAAGAGCTCTCCAAACCAACGTCAACACAGAGGCGAATAACCAAGAAGACATTGATCACCGTATGAATGATCAAGAACGAAAACCTTGTCCTTCAAACGAAAAAACCCTTGCTAAAATGGTCGAATTCGTAGTCGAGAACTCTAAGATGTTCAAAGAGTTTGGGAAATGCTTCAAAAGAAAAGGTAAGGAAAAGGTTGAGACATCTAAACAAAAGACCGTGTCCACTTTTGAGATTCTTTTGAATGAGGAATCCGATGATCATCACCCGAGACGAAATCATTTGATACGAGCTCCTTCCCAACCCAACTTCCAAAATAGATGCACCGTCAAACACCAGAGATTGAATTTGAAACTAACTATATGAGAGTTAAGCCATTTATAAATGATATCAACAAAGATGTGATTATCTCCAATTTCAAATTATCAAATCTTCATCGTACGATGGAAAAGGTGATCCCAAAGATCACATTCATGTATTTATCTCTACCTTCTGCTTTTATTGTGTATCTGATTCAGTAGTGTGTAGAGCTTTTTTAATTTTCTGTAGGAGAATGCTCGAAAATGATTTTGGAGTTTGGAATCTAAGAGCATCTCCTCCCTCAAAGAATTGGTGGACAAGTTCAACCATATATTTGTGTCTTTTAGTTCATCAAGTATTCGATGAGTCCCTACGATCATAAATTTAGAGAGTCATCAAAAAAAATGTTTAGATTCCTGATCTCGATAAACATGTCACAATAGCTGCATTCATTAACGAGTTAATGGCAAAAACCTTTAACACCGAACTACATCAAGATTATCCTCATAATCCACATGAGTTATAAAAGCGTGTGAATAAAGGCATTCAAGTTAAGGATGCAAATCGGATGAAGAGCAAAATTCAAGATAAGGATGCAAACTGGATAAAGAGCGAAGTTTAAGTAGGTCGGACAACTCCAGACCTAGGAAACGTGATTACGGTAGAGCTAACACCATTAATTGAATTTCTTAATATTAACAATGTCCAAAAATCTTTCATGTCAAAATTATCTAGAATGGTTAAAATAGAAGTATAATTTTTGGTGTACTTCTTATAAATATTTTGTGTTGTTCCGTTTCTTTTTTTTTTTTTTGGAGGATGTGTGGCAGGAGAGGAGGAAAAAACATAAGTTCAGGATCATTTTCTGTGATATTAATATCACTTTCAGAACTTTTTTTTCTTATTTTTTTTGGCTAACCCCATATACGGGGATGGGCGCCACTCCAAATTTTATTCAGAATTTCAATAGCGTACGACGGATGAGGTTGACATTTCACCAGTAACATAATGGCTCTACGCGACCTATGTCAAGCGTACATAAGGCATCTGTATCTTATCTAGGTAGGCTAACCCCTTTATATACTCTGGAATTTGAGAAGTAGAACTTTCAGAACTTGTCCATTCAGCTTAAGGGTTCTAATCAAATTAAAGTGCATTATGATGTGTGAATATTAAGTTAAGTAATAAATGATAGACACACAAGAAATCAGAATTTTAAAATCAATAGACAAACCTGATATAACTTTTGTTACACGGTCAACTACAGATTCTTTTATTGTTAGTAGGTTAATATTATAGTATTTTTGCATGCGTAGATATGCACCATCTTTGATAGATTTAGATATTTGACTAAGCGCATTTCTTTCGCCATTATTAATGTTTTTGACTTTTCACTCAAAAGACACTTATTTCTTTTGATATGTATACTTACAAATTATACTATTTATACTGATGATGGTTATTATGAAATTTAAAATTTTAAAATTTCATGTATATTATTTTATTTTGAATAATCTAAACGAGTTAAACCTTGTTTCTATGTTAAGGATAAATTTCTGAAAAATAGTATGAAATCTCCTAGTGATAAAAAAATAATATTCTTTTGATCCAAGTAAGACGTTGCTCTTAATGCTTATTTTAAAATAACATTAAAATTAGTTTTGATACAGCACTAAACATTTCTTAAAGAACCATATCAGAAATTTAAATTAGTTGATGACGACTTTGACTTACAAAAATTTAGAGTTGATGGAATTAATGAGTTGATGGTCAATGTTTTTCGGAACCGTGCCGTCCTTAGTTATCTTTCCTACAAAGTCAAGATTATGAACTGTGTTTGTCCACATTTCTTTTTGAATGAGACCTGGTGATAAAATGAAACATTTTATGATTTTTCAAGAAAGATATATTATATTCAGTAGTAAGCATCAATTGGCATTAATTTTATTTCCTTTAATTGATTCAAGTGGACTAAAAGATTCATTTTAGATTCACGTCATCCTAGTTGAGATCATTGAATGTCATATACTTATTCTGATTGTTTAGTATGTGAGATCTAATTGATTTTTTTACATTTTGATTCAATACATTACTTGATAGCGCTTTGTTATAACTTCTTATCGAAAGCACTGACTGTAAACCTCTGTCTTTATGTGTATGCCTCTTGTAAACATCTATATTGATTGTTTATTTATATTTGTAACTAACAATGAATTGGTGGTATGATGTTAAAGTGCAAGTAATACAGTATGAAAATGTAGCGACGGAACTAATAGTCAAAGAAAGGGACTTGCCTAAGTTAGAGAAAAGTTACTCTCTCTTAAGGTAAAGAAAATAAAAGGGAAAAATAAAGAAGAAGACAACTCTCTCTAAGATAAGATTTCAAAGAATTCAGGTCGTGTTACTGCTGTCAAATCTGAATTTGAAGTTTTATGAGAAACTTTATTTGCCACTAAGGCAAAGACACAAGAAGTCTTGACAGATGCTCACCTTTTAAAGGATAGCAAGTCCCGAGTGCTGATAGATTTACTAGATGCCGTGTGCTGACGGATTTATTAGATGTCATATGGATATCTTGGCATCTCGAATAAGAAAACATCTTAGATACCTTAGTTTAAGTGTCCTTGCCAAGGGTTCATCTTGGGATAATCCATCTGCTTGAAGTATAAAAATATTTTAATTCGTTACTATAATATGACTGGTGATTGATATGATTAATGTGATGGTTGACCACCTTATAAGCCAACTCTACTACTAACATCGTCGTCATGCCTTATTCTACATGGCCAAACTACTAATAGGCCTTATCATTCCATCACCTATATTCTTTAATATATATACTGGTTCTTTGTTTATTTTAAAGGTATGAAAACAACTCATTCAAGTTAACTCTCGATAATTTTTGACTTAACCATTGGAATGAAAATGAAAGACTTATCCTTGGCCACCTTTTATTTTGCAAGTGAGCTCATTTGGTGTTGATCTCAACTCGGCTTACTAGTCCTCACCTTATCAATTGACAATGTCTGTGGGAATGAAATTTTACCTCATTTGTTATGATATCGACACAATCAAGAAGTCGAAGAACTTCTTAAACCAACGTCGATGCAGATGCGAATAACCGAGAAGACGTTGATCAGCATATGGATGATCAAGAACGAAAGTCTTACCCTACAAACAAAGCGACTCTGGCTAAAATGGTCAAATTCATAGTCGCGTATCCTACGATGTTCGAAGAGTTAAGGAGATACTTCAAAAAAAAAGTAAAGATAAGGTCGAGACATAAAGATAAGGTCGAGACATCTAAGTAAAGGGCCGCATCCTCTCCTGAAATTCTTTCAAATAAGGAATCTGATGATCATCATCCGAGATGAAATCAGTCGATGGAAGTTCCTTCCAAGTCCAACTCCAAATTGGCAGCAATATTCAAGTTTCTATCCCAAGATCTATATGAAAAAGTAGTAGATGCACCGTCGAAACGAAACATTGGGTTTGCAATTAACTGTATAAGGGTCACGTCATTTGCAAATGATATCAACAAAGATATGATTCCCTTCTAATGTCAAATTGTCAAATCTTCAATCTTATGATGAAAGAGGTGATCCCAACGATCACATTCATGCATTTATTATTGCCTTCTACTTTTATTGTGTATCTGACTCGGTAATGTGTAGAGCTTTTCCAATTTTCTGTAAGGGAATGCCTGAAAATGGTTCTGAAATTTGAAACTTAGGAGCATCTCCTTCCTCAAGAAATTGATGGACAAGTTCATCCATGGATTTGTATCTTTGAGTCCCATCATTAAAATGTTGACTAATTTGATGAACATACATAAATGCACTCGATGAGTCCCTACGGTCATAAATTTGAAAGTTCATCAAGAAAAATGTTTGGATTCCTGATATCGATGAACAAGTTGTGATAGCTGTTGCGTTCATTAACAGGTTAAAGGCAAGAACCTTTAACACCAAACTACATCAAGATCAGTCTCATAATCCGCATGAGTTATAAAAGCGTGTGAATAAAGACATATAAGGTGAGAATGCAAATTGGGATGAAGAGTGAAATTCAAATAGGTCGGACAGCTCCGGATTGAGGAGACCGATCAGGGTAGAGCCGACACCATTAATTGGATTTCTTGATACTAATAATGTATATAAATTTTTCATATCAAAATTATCTAAAATGATCAAAATAGGAACATAATTTTGGTGTACTTTTTGTAACTGTTTCATGTTATTCCTTTTTTGAAGGGTATGTAGCAGGGGAGGGGAAAGAAACATACGTTCAGGATCATTTCTATAATATTAATGTCATTTTCAGGAATTGTCCATTTAGTTCAAGAGTTCTAATCAAATTGAAGTGTGTTATAATGTGTGAATATCAAATTAGGTAATGGATGGTAGGCATACAAAAAGCCAGAATTTTAGAAGACAAACTTGAATTAATTTTGGTTACAAGTTCTCAACTGCAGATTTCTTTTATTGTTAATAGATTAATATTGTAGTATCTTTGCATGTGTAGCATATGCATCATCTTTGGTTAATTTAAATATTTGACTGAGAGCTTTCCTTTCACTATCATTAATGATTTTGACCTTTAACTCAAAACACACTTATTTCTTTTGATATGTATATTCGCAAATTATACTATTTTCACTGATGATCGTTATTATGAAATTTAAGTGTCCAAAGTTTCATGCATACTATTTTATTTTGAATAATCTAAATGTGGTATGATTTGTTTTCATGTTAAGGATAAACTTCTGAAGAATTGTGTCAACATCCTCTAATGATAAAAAGAAAACGTTCTTTTGATCCAAGAGATTGCTTTTAATGCTTAATTTAAAATGATGTTAAAATTAATTTTGATACAGTCCAAGGCATTTGTTGAAGAACCATATTAGAAATTTAAATTGGTTGATGACACCTTTCACTTACAAAAATTTGGAATTGATAGAATTAATGAGCTGATAGTCAATGTTATTTGGCACCATGCTGTCCTGAGTTATCTTTCCTGCAAAGTTAGGAGTATGAACTGTATTTAACCATATTTCTTTTCCAATGAGATCTAATGATAAAATGAATCATTTTAGGATTTTTCAAGAAATGCATATTATATTTAGTGAAAAGTATCAATTGACATTAATTTCTTTTCCTTTAGTTGACTCAAGTGGACAAAAAGGTTCATTTTAGATTCACGTCATCTTAGTTGAAATCATCTATTGTCATATAATTATTTTGATTGCTTAGCAAATGAGATCTAATTGGTTTCTTTACATTTTGATTTGATATATTATTTGATAGTTTTGATATAACCTATTTACCTAAAACACTAATTTTTAAGTCTCTGTTCTTGTGTGTATGTCCCGTGTAAATATCTATCCTTAATTTTTATTTATATTTATAACTAGCAATGGGTTGATGATATGATATGAAAGTGTAAACAATGAGGTATGAAAATGCAACGATGGAACTTGTAATAAAAAAAAGGACTTACCTAATTTAGAGAAAAACTACTCTCTTTTAAGGTAAAGAAAATGAAATGGAAGAATAAAGAAGGAGACAACTTTCTCTTGGATAAAATTTTAAAGAGTTCAGGTCATGTCACTGTTGTCAAGTCTGATTTTGAATATTTATGAGAAACTTTATTTGCCATTAAGGCAAAAACAAAAGAAATCATAACAGATGCTCCCATTCTAAAGGAGCGCAAGACTTGAGTGTTGACAGATTTATTGCATGTCGTGTGTATGTTTTATTCAGCAAAATGGTTAAGATAGCGTGAGTACCTCAACATCTCGGATAAGAAAACATCTTAGATACCTCATCTTAAGTGTCCTTGCCAAGGGTTCATTTTAGAATAATCCATCTACCTAAGGTATAAAAATTTTAACTCGTCACTATGATATGCTTGGTGATTGATATGATTAATAAGACAGCTAACCACCTTATAAGTCAAATTTACTACTGACATCGCCGCCATGTCTTATCTTACGAGGTCTAACCACATATAGATCTAATCATTTCACCGCCTATTTTCTCTAGCATAAATACTGAGACATTAGATTTCTCATCATTCGATGCAAACTCTTTTCAAGTCCAACTCCAAGTTGGTGATGATATCTAAGTTTCTAAACCAATACCTACACGAGAAAAGTGCAGATGCACCGTCGAAATGAGATATTGCATTTGCAACTAACTATATAAGGGTCACGCCATTTACTGATCATATAAATAAAGATTGGGCAAATTCCACTTTACCCCCTTGTGGTTTAGCGATTTTTCACATAATCCCCCTATGATTTCAGAAACTATATATAACTCCCTCATGGTTTGGATTAAAATGTCAAAATTACGGGAATGATCATTCGTAACTGAGTCACCTCAAATGTCAAAAATACCCTTATGTAAAGTTGAAAATTATTTATTAACCAAGGGGGGTTATGTGTATATTTTGAAAACCATAAGGGGGTTATATGGTAAAGTATTAAACCATAAGGGGATTATATAGTAAAATATAAAAATTATAAGGGATTAGTGTGTCATGTATTTATAAGGGTAATTTCGACATTTCTAGAAGTTCCGTTACGAATGACTATTTCCGTCACTTTGACACTTTAATCCAAACCATGAGGGGGTTATGTATAACTTTTGAAACCATAGGGGGGTTATGTAAAAAAGCACTAAATCATAGGGGGGTAAAATGTAATTTGCCCATAAAGATTTGATTCCTCTCAATTTCAAATTGTCAAAATTTCAATCTTATGATGAAAGAGGTTCGCAAAGATCACATTTATGTATTTATCTCTGTTTTCTACTTTTATTGTGTACCTGACTCGATAATGTGCAGAGCTTTTCCAATTTCATGGAGGGAAATACCTAAAATTAGTTTTAGAGTTTGAACCTAGGAGCATCTCCTCCCTCAAAAAATTGATGGACAAGTTTATCCATAAATTTGTGTTTTCAGGTCCTATCATTAAAATATTGACCCATTCAATGAACAAACATCAGGCACTCGATGAGTGCCTACGGTCATAAATTTAGATGTTTATTAAAAAAAATATTTAGATTCTTGATCCTGATAAACAGGTCACGATAGTTGTGTTCATTAATGAGTTAAAGGTAGGAACCTTTAACACCTAACTGCATCAATATTGTTCTCGTAATCTGCATGAGTTATGAAAGCGTGTAGATAAAGATATTCAAGGTAATGAAGCAAATCGGATGGAGAGTAAAATTCAAGTAGGTCGGATATCTCCGAACCGAGAAGACGCAGTCAGGGTAGAGCCGATACCATTAGTTGGATTTCTTGATTCTAACAATGTATAGTAATCCTTTATATCAAAATTATTTCAGATGGTCAAAATAGAAACATAATTTTTGATGTACTTCTTGTAAATGTTTCGTGTTGTTCCTTTTCTTTTTTTGGGAGGGTGTGTAGCAGGGGAGGGGGAAGAAACATAAGGTCGGGATAATTTTCTGTAATATTAATGTCACTTTTAGATATTGTCCATTCAATTCAAAGGTTCTAATCAAATTGAAATGTATCATGATGTGTGAATATCAAATTAGGTAATGGATGGTAGACATACAAGCAGGCAGAACTTTAGAATTAGTAGCCAAACCTGATGTAACTTTGGTTGCATAGTTTTTAATCACGGATTTTTTTATTGTTACTAGAATAATATTGTAATATTTTTGCATGTGTAGCATATGCACCATCTTTGGTTGGTTTAAATATTTGATTGAGGGCCTTTCTTTCACCATTATTAATAGCTTTAACCTTTCACTCAAAATATACATATTTCTTTTGATATGTATACCTGCAAATTATACTATTTTCATCGATAATAGTTATTAAGAATTTAAATTTTTAATGTTTCATGTATACTATTTTATTTTGGATAATCTAAACGAAATATAACTTGTTTCCAAGTTGAGGAGAAACTTCTAAAAGAATGGGCGTCAACATCCTCTAGTGATAAAAAGATAACATTCTTTTGCCTCAGGCAAGACATTGCTCTTAATGCTTAATTTAAAATAACACCAAGATCAATTTTGATATAATCTCAGGTATTTTTTGAAGAACCATGTCAAGAAATTAAATTAGTTGATGATGTCTTTCACTTACAAAACCTTATTGTTAATGGAACTAATGCGTTAATGGTCAATATTCTTTGGAATCCTGCTATCCTTAGTTATCTTTCCTACAAAATCAAGAGTATAAATTGTGTTTGTCCATATTTCTTTTTGAATGAGACCTGTTGATAAATGAAACATTTTAAAATTTTTCAAAAAATGCAGCAATAACACTAACCACCCACTTGGTGTGGGGGGAATTAGCACTTTGTGATGGGTTCAAGTTCTCAAAACTCATAAGTAATATTTGGTACACATCTATAGGTATAAATCTATCACTTTGGAAGACCAAAAATAAGGCAATAACTATTCCAAGCCAAATTGGACACTTTCATGTCTGTTCTCGAATTTTTTCGAAACTTACTCATTGAGACATGGAAAAATTAGAAATAAAAATAGCAAAGTTATAGTGATTGTAGATCATCATCGTTCTCTCATCATCTTTGTCTTCCATTCGTGGTATTAAAAGTCTCAACTCATCACCTAATATGATTGATGTGACAGTCGACCACCCTATAAACTTGTCGAGCCACTTCTTGTTTCGCAGGTGAGCTCTTAGGCATTTGAGCACAACTCAACTTGCTAGTCCTCACTTTGTTAGTTAGAACCTATATATGTCACCTAGGTTCGAAAGACTAAAAACTGACTGAATCTGTGATTGATATGTTTCCCTAAAATTCGACGCAAAGCTTGAGAAGTCTAGTCTTCACGAGATTACTGTAACAGAGCCGAAGTAAAAGTTGTTGCTATATCACGTAGAAATTGGGCCATATATAAATAGTTACCAACCACTGCAGCTATGCCAAAAAATGCTCTACTTGCCATTTTCTCCTCTTAATATTGTTTTGAATCTCTTACTTGTTTTCTCCTCTTAATATTGGTTGGATGGTTTCTTTTTTTCTGAACAATCTTAGTCAAGAAGCACAGAGACTTGTACCTTGGAGGTTGTGTCTCTGTCATAGCAATAGAACGACACATTCCGGTTCAGTGATGAGGATGAAGAAGATTGCTCTACATCTCTACCTAGAGCAACCGGATGACATATTCACTTTATTGATTAGAATGAGAAAGGTTACTCTATTTCTCTACCTAAGGCAACTAGAATACGCATTCGCTTTACTGATGAGTATGAAGAAAATTACTCTAATAATCTAGAGGAATAGGAAAATAATTGCACTTCAATTTAGATTTGGAATCTCCTTAACCTACTATGTCACCTAGGTTCAAAAGACTCAAAATTGGTTGAATCTATGGTTGATATATTTTCCCTAAAGTTTGATGCAAAATTTGAGAAGGTTGGTCTTTATGAAATTTACTGCGATGGAGCTGAAGTAAAAACTATTGCTGTAGCAGTTGGATGATATATAGGCACTTCCCAACCATTGTAACTAAGCCAAAAAATGCTGTAATTGCCATTTTCTCTACTTAATATTGTTTGGATTTGTTTCTTATTTTCTCCTCTTAATATTGGTTGGAGGGTTTCTTTTCTCTTGATAATTTTAGCTGAGAAGCATAAGGACTTGTACACGGGAGGTCGGGTCTCTACCCATAGGAACAAGACGACACATTCGATTCAGTGAAGGATGAAGAAGGTTGCTCTACTTATCTACCTAGAGCAATTGGAAGACACATTCACTTTGTTGATAAGGATGAAAAATGTTGCTTTACTTCTCTGCTTAGAGCAACTAGAAGACACATTCACTTTAGTGATGAGGATAAAGAAGATTGATCTACTAATCTATTCAAAGGAACAGGAAAACACTTGCACTACAATTCGGATTCGGAGTCTCCTTGACTTACTCTTTAGTTCGGGGTTTTCTTGATCTTTGGCTGTAAAGTATAAAGAGTTGCTGTAAAGATTGATAAAAGTTTTTGATATACTAATTGAACACATATTGCTCTTTTTTTTTACTTCTTTGATCCTTTAATATAAAGAGTTGCTATAAAGATTGATGAAAGGTTTTTAATACACGGCTGTTGTATAGAAAAATTAGATTAAGTAAATGTAGATAGATACTAATTGAGCACATATTGAGATTTCTTTCATAATCAAAATCTTGAAATCCTTACTATACTAAAATCTAAAGTTTGCAATTGAATTTCAATTGTTTGGAATTGATTTTGCCCCCCTTTATTGTGTGGACAACTTCATTATTTTTGTTGGGTTATTGATGTTTTTTGATCAATTTGGGGATTGATTGCTGATATGGATTTGGTATGTATTAGTGGGAAGTGCTAACTATCATTAGGAATTATTTGTGGCTATAATGAAATGACAAAGATGGTCACGCATGCTTTTTTGCCACTCAATTGTGGATGAGTGTCAGATTTATGATCAGAATTTTTATTGTCTTTATTGGTCAGGAATAGAGATGGTCGCTACTTTGGACCTCCATCCATTGGAACTGCCTCAGGGAAGAACCAGTTATTTATCATGAAATCCAACCCTTTTATCTTCTGGATGTTTTGCTCTTCCACGAGTCCTGGAGACGAGTCGGTTGGCGCATAATGTGTTCTCTACCAGAATCCCTTAGGAAAACCCTCGTCTGATATGAAGACAAATTTATTCTTCCACTTCTTGATAAATGTCAGAGCATCCACTTATCAATTTTTTAACATTCTTGCAGCGGATGTCAAAGTAAAACCACCCCTTCTTATTTTCACAGTTCTTGATTGTGTAGAATTTTTAGAAGATGTTAACCGTGGAAACCACTCCATGTTCTCAACATAGAATCTCGATCCCCACCAAAGTTCGAATAGCATTCGTAGCCAACGGATAATTCAAGTTTCCTATTGACGAGGTTATCTCGATAACATCTAGTGATGGGTATTCTCAAACCAACCTCCAACTGCTCGGTATATATTGGCACTTGCTCTTTTGAAGGCATGACTGTTGATTGATCCGGCTTTACCCGATATATGTTATAACCTCGGCGGAATGAGTATGTTCATAGTAACGCTCTTGATTTGGCCTCCTAGATCATGCTCCTAAACAAAGGGATCTCTCTGAAGTCAACCAAGATGAGGTTAATGGAACTTTGGGTGCAACTACTCCAACGTCTTGAGACATCTTGGAATCAAAGGTGACATTATACAAGGCCTCTGACTTCTTGGCAGACTTGGATAATCTTTCTTCCCCTTCTATTCTGGATTTTTCCAAAAAATCTTCATCCGAGCTGATAGTTTCTTTTGTCTCAACTGTTTCCTCTTCTACAGGGTCGAGTCTCTTTGCCTTGAAAAAACTCGGACTCACCATCTCTTTGTGAGTTCTTGCTATCCTAGTTATAACTGCTGTAAAAAAGGAAATGTAACTTACTAATTTCAAAAACTTCTCGAAAAAAATGAGCTCTTGAAACATCTTGGATGGGGAGTTATAGTTTGATCGCACGGTAAAAATGAGCTGTGAATTACACCCTATTTATAGGGGTTAAGAAAGATGAAAATAAGAAATTTTCAAATTTTGAAACGCTCGTCTCTCTCTCTCTTTCTCTCCCCTCATAAATGATTGATAGTTCGTCTAACACCTTCCAAAAGAGTAGCATATCAGTCATCCTTAATTGACGCATTGTCTTCTCACAGCACTATGGGTTGCCACGTATATCCTTTGGTCACTTCGAGGTAGAACCTCGAAAAAGAATAGTTTCTAAAACTCCTCATTCTTTCCAAAGTTGGGAGATTTATTGTGGATAACTCAGCATCTCGGATAAGAAAATATTTTAGATATCTTGACTTACATGTCTTTGTCAAGGGTTCATCTCAGGATAACCCATCTACTCGAGGTGTAAAAAGTCTTAACTAATCATTATGATATGATTAGTGATTGATATGATTGATATGACAATCGACCAAACTATAAGTTAGACCTACAACTGGCATTGATGCCACGTGTAATTCTACGAGATTAGACTACCAGTAGACCTCATCATTCCACCACCTATCTCCTCTAGTATAAATACCGACTTCTTGCTCATTTGAAAAGTATGCAATCCAACTCACTCATATAACTCCCGACAGTTTCTGACTTAAGCATCAGAGTAAATTGGGAGATTTAGCCCTGGCCACTTCTTGTTATTATAGGTGAGCTCGTTTGGCGTTTAACCTCAATTCAACTTGCTGGCCCTCACCTCGTCAGGTAGAACATATGTATGTCACCTAGGTTCGAAAGACTGAAAATTGGTTGAATTGGTGGTTGATAAGTTTTCCCTAAATTTTGATGCGAAGGTTGAGAAGTCTGGTCTTTATGACATTGACTACAACGGAGCCAAAGTAAAAACTATTGCTATACCACGTAGCAATTGGGCGATATATAGGCACTTCCCAACCACTACAACTAAGCCAAAAAAATGCTGTAATTGCCATTTTCTCCTCTTAATATTGTTTGGATCTCTTTCTTGTTTTTTTTTCTTAATATTGGTTGGATAGTTTCTTTTTTCTTGATAGTTTTAGCCGAGAAGCATAGGGACTTGTACATGGGTGGTTGGGTGTGTCTACCCATAGGAACAGGACGACACATTTAGTTTAATGAAGAGGATGAAAAAGGTTGCTCTACTTCTTTACCTAGAGCAACTGGAAGACACATTTGCTTTATTGATGAGGATAAAGAAGGTTGCTCTACTTCTTTGCCTAAAGCAACTAGAATACATATTTGCTTTAGTGATGAGAATGAAGAAGATTGCTCTACTAATCTATGTAGAGGAACAGGAAAACACTTACGCTTCAATTCAGATTCGGAGTTTCCTTGACTTACTCTTCAATTCGGGATTTCCTTGATCTTTGGCTATAAAGTGTAAAGAGCTGCTGTAAAGATTGATAAAGGTTTCTAATATATTAATTAAACACATATTGCTCTCTTTTTATTTCTTTGAGCATTTACTTCTTTGAGCATTTAATATGAAGAGCTGCTATAGAGGTTGATAAAAGGTTTTTGATACACGACTGCTGTATAGAAGAATTAGATGTTAATGAGATGTAGATAGATACTAATTGAGTACATATTGCGATTTCTTTCGTAGTCAGAACCTTGAAATCCTTCCTATACTAAAATCTGGGGTTTGCAATTAGATTTTAATTGATTGGAATTGATTTTGCCCCTTTATTGTGTGGGCGAATTCGTTATTTTGCCCCTTTATTAAAGGTTTTTTTTTTTTTGTCAATTTGGGGGTTGTCTGCTGATGTGGACTTGGCATGTATTAGTGGGGAGTGCTAATTATCAATTGGGAATTGTTTGTGGCTGTAGTGAAATGATGAAGATGGTCACACATGTATTTTTGCTCCTCAACTATGGATAAGTCTTAGATTTATGATTAGGGATTTTATTGTCTTTGTTGGCCGGAATAAAGACACGGTCATTACTTTGGACTGATTCCAAGCAGTGGCTAGCAGTTGATGCTCGATTGTTTTTTCTGTTTCAGAAAAAAGGGAGACCGCCTATTTCGTAGAGCTTCCAAGTGGTGAACGATGTGGTGGGGACTAACGTAGGTGCCTAATTTGTTTTTCTTGCACCGCTTTTGGTTGCTGTTGGATTGAGAAGAAGAGGTGATAACTACTATCTGATGGTTGGTAGTAAAATCCAAACGTTTACCCTTTATCCCACCTCCACCTCTTCGTTGTAGTCCAATAAACTTGCTACTACTTGCCTCTTCTTTCCTCTGTTTTGCCTCAGTTTTTTGCTTTATTTTTTTGGCAATTTTCTTTCGCCTTCTTCTCTTGCTCCTCTGGTCTCCTTTAAGCTTTAATGCTGTTGGTGGTGAATTAACTATAGTGAGTAATTTTGTGATAATTTTTTCCATTTATATTCATAATTAGAAGGGAAAATCGTCCAAAACGTCCCTCACATTTTATAAAATGACTTTTTTCGTCCCTCACTTTTAAAAGTGTAATTTTATGTCCCTTACATATTCACATCAGTCAAATTTAGTCCCTAACTAGATTTCCGATCATTTTTTGGCCGGAATCTATCACGTGCAAGGCACTTTATCATTTTTGAAGGATAAATTTGTCAAATTATATTTTACATAATCTGATCTATAGTCCTCCACATTTTATAAAATGATTTTTTTCATCCCTCACATTTCACAAAATAAATTTCTCCATCCCTCACATTTCAAAAAATGAAATTTTCATTTCTCAATAATTATGTGTGTGAATACATTTTTTTAAACACAGGTATATGTCTATTTGATTTTGCTTAATAATAATAGCATAAACACATGTATGTAATTGGGCCCAACTTGTGGGCTATCTTCTCTTTTTGTATGATTATGACTAATATTTACCAATAGAACCTTAATTTGCATATTCTTATTGTATTTTGACCGAAAATAGCTTTATCGGCCAACTTGACAATGAATGCAAGATTTTTTACTAGCTAATACCAAATGAAATCAAATGATCACGTATAATATATGGTATTTACATTGTTAAGTGAAATCAAATAGACACATACATGTGTTTATACTATTCGTATTATTAAGCAAAATCAAATAGATATATACATGTATTTAAAAAAAATTGTATTCACACACATAATTAGTGAGGGATGGAGAAATTCATTTTGTGAAATGTGAGGGATGAAAAATTATTTTATAAAATGTGAGGGACGAAAAAATTTATTTTATAAAATGTGGGGGACTATAGATTAAATTATGTAAAATATAATTTAACAAATTTACCCCTAAAAAATGATCACGTGCCTTGCAGGTGATAGATTCTGGCCAAAAAATGATCGGAAACCTAGTTAGGGACTAAATTTGACCGATGTGAATATGTAAGGGACATAATATTACACTTTTAAAAGTAAGGGACGAAAAAAGTCATTTTGCAAAATGTGAGGGACGTTTTGGACGATTTTCCCTAATTAGAATTGTGAGTACATTTTTCAATGGTTCTTATTGTTCACAAATAAAATTGTATATAATTTTTTTTCTAATAGTTGCAATCTTTTGGATGTACAAGTCATAAGTGTGGTGGTTAATTGTAGGATATTCCACAATCGTAACCTTGCCTCTTGTTGTATTAATGAAGATAGAACTAGCGAAGGTCAGTTCTACTGCTTTTCAAGTGGTACCGTCGTGGGTTGCTGGTGAACTCTCATAATCATAATAAGGATTTAGAAGAATTGGAATCTTGATTAAAATCTGAAATTTGGATGTTGGGGTTTCTAACTAACTTTATTGTATTATTTTATTCGTTAGTCTAACTTCAGGGATTTTAGGAATTACATATCATATGGCCAAGAACATACATGCTTTTAGTATGACGACATGCTATCTTTCCTTTGATGAGATATGGGTGGCTATATAGCCATCTTTCCTTGATTGACATTAGGTTTAAGTAGTGTATACATTGTTTTGATACTTTTTTGATAGAAAGATCATTTTATTCAAATAAATCTACATTAATGGTAAAAAATACATCAAACAAACATGACACAAATACATATATATCTGAAATCATTAGATATAACAGATCTGAAAAAAAATATAAATAAAGACAACATTGATGCTCATATGTATCTTCTATGCAGATGAATCACTATAATTCAATACATCAATGTATGTCTACTGACAATCAGATCTGATTAAAATTGATTATACATTGTTTTGGTGCTGATTATGGTAAATGGTGGACTGTTCCTTTTAGTATTACAATTCTTGCTTCAATAGTTCTTGGCTTGATTGAAGTTCAAGCACAAAATGAACAATTGATGGTAATTAGTGGACTACTTTAATTTTTTTGTTTTTGGCTTCAGCAATTCTTGGTTTGCTTGATTATTATTGTTGTCAAGGCATATTAGTTGTTTGAAGATGAAAGTTTTCTAATGTTAAATGAATGGTTGTGCAGCCGAGGATGCATAGTTAAAATGTACAGGTATTACCATAAAATCAACCATCTTGCTATTATGTATTTTTTTGAATCATATGTATGGCTGCCCTTGAACAATACTATAGCAACTCCTAGCTGCATAAATGCACCAAAACAAAAGTAGAAATTTTTGGCTCCATTCCAAAAGTTTCAACTTTAGTTTAGAGCCCACTTAAATAATTCATCTAATAATGTATGAATACTTTCTAGCTGATTTTACGTGGCTTCAGAGGCTGTATACCTTTTAAGCTTCATGTGGCCCATTGCTTTAGACTATTGAATTCAAATAGTTTCAAATTTTCACGTCTTGTACAAAATTTAAATATTTTTGACAATCTTTTATTTTAGATATACGTTTAAGTCATCAAATTTATAGAAACCAATGTGTTGGATGCTATTTCTTTAACCCAAACCGCTAATGATGAAAACTTGAGGGAATTTGCTCAAAATGGATTAAGCATTCCCTTGAGGAGCTCAAATTTCATGTTCATATTACATTTTCCCTATTGGCATGCTATGATGCACGTAGGCTAGCTAATAAAGCTGTTATGGATGCTTAAGTTTTGGTTATTTTGTTTGCAACAACTGCATTTTTTTTTATTTCACACTCTCATATAATCTATTATATTGTGTCTAAAAAGTATTTGCCCTCAACCTCATTGAGCGGCTTCATGGGTCACTTCAACTGCTCCAGTTACGCTTGTTGATTGTTTCTACATTGTTGTCACAATAGTTTTAAGTTTTTGCTATCTATTTCTATACTCACACGTCTAGAATTATATTTTGTATATTATAGATAGCTTGTAGAAAGGAATGCATACTTATAATGGTTTGTTGATTGGAAATTTATATAGGGCAAATAGTACTTTACCCCCCTATAGTTTATTATTTTTGTACATAATATCCCTATAATTTCAAAAGTTATACATAACACCCTCATGGTTTCAAATAAAGTGTCAAAATAACGAAAATGATTATTCGTAACAGAACCTATAAAAATGTCAAAATTACTCTTGTTTAAAAATTAAAATGGTTGAAGTAACCAAAATATATAAGTATTATATACATGACACACTAACCCCGCATGGTTTTATATTTTACAATATAACCCCCTTATGGTTAATACTTTACTATATAACCCCCTTATGATTTTCAAAATATACATATTATCCCTTTGTAGTTAATAAATAATTGGAAGTGTGATCCATGTTTACTTGCTCATGGAATTTTTCTATCTGATGAAACCTTTTTCCCTGTTTTGGGGAAAATTGCGCTGCAATACCAGGAATACTAATCAAGATCAGTCTTTAATCTTTTGTGTGTGCGTGTGGATGAGCAATAATGAAACCTATAATTAAAGCACTCTAATTTTGATTGTTAAAGTCGATATTATGGTCCAGTGGAGATAACTTACATGCAATTTCAAGAGTATCAAGAACTTTCATCACGGAATAGAATCTTCAACAAAAGCCATTAGTTGACCAGACTGATCACACAAGCGGCATAAAGAATAGGAAAACCAAAAGAAAATACCCCCCAGTTAAAAAGTTGTAATCCTCCAAAAACGCATTCTTGAGCAACTCGTGTATCATACATAGAAATTTAATATACATATTACAAAATGCAATACATGAGATAGACTACGTTCAAACAAATTTCATGCAGTCTTAGCCAGTTGGCTGGTGGGATGCCAGATGTAATAATAAACTTAAAATAGCGACTAGGTGGTAAAGTCATCTACTCTGGAAAGGAGCTAAAGTTTCTAGATCAGGTGTAAAAGTTTGTTAAAGAGATATGAGTAAATCTGTAGAAGTTGGGGGACTGGGTTTGAAGAGGATTTCACTATGGAACAAAGCCATGTTGATTAAACATATTTGGGACATTACTTTGAGAAAAGACTCTCTATGGATAGCTTGGGTACATCCTATAAAGCTCAAAAATCAATCCTTTTGGGCTGTACCTATTCCTCAGGATAGCTCTTGGTTTTGGAGGAAACTTCTTCAGCTGCGACCACTTGTTCAATATCAGATTAAGTATATTGTTGGTAATGGTGCCAGCACTTCCTTATGGTATGATAATTGACACCCAAATGGGCCTTTGATAAACATTTATGGAGAACATATTATGAAACAGTTTGCAAGCACTCCTCAAGCTAAAGCAGCAACAACTATTGAGAACAACAGGTGGAAATGGCCCGAGGGTAGGAGACATACAAATGCTGTAAATGAGATTATCCAAGCTCTTCCTCCAGATGATCATTTGGGTAGCTCTTGTCCTGACTCGGATCGTTGGTTAGCTGATAGTTCAGGAGTTTTCACTCTCAAATCAGCTATGAGATTACTTGTCGCCGAGGAGCACTTTGTATCTTGGCATCAGTTGGTTTGGTTTAAACACTCCATTCCTAGACATTCTTTTGTTTTATATGATGTTGTGTTTGAATCGACTGAATACTAAGGATCGCTTGGTGTAGTGGGGAGTAATTTCTGATCCATGGTGTCCATTGTGTACAACTGCTTATGAATCATGTGAGCATTTGTTTTTCCAATGTAACTATGCTGCTTATGTTTGGTCTAGAATTCAGGAATCGCTACTGATGTATAGGGGAGCACTTTCGTGATCTAGGGAGTTGAAATGGTTGGAACATCACCTTAAGAAAAATTCCTTCTCTAATCAATTTCGTAAGTTAGCTGTTGAAGCAATTGTGTACCAGATTTGGAAGGAAAAGAATAGACGCGTGTTCAAGCAAAAGGGGGTTGATGCTACTGTAATCATTCACTTGGTTTGAGGAACTTCGTAGTTATGTTAGTACTTGGAAAAATGTAACAAACACCAAAGAAAATTGGGAAATTAGTGTCATCTGGAATCTTTCTCAAAGTATCTTTTGCAGCTAGTGGGGTTAGGTTGTTATAGTAGTTCATAGATGAATATACTTGATTTGAGGATATTTTGTAATACTGCAATTGCAATGTGAATTGCTGCTCTACTGCAGTGTATTTAATGGTTACAGCAATAAAAGTCACAGATTTACCCCAAAAAAAAAAAAAGTCATCTACTCTTCAACCAGTAAAAGGGGTATCGAATACCAATTCAACTTGAAGCACAAGGGGAACAAGCATGAGCTTAAACAAAATTCTCACTTAGCACTATATCAACTAAGATTGTTGATGGCCAGTACACAATTTGAGAAGAGAGATTTAAGTCAATGCGATTCTCATAAAGATAGAACATATTCCTTTCCCAAAAAATGTTGGAGTGAAGTTAGAGGCAAAGGTGAGCTGCGACTTCAAGCATCTCATCCGGTACATAAGTCTTCACCTTCAGCAGTCTTGTCCATCCATCACCTTTAGCTGGAGATATGTATTTCAGTCCAATCAACAATCTGGGAAGATCAACCTATACATCAGCCTGGCTTTATGGCCAGCATTAATTATTGGTGGTGGTGATAGCAGCATGGCAGGAATGGGCTGAGGTGGACTGTTTTTGACACTTAACCAGTGCCTTTGCATACACGTTGGAAGTAAACACAACATAATGCGTAAAACCATTATTTGGTGTCCAAGTTTCCAATGCAAAATTATGTGCGCTCAGAAAACATTAGATAGCCATTATCAAAAAAAGAAAACATTAGATAGCCAATAAGTCCGATTAAGTAAAACAGGAAAATAGATGATAGAAAATATCTTCGAATATTTAGAAGCCAATATTCAGCCACAGAGAAAACTGCCAAGGATGCTAAACAAGGATTTCATACTTGTGTGTAAACAGCGTTAGCAATCAGAGTAAGTCACGGTCCTCCAACCTGTTGAGTGTGGCATCCTGTTAGCCTCACTTTGAAAGCCTATCAACTATATGTTGGTCCCTTTCATCCTTAACTGCAATGCCATAGCCTGCGGTACGGGTCTCTTCCTATCTAAAGACGGCAATTTTTAGTGTTTTGCAATTTGTTGCTCTTCTGTGTGGCTTCTGGTTGCTGCAATATTCCTGTTTCTAGTGTGCTTCTGCTTCTGTACTTCCGCACCTTGATCAATTCCATCCACTCATCATGTTGCCAACTATAAGCACGAAAAAGAATAGTAATTATCTAAAATTGGAAAGAAAAAAAAAAGAAGAAAACAGTTTAGGCAAGACAGAAAAGATTAACGATGGCTAATGGCTTCCTTCCCTAGTTAAAAACACATCCCACCTTTTCAAGTTTATTTATAAGGAACAAGAAATATTTATTTCCATGTCCTACTCATCATAAAATCATGATAAAACTAGAAGCAATTTTTCGTGGACTGTAATCTAATTATACACAAGAAGGGAGCATTGCTTGCATTTAAACATCATAGGCAAAAATGAAAGAAGCAGGAAAATAAACAAGAGATAATCCTCTGCTCGCCGGAATTTAGTCAAATTTAGAACATGCAAAACTGTATACCGAAATATGGTCCACTTTCAAGTATCACAATAGAATTATAATACAAAATTTGGTTTAACAGAAACTATTTTCCAACCTAATGGAGGATAAACTTGCCATTCTTAAGGCAGGCAGCTTTCTAAATCTCCTCAAGCTTAGGGCGTGCTGGCAGTTGGAGATTCACTGCAAGCGAGAGCTTCATCATTATCTGCTCAATTTAAAAAGAATCGGGCAAGATACGCTTTGCTCCATGTGATTTAGCAATTTTTCACATAACCCCTATAGTTTCAAAATCTGTATGTAACCTCATCATAGTTTGTATTAAATTGTTAAAATAACCGAAAAAATAATTTGTAACAGAACCCATATAAATATCAAAATTACCTTTGTTTAAAAATTAAAACGGTTGAAGTGATCAAAATATATAAACATAATAAACATGATACTGTAACCCCGTATGTTTTTATATTTTACTATATAGATCATTTATGGTTTAATGCTTTATAATATAACCCCCTTATGATTTTCAATATATATATATAATCCCTCGTGGTTAATAAATAATTTTCAACTTTATATAGGGGTAGTTTTAATATTTTAGTTAACTCCGTTATGGAATGCAAATTCTATCATTTTGACACTTTAATCCAAATTATGAAGGGATTATGTATAGTTTTTTAAATCATAAGAAAATTATGTGAAAAATGATAAACCACAGGAGGCAAAGTGTACATTGCCCAAAAGAATAAGCAATAATGCCAATTACATAATAAACAAGCAGATTAATCATAGCAACCAACTGGTTCTTAGTCTATATTATCAATTTTGAGCTCTTGACTAATTTTCTGATTAGCCTTCTGCAGTTTACATATTGGATTCAATTCCATTTTTTTTTACTTGTTACAACGCCGTATCACTTTCCATCGCAGCTGTATTTTGGACCTTTGGTAAGACAATCGTTTCATCAGTTTATGGCCAAAATTAGGTCACAAATACAGGAAAATTAGATATAAAAATTAAGATAATGTAACCACAATTCATACGTAGGCCTTATTCTCTACTACTGATAAGTTGATTTTAGATAATCAAAATTAAAAAGCGCTAAAATAGATATTTCTGATTTTCAACCTTTTTAGACTCAAAAAATCCAAATCAAGATTTGAAAAGTAGTTGAGAATATAACAAAATAATTTTTTTAAAGTTAAAATTTAAAATCAGTTGAGAACAAAACCGCACAAATCTATGTGAATTACACAATGAAAAGATTACATAAATAATTTGTGATGAATTGTAACCTTTTTCAAAAGATTGTACATCACCCCGAAATGATTACTAACTCAATCGTTTCTACCCATTCCCCTGTGTTGCGTCAGTCAAGGAAGAAGCCTCAAATAATTTTTGAGGACTGCTAAAGTAAGAATTTCGCAGTTCCATAAATTGGTTTCAATTTTCATTGAGAAGACTTTAATTAATAGTTGAGGTTGAAGTTTCAAAATTTAGAGGAGTTAAATTCTAATCCTAATTTTTCCATCTGGCGACTCAAATGATTAAATCTCATCCTCTCCGGCTAAAAAATTATTTAAAAAAAAAACTCAAAGTTGAGTGCAATGTTAGAGAATTCCAGGGGCATCATTGCCCTGATCCTTGGGCCAGTGTCTCTATCCAGATAGCAAACCTTTTCGTGGCATGCCCCAATAACAGAAGAAATTACAGAATTGATGCATGTGGCATGTTCAAGACCCACCCATTGATTTGGTGGGTGATTTGGTTTATAATTATGGGTTAAAAACAAAAAAGCCAGGTATACCTAGTACACCGTGGTTTCAAAACATACAAAACGACACCTCATGTTTTGAATTAAATTGTAAACTAACAGAATTCGTTAAATTTAGCGAAAATGACGGTTTTGATCGTTAAACTTACCAAATTCCGTTAAGTTTTCCGTTAATTTTACCAAATTCTGTTAAGTTTTCCATTAAATTTACTGGATTCCGTTAAGTTTAACGAATTCTGTTAGTTTACAATTTAGTTCAAAACATGAGGTGTTGTTTTGTATGTTTTGAAATCACAGGGGGCTTTTCTGTATATTAGGTATACTATAGGGGGCTTTTTTGTTATTAACCCTATAATTATTCATTCTCTTACTTTTGAAGATCCAAGCTTAATAGATGCTTTTGATTGAAAAACGCACATTAATTATTACTTCTAAACTAATCACTGTAGGTATAAGTACAACGTGGCCAGGTTCTTCAATATGAAGGTACTGGGTCTATACTATAAACTAGACAAACTCATCTCGCCGTCTGCTTACATTTAACACTTTGTCTAGAAGTTGGAACAGTGGAATGATTCCGAGCCTTAAGTATTACTACCTCATTTCGTAGTTTGACTTTGAAGTTTATTATTATGTAAGCGAAGTTTATTATTATGTAAGCGAAGTTTATTATCAACTAAGCTTGAGGTTTGGGATATAAATGAATATAATCAAATTAAATATTGTAGTGTTTAAATTTATTTGATTATTTTATCAAACTTGAAACTGAGTCCCAAATTTGGTTTGTTTATCTATTGACTTGAATTTAAATGAGTTTTTGTCGAGGCAAACTCGAGTAATTTGAGTTTTTTATCTATAAATTTTAATTTATGCTAAGCGAGCCAAACTTGGACTGAGTTTGAAAATTTTTCGAATGCAAAATGTTATTCAAACTTGGTTTGATAGGTTGATTAGCCAAATTCGAACAAATGCTTATGGAACGAACTCGATTTGAGTATCAGGTAATTTAGTTCATTTTTTAACACTACTTAAAATTTTTAAAAATTTAGAAATTGTAGGTTTATTATTTCTAAATGTGATTTAAGCCTAACTTTCTCTAAATGTAAGTTTAGTCTAATTTTATACAAGTATTAATATATAACTCTTTGTAAGTTAGTTTTGTGCCAAATAATAAGAGTATCTTGTATATAGTATATAGTATCCCATCATGGAAGCGTTATGCACTATATATATACATAAAAGAGATTAGTTGTAACCTTATAATATGAAAAGAAAAGGATTAAGAAAAGCATCGAGTTTAGACAGTTTAATTGGGATACGTCTTTGTGTTGGGCCCTTTTACTTTTCGCGAACATCTTCATTGTTTCTTTCGTAGCGGCCACGGCAGTTCCAGATTAGGGGAAACCCCAATAAAGGAAAGAAACTAAAATGTACAACTTCATTTCTTGGAAACTTGAATGGGACAACCAGATTTTTCATTTAAAAAAAGGGATAATTTCAGCTCCCTCAAAGTTTTTTTGACAATTACACTTAAATACCCTCTAATATTGAAAATTACACTACCCTCCCTTTTCAAATAGATATGATCAAATGTTGCCATCAGTAGTTTCCAAATGACCAAATTGCCTTGAAAAAGTAGTGCATTTTCTGCTATTGAAAAAAAAATGAGGAAACGAAATTGCATCAAATTAATTTTTGTCTACTTCTTGGCGCCAATTTGCTAATCGCATAAGAACTTGAGCCAAGATGTTCTATAGAATTATTATTGTGAGAAAACTAATCTGGTTTTGATAAGAGAGAACTCCAAAGATCGGAGTCTCCTCGAATTAGTGATCATTTACCTAATGTGAAAAATCAAACTAATTGTCGTCTTCCGCTGCTCACTTCTTCTTCTTCGGTGCCATTATACCACTTGAAATAGTCACATTTGGCACAATAGAAATATAATCTATCTAGATTTCTTTCACTTTCTGAAATTCTAATTATTGCATTGCATTCTAGGCCACAAATTTTGTTTTTGATTCTCAATGATGTTCCTCCATGAATTAAGTTCCTATGATAACTTGATGAAGACCCACTTATTCTTCAATTGCCGTACTAGTCAATGCATACCTCTAATACTTGATGAAGGTCATAACTCATTTCACAAAAGAATGCTTTCCTTGAAAAAAGAAATGCATGTTTTTCACACTTTCTCTAGTTTATATGCTGCCAAGATAGAGTCGTTGTAATTGATAGTGCAACTGCTCTTCTTGATTTTAACAATCAAAAGTTGACTTTTTTATATATAGTTTTTGTTGTCCTGAGAAAATCATTGGAGGGCTAAATTTTTTTCCTTTTTTTATTTTGTTACTTTCATTAAAAAAAAAAAAAGTGGTACATATTTTCTCCTACACACATTGAGGGCAATTTTGGTAGAAAATTATGTGTCAATACTTTTTCTCAATCTTTAAGGAAGTTTTTCCTAACAAGGGCTGAAGTAGTTATAAAAAAATGTCATTGAAGAGGCGGACAATGTAATTTTTAATATTAGAAGGTATTTAAGTGCAATTATTAGAAATTTCGAGGGCAGTTTTCAAAATTATCCCGTAAAAAAATTTTGTCAATTTGCCACCCCACATCACGCCCAATCTGCCTCCTGGTTCTCCGGACCTTTTCTTAATTTTTTTAAAACAAATTTACTATAAGTTCCTGAATAAAAGATGTCAACAGACTGGTAGACATTTCCCAACTAACTCATATATCTTGAATCTTCCATTTCATAATAGGGTTTATCTAACTTTTTGACCAGTAGAGGTTTATGCAAAACCAAGACTAATGTGCCAATATTGTAATAGGAATATGTCTATATATTTGGTACCCTTAGCGCACTAAAAGAAGTGGATTAGGTGCTTCTTTTATACAAAAAGTGATTAAAAAATGTGTCGAAAAAATAATTTTATGAAAACTCGCAATCTAAATAATGTTACATTTCACTACACTGCAATGCTCATAGCCATCAGGTTCTTATCTAGTAAAGAATTAGAAGAAGTCTTTTTTTTTAAGAAGACGTATTTTTTTATTTTCTACCTTTTGTACTTCCACACAATTTAACATTATAAACTTTTTTTTGAAAAATTTGATGTCCTTTCAATCAACACATATATCATAAAAAGCAGCCACCAAGTCATTTTAGGTGGTGTTAAAGCTCGCTTGCAGTTATGATAGAAGGAGAATGCAAGCATTTTGGCTGCATTAGAAAGCTTTCCACAGTTTATATCAAGGTCACCAATTGCCTGAATTCCTACCAGTTAATTGAACTCTTAAAAAATTAGACTAATGTTAAAAAAAAAAACCATTATTTTTTAGTGAAATTTTGGTTAATGATTGATACGTGTAAATATTAGACCACTTATGCCCTCTATAAACAAAAAGAAGATAAAAGAGAGATAAAAGATTAACCCGAATAATATAAAATTTCAAAATTTAAATTTAACGTACATGCTTGATGGTAGTGATCTTTTAAAGTATATAAACAAAGAAAACTGCTTTGGAAATTGCTTGGGGTCAACTGTCATTTGCCATCTTGTCTCTCCACTTGTAACTTACCTCATAATGAAAAATAAAACAAATTAAAAGAAGAAAGGGAAAAAGGAAAACTATAAATATACATATACATATACACACATATATATATATATATATATATATATATGTAAAAGGACTTTATTATATACTCCGTACATTTTTTTAAAAAAAATATTTTGAAACGTTTTTTTTTTTTATGAAACATGTTAGGCAACACTTGTTTTCTCTTCTATCTAGGGCTGCAAACGAGTCGAGTCGAGTCGAGCTTTGGCTTTATCGAGTCGAGTCTTGACTTAATTTTATCGAACTTGAACTCGAACTCGAGCTCGACGAGCTGGCA
The DNA here is from genome assembly GCA_023065735.1 of Coffea humblotiana. Classification (NCBI taxonomy): domain Eukaryota; kingdom Viridiplantae; phylum Streptophyta; class Magnoliopsida; order Gentianales; family Rubiaceae; genus Coffea; species Coffea humblotiana. Next base: position 24,170,637 of record CM041209.1, on the reverse strand, counting down.
ATTTTAAAACTCGAGCTCGAGCTTGAAAAAAATAAAAATAATTATTTTATTTTTTAAAAAATAAATAAAATAATATTTTTTTAATAAATAATAAAATATTAAGGATATTTATGTAATTTTACTATTAAAATAAAATATATATATATATATATATACTCGAGCTCGCGAGCCGAACTTAATATTTTGAGCTCGAGCTCGAGCTCGATTTTGACTCGACCAGCTCGAGCTCGATATTATTCGAGCTCGATTCGATTCGTTTGCACCCCTACTTCTATCTTACTCTTGGACTTGTCCCACCACTTGAAAAAGACCAGCCAACCAACTCAAAGTCTATGGGGAAGTGGCACAATACTGTGATCGAATTGGTTAAGTGTACTAAATTTAGACAATGAAATGACCTACTAAAGACGACGCTTTTGTAATCCACATGTTTTTGGCGATTTTGAGCCGCATAAAAGTTTTCAAGCTAATAAATTACCAAAATTGTTTTAGTAGGAAGAGAAGAACCATGTATGTAGCCATAGCCCTTAGGTGGTAAGATTTGGTTTACAAGTCAAATTAGTATATGATTAGTTGACCCTTTTAGTATTTAATCTGTTGTGGTAAGAATCGATTGCGACTGAATAATCAAACAATCTACATGTAGATAATCAACTTGGAAGTTGTGAGTAATTCCACTTTACTCCCTTAACTAAAAAAATAAGAACTTTTCCTCCTAAAACTAGCATTCAAATCATTCTAATACAAATTTTGTTTGCAAAACCAATGGAAAACCATATCACCCTTTAGGTGAGATACTGAGTGTGCCAAAAGAAGGGGAAAAACAACGTCATAGGAAACAAATTAGCCATATAAATCGCTATTAAAAGTAGAGAAAATAGGAAAGTATCTTTAAAAAAAAAAAAAGAAGAGTAAAATTGATCTTGGTAGGGTATTTGTCTTCTACTTTGCATGTAAAATGATCAAGCATTCAATCAGTTGAAATTATCTACTGAATATGGTTTATTGAGTAGATGTAAGTACTAGAAGTTGGGAAAAGGAAAGTTTTCATGCTCCAAGAACAACAAAAGCGAATTGAGGTAAAGATCTTTTGCAAAATAATATTTGTTATAGATCGAGTGTAAAAGACAAGTGTTTGACAAGGCGTGCTTATGTTACAATTTGTATGATGCCATCTTACAATTTGTTACAATTTTTTGAGTTCGCATTTTGGCGAAAGTGTCTCTTGTATAAGGGCAAAGTGAAAAGAGCTTTGAACATAAATGTAAATGTATGTAGTATGAAACCGAGTTTCTTTTCATTTCAAAGCTTTGACCATTCAACTCAATTAGCATACTCCGTTTGGATTGTTATTTTTTTTAGAGTTTTTATAAAAAAATATTATAACGATTTGATGTATGTAAAATAAAATATTAATTAAAAAATATATTTATAGAAAACATAAAAAACTGCAATCTGAACAAAAATTTGCTTTAAGACAACTCAATTGGAGAGTAATTCAAGACTACCTGACAAAGATTTATGTTAAACTTTTGTTACACCTTCCTAAAAAAAAAAAAAAACTTTTGTTACACATCTGGTATACCAAAAACCAAATTAAATAAATACATAAATAAACAAACAAACAAGGCATACCAAATCTAATAAGGATAATTCCTCCCTTGAGGTTTATGCTAATATCACTTAGCACCTTTAAAGTTTCAGAAATATTACTTACTTCCCTATTAGTGAGATGGGATCACTAATCACTATCATAGTACAAATTGACAAAATTGCCCTCACTATTATAGCAATTCTATAGACAAAAAAATGAAGAGAAAAATCAAAATCACTAAAATAAAATGGCTATTTTAACTTTTTTTTCCCACTTAAGTCATCCCACTTATTTAACCGTCCTACGTTAACTGTGTATTAAATTATCCTTGAAAATTATTTAAGCAAATAAATCTTGAAGAAAAAAAAATCTAAGTTGATAAAGACAATGGCTATTCAATAATTATTTTTGCACTTAAATAACCCTTTCCCTCCAACTTTCTTAATCCTCCAGCAACAATGTTATATTAAATCACCCTTACTCCTCTAACATTTGTTGAAGCAAAAAAAAAAAAGGAAGAGAAAGTACCAAAATCCATGAAAAGAATACTATTATAACAACTATTTTTGCACTTAAATATCTCTTTCCCCCATTTTTAATTCTCTAATGCAAACTTTTATATTAAAATACCCTTGTTATTCTAACAATTATTTATGCAAAAAAATTTCAAAGATTATAAATCGAAAAAGTGACTACTCTAACAATTATTTTTCTATTTAAACATCTCTCTCCTCTATTTTTTTAGTCTCATACACCAATCTTATATTGGATTTTATTCATTATTCTAATAATCATACAGGCAAAAATAATCTAGGAAAAATCAAAATGAAAAAAAAAAAATTCTAAGAATTATTGTCGCACTTAATACCCCCTCTCCCCTTCTTAAATTTTTTTAAGTCCTCCCATACAAATCTAATATTAAGATCAATTTGATAGAAAATTCAAGATAAGACAATACAAAAAGGTAGCTTTGGAAGGAAAGTATATCTCTCTCCTTACATGATTATTATAGGAATACTTTTAGGATATTTGGGGGGGGGGACATTGTTACAAAAGGCGTGATTCCGAGGGGAGGCAAGTGATATTTCAAAAACTTTAGAGATACTAATTGAATATTAGCACAAACCTCAGGGGTAGACTTCTGAAATTATTCCAAACTAACAATACTACGAAACAAACAAGGGATGAAAACTAGGGGCTGACAATCCTGACATAAGTTCACCTGTCATTGTTCATGTCAAAAACTCCAAAATGCACTTGTAGCCGCAGCACCTAGAAAGGCTAAATCAATCACAATTATTTAATTCTACAATTTCTTGATTCAACTAGTAGTAGCTTTCTTCCCACGCGCCATATTTAATTCCACTATATCCAACCCCAAAAATGGTCCATAGTCCATACATGTCTGCTTGGGATTATTGTACTAAATAGCCAGGAAACTCCAAACTCTCTTAACTCTGCAAAAAAAAAAAAAAAAAACCTTCATAGCAGATCAGCAAGATCCATCCAAGATCAGATTTTTTTCCCCTGAGAAGAAGGGACTGATTAACTAGTCCGGTTTACTTAATTATTTGTTTTGTTCTGAAAGAGATGCTGCACTTTTTCTTTGCTGTGGCTTTCTCAGCAGCGCCCCTGATCCTTTATGTCCCTCCAGTAAGAAGCTTAAATTTGTTTCTGGAGACCATGGAAGATCTTTGGAGGGAATCAAGTTTGTATACAAATGGGGTGTATCCCGTGTACGGTATGCTTGTTCTAGGATCTGGAATTGTATGCTTTGTATCACTACTAGGTGAAGGAATAAATGACTAAAGTTCTTATGGTTTTTGTTTGATGATCAGAGTAGAGGGTTGTTTGTACATAATCTTTCTGGCCTTTTCTTTATGTCATTCGGTTCTGATTTTGCTGTTAATTTCTTCGTTTCTTGTATTGGTGTTGTGGGCTGTAGTTTCCATAACTTGGTGTAATAATGAAGCGTTGCGGCATCTTTGTACAATGGTAGTTGTATGGAAATCCAAGAGAATCAATAAGAGTTTGATCAATCGTTTCAAAATTGTGTGTGTTTTCTGACTGAATCTTGCTGTGATGCTATCTTGTTTTTCCGGGCTAATTTATGCTTATTGCCCTGCATTAGAGGGCATCATTTTTGGTCTAATTTGCCCATCATGTTATCCAGGACATGAATTATGGTACAAAACTTCTTGTGTTAGGCATTATTTTGTGTAATTGCATCTGACAATTATTAAGGGTCTCAATCTCTCAACAACACATTGCATTGGAAGAAATTACTGCCACATTTCAAAGTATCAATATTTGGACTGAGGGGAAAGCTGCATAGTTTATATATATATATATATATAATATTCATTATGGTCATTTTGGAAAAAGAGGTGGGGTTTGTTGCTTAAACACGTTGCCGTTTGGATTAACAGATGATTATAGTTTATAGTGCCGTCTGTATGCAAAATTTCAGATTCTCCATTTATACTAATCATGTAAGTGTGGACAAGTTTGTCATTAGTATTTGGCTTTGATTATTTATTAATTAACATCGAAAAGACACCTGCTTTGGATGTGATTTTGATGTAATTGGTACCTATAAGGGGTAGGTGGAGATAGGAAGAAACAAAAGGGGTCTAAAGATTGTTCAAAATGTGGTTGGCATCCTGATAAAGTGGATGATACTGTTGTCATTTCTAAAGGAAAAGCTCTGCTTTTGACTTTGTGTGGTTTTGGATCCAAAATGTTTGAAAAGGGTCAACACACTTTGTGGAGAATTTCTCATTAGATCATCAATTTCTTCCTGGAGTTTCGCTTTATAAAGTATCTTTGCTCCAACATTTTTGGACCGATCATCATCATGAGGTATAATCATGGTAATTTGATTGGAATTCTGGGCTTATTCATCCAACTCTTGAGGGGCTTTTGGTTCTATTGCATTCTCCTCTTTCAGATGTGTCCCTGAGAGGAGAACGAATCACTCAGTCTATGGTATCCATTTTGGAAAAATCACTGAATAAGGAGCAGAATTGGGGATGCCATAGAGGCCTCCGATTGGCGGGTATATAATTGTAGGTTTGGAATGCCCCAAAATGTTAGTCTAAAGTAAAAAATCACTGGAGTTTAGACTAGTGGTTAGAGGAGGGTTCTTCGAGTTCTCTCAACCCGTCAAAGTTCAGGATTTTCTAAATAATATTTTATCTTTTTAATTATCTTTTATTTCACATATGATAAATAATAAAAAAAAAGTGATATAGAGTGTTTAGTAAATAATTTTTCCAAATAGTGGGTATCTTAACACCCTGTTTTCAAATAATGGGTATAATATAAGTATCAAACACTACTGCTTTCAAGTTCTGTTTGTAAAGCTTTAAAAACCAGAACTTGGAATACAATAAACAAAATCGCTGTTCAAATTCAGAGTTACAATTAATGCATCGCAGATTTGAGTGCCAAACGGATTTATACCCAATCAGACCTGAAATCCTTCACAACCTCCATGCGAAGAGACCCTTTTTTTTTTTTTTTTTGTTTAAATATATATCGAAGAACCAAAGGCTATCGATTGAGCTAAAAATTCTAAAAACTGAGTGGAGAATATTTTGCATATGCCTCTTGATCACATTTTTGAAAGCTCAATAGAGAATTCTTCGAAGGGGAACGGAAAAAGCTTATAACAGCCTAATTGAAAGCCTAAATTATTTCTTTTGTTGCTCGGCTAGAACATTTATCCTTTACATCTATAAAGCTGGAGCACTGCAAAATGAAGGACATAGATAACAACTTTATTTACTGAAGTTGGTTTCTGGCACAAACCATGTTCTTATTACAATATATATTTCCCAGTAGATGAGATGAGATGAATGGACAAGTGAATTGAAGAATGTGGATATATGTATGTGTGTAAGAAGCATCTGATACGAAAGAATGAAAGAATGAAAGAATACAATTGAATGTCTGGCTTGACTTCTAAATGGACTAACTAGAAAGTGTGCAAGGCTTTAGAAACCATAATACATCCAAAGGCTTGGCGTCTTTTTCACCCAATCATCGCTGCATGCCCTCCATGGTTGCTCTTCTTTCCTATCTCATTCTTCTTCTCATCGAAATTCCTCTGTCCCAGCTCCTGCAGAACTCCTCTCTCCTAGTTTCATGAAACATAATGTGCCATGAAATTAGTAAACAAGACACGATAATAATTTGAAATAATGTAGACTTCCACCACACATGAACTTTGGTACAATCATGTGCAAATTATGCCATTGTAACATAAGCCAAACCACATCATGATCGGTAAAAGAGCACTGAGTTATAGGGGATAGTTAGAAACAGAAAAGCAAAATCATGTATCTTTATCCCCCAACTGATATCAAAACTATTTTGGTGAAACCATATAAAAGAAAGGAAAACTCCGTAACTGCCACCATTTGTTATTTCAATGATATAAACGAATTGAAAGTAAACTGGTGAAGTAATATAGTCTCTGAAAGTCCTCATTACCGGTATTCTAGACTTGAAAGCTTGTGTTGGGGTGTGGGTAGCATTGGAAGGTCCACGGCTGGCTGAGAAACATTGTGGAGTGGGAGGACAAGTCCTAATCTGCAAACAAGGTCTCTTCTTGATGCTTGACGGTCTTAACATTGATCGTAACTGGAGTATTTTCTGCATCATCATATCTCCTGCATGATATTGACCGAACAGATTATAATTTAGGATCCACAGAATAATATTTTATGATTGATTCCTAGAAGGGCATTTTTGGGCACAAGATGTCTACATCTTTTCAGAAAAACATTATAGCTAAATCATCCATCCAATTCCAAGAATCAGATGGTCCATTTTACTGCACTGAGTTGGTCCAAACATAACATCAATCTGCACCAATTAACATAATTTTAACTGCTCTAATACATAAACACGCAGGGCCAAGAACTGTCCACCCCTCACCCATATGCCCAACATTTAACTCCAGTGACGATTACAAATATGGTGGGATAATATTGAGTTGTTATTCCAAAACCAGAAATTCTTTTTCCTAATTCTAAGTTGTGTGCTCCATGCATCTCTGTGGTATGGGGTTCATTGCCAATATCTTGTGCTAATACAATTTGTGACCAAGATAAAAAGAACTTTCAGGTAACATGACAAAGAATAAGGGATATAGAACTTACTTCTTCCTTGTCCGCTTATCCTGGGAACTTGCTATTTTGCTGTGCTTCATGTTTCTCCATGCTTACCTCAAGGCAATGGTTTCCTTTCTTTTTCTTTATCATCTAGGTTCACCAGAATCATCCCTCACATGGTCTTTAATCAACTTCTCCTCCACATGCTCTCTGTCCTTGGCCCTTGTTGCCAACTTCTTCAATTCATTGCAAAACTCTGCCACCTTATTAAGTATATCGCTGCCAGCAAACAGATTCTTTGCAGATAAGGTACTTCTGAGACTTCGTGGTTGTTCCCTTCTTCAATGTACTTTCACGAATTTGTTTCTTCTCTGTGCTTGATTTTATTCCCTCTTTCATGAATTTATCGTTGTAATGGGGAGGGGTCAAGAAATTGGGATTCTGGTTCTCACTGTCTTCAGTAATCCTTCCATACTTCAAGTCCTTGATTGGTGATATTGAAGGTCCTCTTAGTCCCCTCTTCTTCAGTGTAGCATCTCTGAAATCATAAGAAGAATTGTTCTCCAATCATCAGACATGAAAGAATCGATGAGGACTATAAAATGCTTAAAGAGCTAGGACTGCATTTGTACCTCCTTGTTCTTTCACCAAATGGAAGTATCTCTGAGACACTAGCCGACCTCTGAACATCAGGATAGAAGATTAGTTGAAAAAGTTATTTCAAAATAGACGACTCAAACAATATTACTCAAATGGAACAACTTAATGCCTTTTCAGCTTACGATTAACTGGTGATGCATTAGCTAAATCTATAAAATTTACTAGAGAGAGAAAAATCCATTCACTATTAGACCGGGTTAGACGTCAAGCAGGGAATATATTACATGTCTCAGAATGTTAAAATCATAATGTTTTATGTACTTGGAACTTTTCCAAATAAGATTTACTGCAGAAGGGAAATGAGATTAGCCTCATTTCCTCTTTCACTAAGGGCATTGTTTAGCACTTAAAGTTTTAGTGAATCCAAGAAATGAGATTCTAGGATAGCTCAAAATTTTATACTAAATGATTTTAAGAAATACAACAGAGAACCTGAATGTTTAACAAATTATGGAATAAACACTTTGAACAAAAACCCAAAACTCTTTAATTTCTTCCACACATTTGCAAAAGCAAAAAGTCTTGTCCTTTTCCTTCTAAAAATTCAATATCCAAACGGACCTCTGAACCTAAGTCTTACATGTTGGCAGTAGGATTGGGTAAACTTAATGTTCAATTTTGTATATGTGCAAGAAAAAATAGCAGGGCAGCATTACAGAGAAATTCCCAATATCAAAATTCAATCTTGAATTCTAAACCATTTCCTAGTAATTAATTGAATCTCCACCCCGCCCCACAACCCAAAGCCCCCACCCCAAAAAAAAAAATTGCATAAGCAATGAGCAATAACCCAACTTCATAAATCTTCAACGCAGTAATTAATCTGCAAATAACTACTTTTATTACTTAATTTTGCCTGAAAACCGAATGGGTTCCACCCCCTTCCAAAGCAAAAGGAACAATAAATAAAAGAAGAACCCAGACTACAGCATAGAAATCAAGAAAATGCACAGTGCAGATAAGTAAAGAAACCTTAAAATGTGGAGTTATTTCTTTGAAGAAATCTTCAACCCTTTTTTGGATGTATACAATCTGCAAACAATCAACACCAGAACCTCAAAATCAAGAAACTAAAACCCACACAATTTCTTCAAAATCAATGACCCAAAAAGCCAAATTACACTTATTTGTTACCCAGATATTACCTGGTCTACAGAACCAAGACTCATCATCAACGGAGGCATCAGGGGCAGAAAAATCAACCCATTGAGGAGCATTGATATTCTCATAAACCTCATCTTTGACAAACCTCGAATCTATGCTCTTCCAATCAATTACTGCTACCTCATTTTTCCTCTACAAGAAAGGGAGGAAAGGAGCTTCAAATCTTTACACAAAGCTTCGATTTTTCTGAGTTTTCTGAAGAAGTTTGGCTTGTTTACTGGCTTATTGTGAATAGTGAAGTGAAAATGCCTCAGATTATAGCGGTGAGGTGAAGGCTGAAGAAGTGGCTTGAGAATGCGGTCTGAAAAGTGGACCGTTGGGCGGGTTGAAGGGGTCTTATTATTATTATGATTTTATTATTGTGGTTTTATTAATCGACCGTTGGAGATTCTCTTATTTATTTGTCATCTAGTGAATCAAGGCTTTATTCCCCTGGGTAATTAGGAAAGAGAAAACGAAAAAAAGTAAGGGGAAAAAAAAAATCAGGTACTCGTATGGGCCTTTGGTTTATGGGGTTTTGGGCTGGGGAATCTATCTTTGGATCTGAGAATCGCAGATGGAGATACAAGTGGGATGGGCTTCGGTTCCTTCTGGGTCAATGGCTTTTCATATAATTTAAGTGTTTGGATAGGGGATTATTTGGAAGAATTTTTTTTAAAATAGTAGCGTAGCACACTAACACTTATATGATGTATATCAGATAAAAAATAATTTAAAATATAAAAAATTAAAAAAATTTTTATGATGCAAACAAAATATTATTTGGAAAAAATATTTATATCCAAACAACTCCACTTTATCCAATTCCAAGCCGTATATACTCTACCAAGAGAAAGAAAAACCCAAAATCCAAGCCATAAATTGTTTGCTTTGGTTTGTTAGGTACTTATTTTTTTTGCTAGCAAAAACCAATAGAAATTACAGGAATTTGAGATAAATTGCTTGGGCAAAAAGTGTGAAAATTACACCCCCTAACTAAGGAAAGTACAAATTTTTCATTACATTTTTTTCACCCAATTAATTGTTTTATGCAGTTTCTTTTTAAAGAGACACAGAGTTCTTTTAATTTGTAATTTTTTTGGTGTAAAAATTAAGTTGTACCAAACTAGTACCCCAATATCCTGTACAAGTAGATCTGGTTGCTGGGAATTATTTTGATTCATTTCCACATTTACCAATGAATGTCCTATAACAGAAGGTTCAATCACTCTGGTACAAAAAGAGAACAAATACATGAACAACTTTATTCCTTGAAATGGATATGTTGTTTAGTTATCTACAATATGCACAATAGTGACAATTTTTGATAGTCTAGCAAAATTTATTTTCTCATTCACTAAGACACCATGTTATTCATTTAACTAAGGTGTGTTTGATAAAACTGAAATCTGAAAACTGAAATCTAAAATCTAAAGTCTGAATTCATTAAGTTATTGAATTGTTAAGTATTAAATCTAATACATTTCGATGTATATCATCTTTAGTGATAAGTGAATAGTTTATCACTTATTTTTGGGAGTAAAGTTTGTCTAGGAAATTCAATGCTATTTAATTGATTTAGATGTTCAATTTTTTGCTATCAAACACGTCTGAACATGTTAAAATATGAATCCGCTAAGTTTAAGTGTTGAATTGAGTTATCAAACAGGGCTTTAAATCGCACAATAAGACAGAATTTTGTTGATTGCTTGAGGACTAAGTAGTACATTTTAGAAAACTTGAGGTGTCTTGGGGATTAATTTAGCCAAAAGAAATATTTGTTAGGTTATATTTAAGGATAAATTTAGTGTAGACACCAAAATTTTACCATCTTTTCTTCATTTTTATTCCTATTTTTTTGTTCATTTTAGTTAAATTTTATTTATTTTATTTCATTTCTATTTCTTGATAAAAATCACTTTTTTTTAGAAAAATTGGAAAAAGAAAAAGAAAAGAAAAAAGAGAAATCAAAAGAAAAGAAAAGAAAAGAAAAATGAAAAATGAAAAATGAAAAAATCAGTTTTTGCAAAAAAAAAAAAAAAAAAAAAAGGCATGCGCATCATCTTCTGGTTTCTTACCAGAAGGCTTGAGCAAAGCCAGTACAAGGAAGAAAGATGCAGCGGCCATTTTGTCTAATTTTCACTCAATTTCGTTGCATTTTTTCTTTCCATTTAAGCCCCCCAGTACAAAGGACAGATCATCTTCCAATCCTTATCTAAAATCTACCATCTAATGGCTCCAAATCATCCCCAAAAATCTATTTCATCCTATCATTGCTACTAGGGTTGAGGGAGCTTTAGATTTCATATAAATGGAACCAAAACGGGCCAAGGAGGGGAGAGAAGAGAGGAGGCAGCGGCCAAAGGAAAAGCAGAGAAAAAAAACAGCAAAAAGGGATAGAAAATCTAGAGAAAAAAAAAAGAAAGTGCAAAAAACTTGAGCCAGGGTTGGTGAAACAGTCACGTTCCCCGCCGGATTCCGATCTCTCAAGGACCTCTCGTGATAATATCTCGCTTTCTAGGCAAACTACGTTAGTTAGGGAGAAAAGTTTATGTCAAAAAATTTTGGAAAAAATCATCACAACACCTCTGAATCTGGGCTTGAACTTACTGTGTTGGTGGCTCTTGAACCTGTGCATAATCTGTCAACTTCATCTTCTATCATTTGGAGGCATTTTCTTTGAGATTTCCCTTGTTTACCTAACTCCACAGAGCATCCAAGGTTTGAGAAACCTAGCAAGTTACAGAACATGAAATGAAGAAGAAAGCTTCGTCGAAGCTTTGCATGACAGTTTTCCAAAAACTGCATTTTGACCCCTGATTTTCTAACTAATTTCACTATGGCCCAAAATCTGAATATTTGAACCAATTTTTGCCCTCTTAAGTTTTAATCCTCCTTTTATATTTTCAGTGAGTTGTTGGGTAGATTAATTCTGGACTTTATGGTATAATTAGGTTTTTAATAATTTTTAGTTATTTATTATTCTGTTGGGTTTTAATAAAAATTAGATCAGAATTGGATTAGGTTTAATTCAATTGGGTTTTGATAATGGGCTTATTTATTTTGATTGGGTTTTGGTTATTTGATTTCTGGGTTTGTAGCTTAGGCTTGGAGGTCCAAAGCCCGTAGTTTTGTTTGGGCTGATCTGGGAAAAGAGTAGGCTTGGCCTGTTCTTTTTCTTAGGGCTTTGGTTGGGCCGAAATGGCTTGGCCCCAGCAAAAGATAAATATGGCCCATTGGCCCATCTGCTTGGGAAATCTGGTAGCATTTAATTGCAAGACGGTTCCTAGATTTCTATATATTTATTATGACTCTAAAAACTTTTGATTTATTTCAATTAGGTCCTTAATTGAATTTCAAATAGGTCCCTGCACTTTATTTTTCTTTAATTTGGACCCCTAATCCGTGTGATAATTATAATTGGACCAAAAAAACTTTCTTAATTTTGAAATTAGGTCCCTAACAGTTTTAATTTCTTAAATATAAGTTGCTTTTCTTCTTTAATTGTTAATTACACTTCATTTAAGTGCTTTAATTGGTAGATTGCATGATTATTTCCATTTCTTTATAATTGAATTGGTTCCTTGATTATTTTGTTGATTTTGGAGCATAATTAGGGCAAATTTCACCCCATTTAACCACAACTTCAAGGGAGGTAACCTCTTTTATTATTTTAAATTCTTTTATGTGCTCCAACGTGTTTCATGTGCAATTGCATGTTTTGAGTGTTTTTCTTTTATTTATTATTATTCATTCATTTTAAGTTTCATTTATTTAATTTTTGGTGATTATTTGAGAGGCATTAAAATGCCAGATTGTAATAGATAGGTGCTCAAGACATGTATTTAACTAGCCTATGTAATAGATAGGTTTTAATTTTTGTTATAAATGTATTTAGTTAGATAAATGTAATAGTTTGGTTATTATTTTAAAATTTCCCTCTTAGATTGTAATTAGAGTCCCAAATGTAATAGTTAGACTTTTATTTGCATTTATTTGATTGTGTGCTTGCATGTAGGTATAACTCATGGGTTTATTCGTTTTCATTAGAGTTTGTATCTAGAAAATTATGCCTATGTGTTATGTGTTCTATATGTATTATGTGTTTACTTGTTTTAATTATATTTCATATGATTTATTTGTTTATAATAAATGCATGACATCATCACACTAGTCCAACGCTAGTTGTGGTTTTTTTTTCCTATTTCTCACTAGTCCAACGCTAGTGAAGATTTGTAGAAATGAGTTAGTCCAATGCTAGACCCTTTAGGCCGTCTACGCGCTAGAATCACATGCTTGCGTGACATTTATTGCATTCCATGCATATTTTTCATTTTTAGGATTTTTTCATATCTTGCATGATATTTCTTCTATATATATTATCCCCCTTATCCCTATGTGCGTGAAACATGATATTTATACTTGCATCCCATTTAAGAGAATAGAAATAGGTTAGTCCATTTGCTTGATTAAGTTAGGAGAGTCACCCTTCAAGTATGGGAAATGGACGAGTATGGTTTCTTAGCCTTAGCACCTTGTGTCTTCTCTATAAAAAGGAAAATTGAATCACGAATTTTAGTCCCCCGTGCTCGTTATGTTGCATTCCTCTTTTTAGGTCACGTATATTTATATATTATAATTCTTCTTTTTCTTGAGTTTCATCTTTGCATATTCGTGACCTCTTCTAAGAATCATTCTTGGGCATCACAATTAATATGATTTGCACCAATTAAACTTTGAAGAGATATCTCGACGCTCCTAATATCCATTAGGTCTAGGTTTGTATCCATATAATAACATCCAGATGTGATAAATTTTATAGGTTAAATTAAGAAAATTTTTGACTAAATCACACAACTAATCTTGGTTAAGTCGAAAGGGTGTTTTAGATCAAATCTTTGTCTTCTCTTTCTTTAACCGTGACTCCCGAACTCTTTTCTCTTGTTTTTTCGAATATTTGGAGTCGTCTAAAAAGGGTTTTGTTTATTTTTTTATTGAAAAACATATTTTTGGGTGATTTGGTACACCTTAATTCAATACCAAGTGGCGACTCCTATTTTTCCTAAAACCCTTTTTTAGACTATTATTTTGGGTCAAAATCGTCGCACTTTTTAAGTCCTATTTTAGGCCCCTTTTCTTTTATTTTTTAAAAACTCATTTTCACTCAAAATTAATCAAAAAATTCATTTTTATAACCTGTAATTTTATTTTTTCAAAAAATGGGGCCCTACATTTAGCCTAATTGGAATTTGTTAGGTACTGATAGGAATAATACAAGACTTCACCAGTGGTACTCGTGTTAATGAATTGGGCACTCGTGTTAATTTGAGTACAATCAGGTTGTTTTATCAAAATCCAAAATAGAATAAGGAAAACAGGTTAACAGAGTTGAAGGATTTCAAAGATTTGTTCTTCAATATTCCCTCTGATAAGAATATATTTTACATGTTTTAAGTGTGTTTTATTATTTAGTTTTGGTGTGTTTTAGTTAGGTTCCGTTTGATAAAACTAAATCTGAATTCTAAAATCTGAATACTGAAATAATTAATTTGCTGAATTTGAAGTACTAAAAAAACTATATGAATATCTGAATTTTAATGTTAAATCTATGTATACTGTTTGATAAATATTTATTGCTGAATTTTAAGTACTAAAAAAACTATATGAATATTTGAATTTTAATGCTAAATCTATTTATACTGTTTGATAAATATTTATAGCTGAATGCTTAATAAGTTTAATTTGACAATTTTGCCCTTATATCCTTTTATTCAAAAAAGAAATAGAATCTATAATTTAATTAGTTTAAAATTGTTAGGTATGAAAATAACAATATTTATTTTTAAATCCAATTAATATAAAAGATGAATATATTATATGAGAAGTATGGAGAAGATGTGAAAGTCATTAAAAAGGAAGAAAAGAGAAACTAAAAATTGTTAGATAGAGAATATTATGTTGTTTAATTAGATAAGAATTTTGAACATAGTTAACAAACAAGGGTAGATTTGGTAGCTAAGATAAGGTAGTTGAAATAATTCTATTGATTCTTATCAGAATTAAGCATTCAGTTAGGATTCTTGTGCTGAAAAAAATATACATAGGTTCAGCACTGATTAATAAGTTCAGCAAATAGATTTTCATTTATCAAACACTCAAAACATCTGAATGTCTGAAAAAATTCAGATTCAGCACTTTTTTATGTTATCAAACAGACCCTTAGTTTTATAGCTAATTAACTAAGATTCTAATGAAAATATGCATTTTATGATTTAAGTGGTAGAAATTGCATTTCGATCGATTTTTTTATGGTAAAAACTTCATGTGTTTGTAAGTTTAATGATTCAATCATCCAATAGAGTGATTGGACAAGATAATTGAATGATTGATGATGGATTAAAGTGATAAAAAGAGAATATGAAGTGCAAAACATTCAAAGGAAGAAATGCAAGTGAAGACAGCTTTGATACCTTGTGGTATTTTAGCTATATCATGAGTTACAGGCATTAGATTGAGGTGCTTCTTGAACCATTTTGAAGTTAAGAGATAGATTTACATTTGGTATGAAGACATCGAAGTCTAGTCATTTTTATTGTCAAAAAGTCAAAATACAGAAGTGCATTTTCATGGTCGAAAACTGAAACAAGGTTCTGACCAGTTAAGGGTATTTTAGTCATTTATTAGTCCACAGAGCTCCAAATTGGATGATTCTTGATGCGTTGGAAAGCTAACTCAAAGATATACAACTTTCATGTTTTACACAAGAGCTAGTTCATCCTCTAACATCGAGCAAATATCATTTGGAATTGGACCAAAAATAGAGCAATGATGAATTCTGTCCAAAAAAGTGCAAACCTGCAAAGACTAAAACGGGGGATCAAAACGCCGGCAAGGGCCGCGTTTTCTACCCGCGTTTTAGTGGATTTCAGCTGCAACTTATTCTGCAACTTGGGCTCTTTTCACACAACCTTTTTGACCACTTTTTCTGCAAAGATTCCAGTTAGAAATTATCAGATGATGCATGGAAACTTTGAGAAGCAAACTGAGAGAGTTTCAAGTGTCAAAAATGACAACTAGAAACAACTCATTTGGCTCTTGAATCCTCTATAAACAGAAGCCTTTGGAGGACATTTTAAAAAAACTTTGGAAAGCTAAAGAAACTCAAAAAAATGTAGTCTTCACTAGTTTTTCTTGGTTCATTTGTATAGAGTAGTTAGTGTAGTGTTTCCTTCTTGTATTTGTAGTTAGATTTGGATGAAGATTGATAAGCAAAGATGGAGAGTTTGAATCTCATGTGACAAGGGTGACATCTTTCCTATCACTTTCTCTTTTGTATTTGATTTCATGTTTAACTATAATACAAGTTTGGAATTGTTTTTCTTTATGTTTTGCTAAAGTTTATGCTTAGACTATGGTTGAACTTGCTATATCTTGTTAGTGTTGTTTATTTGGTTATTTGATGATATTATTTTGAACAAGTTATTTATCGCTTTTGTTTTTCTAATCATGATTAACCGGCCATTAATTGTGATTATCTAAAGGTGTTAAGTTTGCAATGAGAATTGGAATTTAACACTAGTTCAAGAAAATGATAAATCTAGAAAGTACACTCACGAGAGTAGAGGTGCACCTATGTGGTTTAAGTGACTTGTTTCATGTAATTTCATAGAAGGAATGAAATTGTAGTTAATTCAGAACCACGAGAGTAGGTATGGTTTAGGTATAAGTATAGTTGATTCACTACGAGAGTAAGTTTCACATACATTAGGAAATTACGCCATAACTAGTTAAGATAATAACATTCACTTAACCGGTAATCTCATTTACAAGAGTAGTAAGGAATTCCATATCTCTAGGACCTTGCTAGTGCTAATTTTCATTACTTTTATATGTTTATGGTAGTCTAGATAATAAAGGAGTTCAAAAAACACCGATAATTGTAATATTTCCTGTGGGATCGACCCTTAATGCCCTATACTCGCTCACGATTCGTATACTTGCGATAAATCGATTGTGGGGCATTTAGAATTTATAAATGTAAAATTTGATTGTGGATGAGTTAAATTGATATGTATACCCCACGCACGTCAAATTTTTGGCGCTGTTGCCGGGGAAGATTTGTCAATATCGGTGCTAAGAATAACTTTATTAATTTAGATATTTTTATTTATTTGTCTTATGTTTGTTGTGTCTAGTGTCTTAAGTGTTGTTTTTAGTATTTTTTTTGAGTATTTATTTATGTTTTTTTTGTATATTTAGAGTCATCTTTTCTTCTTGACTAAACTTGTTTTTAAGTTACTTTGAAAGCATGTTTAGAGGTTCAAGGAGAGTAGAAAACATGAGGGGACAATGCTTGAAAAATGAAAGATTGGCAATGGATGGTTACTACGTGCAAAGTTCCATGGATAGAGGTAACCAAAAAATTACCGAAGGTATGTCATTTGAAAATGGTTTAAGGTGCTTAAAGTCTAAATTTGATGTTATAACGTTACAAATTCAAATGGATGCTATTATGCATGAAATTGAGAAAAAGAGGAATGTTAATGATTTTAATTCTAATAATATGATTTGTGACTTGTGTAGAAGTTATCATGCTACTTATACATGTAGACAAGTACAAAATGTGGATAATTATTATGAATTAGGGCATTACAATCCTTGTTTTGATCAATATAGTACTAATAGGGGCAATTCTTATGCTTATGGTTAGAATAATCAATGTACTTATAGTGATACGCCACGTTTTTATGGTTGGAATAATCAATGTACAAATTCAAATGGATGCTATTATGCATGAAATTGAGAAAAAGAGGAATGTTAATGCTTTTAATTCTAATAATATGATTTGTGACTTGTGTGGAAGTTATCATGCTACTTATACATGTAGACAAGTACAAAATGTGGATAATTATTATGAATTAGGGCATTACAATCCTTGTTTTGATCAATATGGTACTAATAGGGGCAATTCTTATGCTTATGGTTGGAATAATCAATGTACTTATAGTGATACTCCATGTTTTTATGATTATCCACCCGAATGTGTTCATTATGAATCAAAACCATCTTGGCAATGGGCAATAGAAAGGTTAGTTAATGCACCTTCACCTTTGAAATTAGAAAGTGAACCATTAGCTAACGATTCTGAGCCATCTTGGGAGTTAGCTATAGAAAAGCTAGCTAATGCGACTTCCGATCGTTTTGCTAGGATTGAGGAAATGTTAGATGAATTAACTTCTCACTTTGGTAGAATACAAGACCAATAGCATATTTTGTGTGAAGTTATTTCTTCTAATGATATGCAAAAAGATCCTAACATGAATGGTGAGCATGTTGCAAGTGAAAATGGATTATATTTTGATGAAAATGATGAATCTCAATTGAGTTTCAATGAGAAAATGTCCATTTCATATGATAGTACCTTTGGAGCTAATCTTAAACCTCTAGAGGTGAGCCTTGATGATTCATTTTTCACCCCTCTTGAGGAGTGTGTTGAGAATATAGGTTTTAAAGGTATTATTCCCCAAGAAAGCCAAGCGAACGTTCCATTGGTGAATTCTCAAGTGGTGCATATTCAAGGTAATATCTATGGCTTACTTGAGATAGGTAAGTTTCTTCCACCTCTCATATCATTTGAACATATGGTTTTTGTTATAAAGTCACCTTTTAATGATCCACCACGATCTATATTGATGGATTATTCATTAACTAAGCCTCCTTGAGAAATGAGGCAAAATAGTCGAGCCAACGACTATAAACAAAAGCGCTTGTTGGGAGGCAACCCAATGTTTTGGTTATTTATGTTATTTTGGTGTGATTTTATGTTTAAATTATGTGTTTAATTTATTTCGTTGTTTTTCATTTGTAGGTATTGGAAATAGAAGCAAAAGTGACCAAATGAGGTGAAAAGGGCGAAGTTTGATCAAAGATCTCAACATCTCAAATTGAGTAATTGTGATTTTTGATGCATTAAAGAGGTTTAGAATGCATGTTTAGATCATTTTACATGTGCATGAATTGTTTATTTTGACAAATAAATGATCTAGAATGTATTTTAAAAAATTGGGGTCAAGTGTGCGATTTTAGAAAATTGCAGAAATTCTGCACTAGAAGTGCAGAAAATAAAAACACACCCATGAAAACGCAGGGTCAATGTTCAAAAACATCCCTGCGTTTTCAGGTCGCGTTTTAGTTAATGTTCAAAAATTTCTTCGAAAACGCGACCCTAAAACGCGATCAAGCTCTCATTTTTCCCTGCGTTTTAAGCCTGGATAAAAAATATAAAACGCAGGCAAAAAAATGCGACCAATCCTGCGTTTTCTTCCCTTGCGTTTTCAATTCTACAAGGAATGAACAGAAAACGCGACCATGAAACGCGACCCTCCCCGCGTTTTCGTCCCTCTTCTTTCAAAAACCAAGAAAACGCAGCCAATTTTCTTCATCTTCTTATTCCTACAACCTGCGTTTTCTACACACAAAACGCACACTCTTCACAAATTCACTCTTTTACTCCATTTCCTTGTAAGAAATCATCAACCCAACATCATTTAACCTTCATAGATTTTTTTAATCGATTAAAATCCAACAAAAACATCTCAAATTCGGTTTTAAAGGAAATTGAAGGTTAGGGTTCTAGGCTCTAAAATTCATCAATTGGAGGTCAATTAGAGGGTGTTTCATAGGGTTTTTTGCATCATTAACATCACCAAACATCCTTCTACGTGATTGAGGTAAGTTTCTTCATCAAATCTTTGTATTTTAGAAGTTGATATTTTTCAATTTCCTGAGGTTTCTGACATCTTTTAATGTCGAATATTTGATGATATTTATTGATGTTTTTGGCTTCCATTATGTTTATTAAGGTTGTTTAAGCATGTTTACATGTTCAAATGTAGCAAGTTGATGCTTTACTAGTTGTTTAAATTTTTAATTTGCTATATTTGGATAAAATGAGAAAATTATCTTGGATTGTTATTGAGCCCATTTTAATGGATGTCTATGATTCAAAATGGTTAGTTGATGATGTTTTAGCAGGTACATTGTGAATAAAGGGTAATTTTGATGAATTTTGCGATTTATGGGGATAATTTTTGCTTAATCAAGTTTATAACTAAATGGGCATTATTGTTGCTAATTGAAACTTGTTATAAACTTGATTATTGTTAATTTCATTAATTGGGACATATTTGTTGCTTATTTTGATGAATTGGTGATTTTGACAATTTTTGGTAATTTTAATGACATGTCTCTCATGTTATAATATCCGGCATTATTGAATATTTAGTTAATTATTTATAATATGGAGATGTGTATTTGTGGTTATTGGTGCCAATTTTAATCCTTATACATGAATGATAATTTTATAAAATGCCTATGGTTACTATAAATGGAAAGTTTCTTCTATTAGGCGTTTTATAGGATTTAATTCTTGTATAATATGAGTGTGTGATAAATTTTAGAAAGGTGTATGAGAGTTTAATGAATTTTCTATTTTTAGGCACCATGGTAAGAAGAGGTCGAGCTATTATTCGCGAGTCTTCTAGTTAAGAAAAGGTCAGAGGACACCATCTCCGGTGCCCCAACAAAGGAGATCGCGAAGAGGCACATCTAGACGACCGCCTCCTTCAAACTACGATGTCGAACGATTCACTTCCAAAGATAATCAAGATTGGTTCAAGGAGCGCGAGCACATGGAGTTTATATACGAGATGCATATAGCTCCGAACATTGATGCTATCTATCAAATTATGGAGGCTTTTTCGCTTTTAAGTTGGGCGCCTATTCTCACTCTCCCTCACCACATATACCCTGATTTGGTCCGAGAGTTCTATGCCAATATCGACAACAAAAAGGGTCATAGTGGAGAAGAAATTCGATCCTTTGTTCGAGGGAGACGGTTGACCATCACTAGAGCAACAATTGCTCGCATTTTGGAGTTCAATGATCAAGGACCAGTCATTGATTTGAAGAAGGGATTTACTTCACCTAACAAACATTGGGACCCTTCACATGCCATGACAAGGTTTGGTTTACAATACCAACCTTTTCGGTCATCGAGAAAAGAGGCCATCCTTACACGAGTGTTCAACTATTGGCACCGCCTCATTATTTACGTCATGGCTCACAATGTGATTCCCAAGAAGAGCGGTCAAGGAGAGGTTCGACATAGCGATATCTACTTCTTGGATCACATGTTCCATAATCGGGAGTCTCCTTATGCTTGTATTCCATTGCCGAATATCATAATTAGCAACATAAGGACGGCCACCTGATGAAGTGCGACTTCCTATCGATTAGGGTTTCCACATCTCCTATCATTGATTTTCAAGCGGGAAGGCGTCAATTTGGAGGGTATCCCACAAATTCCGGTGCGACAAATGGATGAGTTAAGTGTTTCTACTCTCACTGGCATGGGCATTCCGACGGATAATTTACCTCACCCAGAGAGAGATCGATCAAGACGAACTAGTCACACCGAACAAGGCGAAGCTGGTCCCTCTACTTTTGCCGGACCGTCTACTTCTGCCCCACCGCCACCGCCACCTCCTCCACCTCCACAGCATTCCAACTGACAGCGTCTTTTCGATATTCTAGGCTGCCATCAGACTCAAGTCGTTGAGCGACTTGATCGCATCGATTCTCGCCTAGATTCTTATGACGTTAGGAAGCGTCGCATGGAGGATCATTTGGGCATCACTCCTCCACCCCGTCCTCCTCCTGGAGACAATGGTGAAGGTCACGGCTCTGCTAGTAAGGGAGGCGCTGGGCCGGCATCTTGAG
This sequence comes from Coffea humblotiana, assembly GCA_023065735.1. Classification (NCBI taxonomy): domain Eukaryota; kingdom Viridiplantae; phylum Streptophyta; class Magnoliopsida; order Gentianales; family Rubiaceae; genus Coffea; species Coffea humblotiana. Next base: position 24,149,340 of record CM041209.1, on the reverse strand, counting down.
CTGCTTTTGCTTTACTTCTATGTTCCTTTAGTTTTTCTTTTCTTTTCTTTTGTAGGGTTTTGTTAACTTTTCCCTTTACCTTGCTTATTTTGGACAGTACTAGTAGATGTTTGTGTCTTTTGGCGAAGATTCGTGATTCTTGGTTGATCTGGATCTCAGCCATTGCCTTGGGGAGTACTTCTTTCTATCTTTTCTTGTTTTACCTCCCTTACACATTGAGGACAAAGTGTATTTTAAGTGTGGGGGAGGAAATGTGTGGTACTTGTAGTATTTTTGTGTTTATTGCTTGGACTTGTTGATTGGAATATAAACTGCACTTGAATGTTGTTAATCTTGGGTTGCTGGCAGGGAGTTTTGTCCAATTTTAGGGGAAATTCTACCAAAATTTTTTCAAAATCTTGTCCAAAATTACAAAATTGCCCCAAAAAGTTTCAAATTTTTTCAATTTTATCCAAAGGGTAACAAGTTCTACACCATTAGTAGTTCAAATTTCTTCTACTTTTGAGATAAATATATGTGGCTTGAGAACTTCTTTTCTCTTTTAATTTGGAAATGAATATTATGTGATTATAATTTGTGCATTTATAGGAAAGTATATCTTGTAAAGTGGAGAAAATTATGCCTACATTTTGCATATTTGATAAACTTTCTTCTCTTTACTTGATTTTACATAGTTAAGTAATAAATATGGTCAATAATTGCAATACTCTTTTCATGATTATGCTTTTGAGGGCATGTTTATTATTATTTTTACTTTGAAAAAAGAAAAAGAAAAAGAGAAAAAAAAGAAAAAAAAAAGAAAAAGAAAAATGGAAAAAGTGAATAAAATTTGTTTTACTCCAATGGTTTTTGTATTTAGTAATCGAGAGTCTTTATCTACAAATGTCGACTTTCGCGGTAAAACGGTACTTGAATTAAGAGTATGCAAAACAACTTGAGTATATGAAGTGTTGAGTAACCGGCGATTTTCATCTAAAAATGTCGATCTTCGCGTCAAAAGATACTTTCACAACTTAAGTATATATTTAGGTATATTATATAAATAAATCCCTCTTTAAGTTTGAATAAGAAGATGATCATGGATTAGGAAGCATTTTATTGACCATTTGAGTTACTTACTTGTGAAATTGGGTAAGGATGAGAAATTGACTTGAACTTGTTATAATGGCGGTACAATTGGCTCTCCTTTACTTGATATTATGAGTACTTGAGGATTAATGGATGATTGCATAATGGTTATTTACCTTGTTTTGAGAAAATGAAGTTGAATGGTGCACATATGTTTATTTTCAAAATGTTGGATCATTGTTGGTTGGTATTTCTTATTGCTTAAGGACAAGCAACGATTCAAGTGTGGGGGAGTTTGAGAAGAATATATTTTACGTATTTTAAGTGTGTTTTATTATTTAGTTTTGGTGTGTTTTAGTTAGTTTTATAGCTAATTAACTAAGATTCTAATGAAAATATGCATTTTATGGTTTAAGTGGTAGAAATTGTATTTCTATGGATTTTTTATGGTAAAAACTTCATGTTTTTGTAGGTTTAATGATTCAATCATCAAATGGAGTGATTGGACAAGATAATTGGATGATTGATGATGGACTAAAGTGATAAAAAGAGAGTATGAAGTGCAAAACATTCAAAGGAAGAAATGCAAGTGAAGACAGCTTTGATACCTTGTGGTATTTTGGCTATATCTTGAGCTACAGGCATTGGATTGAGGTGATTCTTGAAACATTTTGAAACTAAACGATAGATCTACATTTGGTATGAAGACATCGAAGTCCAGTTCAGTCATTTTTATTGTCAAAAAGTCGAAATACAGAAGTACATTTTCATGCTCGAAAGCTGAAATAAGGTTCTGACCAGTTAAGGGTATTTTAGTTATTTATCAGTCCACAGAGCTCCATATTAGATAATTCTTGATGCATTGGAAAGATAACTCAAAGAGCTAAAACGTTCATGTTTTACACAAGAGTTATTTCAGCCTCTAACATTGAGAAAATATCATTTGAAGTTGGACAAAAAACAGAGTAAGGATGAATTCTGCCCAGAATAGTGCAAACCTGCAAAGACTAAAATAGGGGATCAAAATGCGGGCAAGGGCCGCGTTTTCTACCCGCGTTTTAGTGGATTTTGGCTGCAACTTGTGCTCTTTTCACACAACCTTTTTGACCACTATTTTCTGCAAAGATTCCGACTGAAAATGATCAAATGATGCATGGAAACTTTGAGAAGCAAACTTAGAGAGTTTCAAGAGTAAAAAAATGACAACTAGAAACAACTCATTTGGCTCTTGAATCCTCTATAAATAGAAGCCTTTGGAGGACATTTTAAAAAAACTTTGGAAGGCTAGAGAAACTCACAAAAATGTAGTCTTCACTAGTTTTTCTTGTTCATTAGTATAGAGTAGTTAGTGTAGTGTTTCCTTCTTGTATTTGTAGTTAGATTTGGATGAAGATTGAGGAGCAATGATGGAGAGTTTGAAACTCATGTGACAAGGGTGACATCTCTCCTATCACTTTCTCTTTTGTATTTGATTTCATGTTTAGCTATAATACAAGTTTGGATTTGTTTTTCTTCATGTTTTGCTAAAGTTTATGCCTAGAGTATGGTTGAACTTGCTATATCTTGTTAGTGATGTTTGCTTGGTTATTTGATGATATTATTTTGAGCAAGTTATTTATCACTTTTGCTTTTCTAATCATGATTAACCGGCCATTAGTTGTGATTATCTAAAGGTGTTAAGTTTGCAATGAGAATTGGACTTTAACACTAGTTCAAGGAAGTGATAAATCTAGAGAGTACACTCACGAGAGTAGAGGTGTACCTATGTGGCTTAAGTGACTTGTTTCATGTAATTTCATAGAAGAAATGAACTTGTAGTTAATTCATAACCACGAGAGTAGGTATGGTTTAACTATAAGTATAGTTGATTCACTACGAGAGTAGGTTTCACATACATTAGAAAATTACACCATAACTAGCCAAGATAATAGCATTCACTTAACCGGTAATATCATTTGCAAGAGTAGTAAAGAATTTCATATCTCTTGGACCTTTCTAGTGCTAATTTTCATTACTTTTATATGTTTATTGTAGTCTAGATAATAAAGGAGTTCAAAAAACACCGATAATTGCAATATTTCCTGTGGAATCGACCCTTAATACCCTATACTCACTCACGATTCGTATACTTGCGATAAATCGCTTGTGGCGTATTTAGGATTTATAAATGTAAAATTTGATTGTGGATGAACTAAATTGATATGTATACCCCGCGCATGTCACCCTCCTATATTTTTAAGAATTTTAAAATAGCATAGAAAGCTGAAATACTTTCACAATTGGCCCTAGGGATGCAAAGAAGCCGGGATTTTAAGTTTAATTCTGACTTAATCAAATCCTGACTCAACTTAAATATATGAGGCTCGGAATTGAGTTTGAATCTGGAGCTAGTAAGTAAATTAGGTTATGATGATAGTTCATAAAGAGTCAATTTTGAATATTTGTGTACTAAGAGATAAAATTCAGCGCCACTTTTCCCTTTTCCCTCTTGCACATCTTCCACTAGTATTACTAGATCATATTTCAGCTCATGATGAATAACTTCTTGTAATAACGTAGAAGGGCCAACATATTCACTAAACACAAGGACCATAGTCTGGAAGTTACAGAAATTTAACATGAAGAATTTGGTAATTTAAGAATTTGGGAATTGGATTATGCAAATTCACATTTGGGTGGTTTTTTTTTTTTTTTAAGCTTAGAGGTGTTTAGATTTTACTGTAGATTAAATATTATGACTCAGTTGATATGTTGCCAATCTCTTGGTGTTGAAAAGTTGATCAGTTGTCCTGACACTTTCCATCGGTGGTGGAGCCAGAACTCTAAAAATAAGGGGGTGAAACTCCGATAGCACAAGAATTGTAGTGGAGTTTAAAACCAATAAACATGTCTATCTTAAAAATTCATTTTTTTGATGTTAAAATGTGCTTTCAAATAAATTGTGCTTAAAATTTGCAGTGAAAATTATCTTTGAATTCACTCTTGTGAAGGATAATGCTTGTGTACTTTCAATTATTTAAGAGGGCAATATATGATAGGAAAGAGATTTCTAAAAATTTTTTGGGAGGCAAATAATAAACAATTATAAAAATTTCTGAAATTTCTAAACTTAAAACATAATTTGCTCAAAATTGAGGGGATGCAATCGCACTCTGTCAACTACATGTGGCTCCACCACTGCCTCCCATATTAAAAATAGAAACTTGGCATAGATATAGCAAAAAAATTTTATGTTGGCTCGAGCTCCTCTCACATTAAAGATTGAAAAATGAAGGATTCTATATGTGGACCAATCAAAGGCTTCGCCGGCTAATTGACACTGACCTTGCAACGATCGTCCCTAAGGGGCCATACCCCTTTTTATGTAAGAAAAAGAAACGAAGAAAGTTCTTTGAACCGTCGTGGCCCTCAAGTCAAAATTTTGTGGTAGAATAGCTTAAAAACTTAGCTGGATGAACAAATCTTTTAACTTTCATTAAATCGTGACATCAATTTTTTCAGGAAATATGAGCATTTCTGCAATAGTTTCTAGAATATTTCGATGCTTTTACGTGATTTCTCTCCCAAAAAGTCCATGCTATGCATGATAATTCTATGCCTTCTAGGAAAGACGCAATCCGAAATAGTCAATGCCTTCTTAATAATAATAAATCTTTGAGGTAGTAGTTAATACTTTATACAATAAGATTAATTTTTTATGCAGGGATAATATAATGATTTTTTTACACTATTAGTTATGGATAGATGCATATCACAAATACATGATTTGAATTTCAAATTTGAATTCATATTATGGGACAATGATTTAAGTATGCTAATCTTAAAAAAAAATACACTGACACTGTATAAAAATTTACTCTGCAGTATAATTGTAACTCCAGTTTACATTCAGAAAACTGATGCTCTATATAAGAGGTCTGCATAAGATCTCACTGATCACTTACAGAAGGAAATAAGAATGCATATCCCAGAAGAAGTGATCCAATTACACAGCGAATCTGCAAGCAAAACTGCTTCAAATTCATTTGAAGTACGACAAATGGATAGTGGTTTGTAGGCTCAGAATAAATATATATTCTTGGGGAAAATTACTGAATATTCTTTAAAATATGGTAGAGTTCGTTACAGACACCAAGAAACTATAATTTCTTCTTCATGTCATGGTGGGTGAAGATTCATAAGTTGCTGACAAGTGAAATCGTGACTTTCATTTGTTTTGCATAAGTTTTCAATTTTTATAGGCTTTAATTTTGGGTTAGTTTTCAAGTTCACCTCAAACAGCTCAAGTGACCATGTCAAGGTAGAATAAGTCGCCCGGGTTAGGTATTTACTAAAGACTGGCCAAGTCTCGAAAGTAGAATCAGTCTCTTAGAGTTATAAATTGCGCCCCCCCCAACCCCCCCACCCCCGCCTGCCATATTGCAGATGTTGGTGCAAAATACATCACTTGTCGGTAGACAGATAATAAGCTGTATAACAAGAAAAGGGTTAAGACAAAAAAACTCCATTCCTACTAAGCTTAATGTATTTTCTGATTTTTAATAGCACTAAGAGCTACTTTTTTAAACAAAAAATTTAGATATTTAAATTTAAGATTTAAATTACAAAGTGTTCATGTAATAGGATTTCGCTTAAAAGGTTTTACGTACTCATATGTCAATCAATTTTCTCAAACGAAATTTAGAGAAACTACTTGCACAAAAAAGGTTTTGCTGGTAAAGAACAATGAAGAACGCTTCTAACATATTTAATTTATGCTGAGAGAGTATTCAGAGTAAAAATAATTTATGTATTGAATTAACCAATTGCCAAGTTGAATATTCTTGTCTAATTGCTGATTAAACTGACTAATTCTTGCCTCCAATCTTACCTAACGATACCTGTCGTGTGATCCTTAATAAAAGAATAATGCATGCATGCGCAGTAGAACTTGTAGGACGTCAAGCTTTACACTATTCATGAAGTTGACTACATCGACAAATCATCGCTAAATTTGTGTATATAAAGAGGGAAAAAACAATCATCTTCTCATCAGATGAACCTCAGCTGAGTTTGCACTCCATTAAGTCCCCAAAACTTTCTGGAAATCAAGCAAACTTGTAGCTGATCAAAATTCATAACTATTCCTATCACTAAGGAGACATGGCTCTCCTCAAAGCATCACTATGGCATTTATTAGCACTTGTCTCCATATTGGCTCTTCACGCCAATGCTAAGGATGATGGGCCACCTGCTGAATATAGTTCTCCCTCACCTCCTCCCTACGAGTACAAATCACCACCATATATGCACAAACCTCCTCCTTACGAGCATAAGTCGCCACCATATATGTATGAACCACCGCCCTACGAGTACATGCCACCACCATATGTGTACAAACCACCGCCCTACGAGTACATGCCACCACCATATGTGTACAAGCCACCGCCGTATGTGTACAAGCCACCACCCTATGTGTACAAACCACCGCCGTATGTGTACAAGCCACCTCCATATGTGTACAAACCACCTCCATATGTGTACAAGCCACCTCCATATGTATACAAGCCACCGCCATATGTCTACTCCTCTCCACCACCACCACCTTACAAGTACTCCTCCCCACCACCACCACCTTACAAGTACTCCTCCCCACCACCTCCACCATACATGTATTCTTCACCTCCACCACCTCCTTACAAGTATACTTCACCTCCACCACCACCATATAAGTATACCTCACCACCTCCTCCACCATACAAGTAAACCGCTGAGCCACATCCTTGCTATTAGTTTACCTTCACGCCTGCCACCTTGCATTACAAGTCATCTCCATTAGCGATTGCACCTCCTTATTCCTACTGATTTCCTTGGACTATGTCCTCTAAAACCACACGTTACAAGAATATGTCCAGTGTCTTACTATTGGTGTCTTGAAGTTATTTGTTTGAGTTTGTTATTTTACTGAAACCCTCCAAAGTGAGAACTGCCTATCCAGAAAAACTTAGAAAAAGAAATCCGTGATCAGCCATTCAGTTCAATAATCCTGCTTTTTTCTTTATCTCTAAAAGAATAACTATAGGCAGAGCTACCTGCTTTGGAGGAGTACTTTAATTTTGTGCTTCAATATTGTTGTGAATCCAATTGTATCGTTTTGTTGCCTTTATGATGGCCTGTTCTTGTACTAAATAAATATTTTTGAAATAAAGTGGTTTATTTTATTTTATTTTCTGTTGGATTCCAAGTTCGTTTTCCTCTGATTGTCTTAAATAAGCATTGGTGCTTGAGAAACTATTTGGTACACTTGATTGCCTATATTTCAGGTGTGAGATTTTGGTTTATCTCTGCTTTCCATTCAAATAAGCATGTGGATTTCACCTGCTCCTGCATAGTGGCATTGCGTATATGCACGGGCTTTTTCTAGAAAAGAAGATGACCATTCTACTTCTTTTATAATCTCAAGCAATAAGTACACATCTTTATGGAGAAAGTCAGTAGTTACTCATTGGGTCTTAAGAAAACGAAACGTATGGAAAATTGATCACGAGATAGCAAGACGGTTCAAAATCAAAGTAAAAGTCAAACTTCGAGTGGCCACATTTCTCAAAAGAAATTAAAATCTTTTATAGTTCCAACTAATAGCGGGTTCATATATGCACCGAATAATATTGTATATATATACAGTTAAAGAATTGTTGGTGGATGCAAGTACCATCGTTTGACAGTGATCTTCGTGTTGCTTGGTTTCTTAATTCTATAGTAACCTTGTGGGATGGATTGATGTACACATACATCATAATTCATTTGCATATTAACATAAAATTTGCTTCACATTTATAATCACTAAGTCAACGTTTAAACGCTGATCGAAACAATAAAACGTTGATATTATGGAAAAATAAGACAGGCAAATCAAACTTTTATGGCACACAAAAGTGTAACAAAGGTGCAGATATATTTTACAAGAAAATTATAAGCAATTTGTGAATAATCAAATAATTGCAAGCAAATTTGACGTTTTCCTATTTGACCTGGCACAGTCTATGGAAGCTCTTAGAGAACCAATTTCATTTATTGCAATCACTTTTTTGATGTATATAAAATGGGGAATGGATGGGGCAATCTCACCAAAAACAATTTACTGGAAATTAAATCTTAGGCAAATTAAACTACAGCCCCGTGAACTATAGGTCATTTTTTGCTTTTCACCTGCCGTCTAAGTTCTGCAAAAACAGACCTCTAGTTTTCATGATATTTCAAATTTTCTTCGAGTTATATTGAGGCTTAAATTTCATTTTTCCAATAAGAAACCACTTAGAAACAGTGGGTTTTGATGTAGATCCCTACCTGTTTTCATACAAAGTTATAAAAAAACAGTACATTATCCAGAAGAAGTGAATCGTTACAATTACACGAGTAAGTACGCATAATCATGTAATACAGATTTTACTAACTAGTAGATCGGACTAGTAACTGTAATTTGCAACAGTTTTCATTTGCTCAAATTATTAGAAAAGTGGCGTTGTTGAATACAACTTCATATCTGATCATGCAGCAATTTTTGAGTTACGGATAACTTGGATTGGTTCAATGTCCATGTAACTAACCATTTGGAATTTTTGCATGATGCCTGTAAGTTGGATTTCTTTATAAGCATCCACGGTATTGTAAAAGCTACTCGTAACTTGGCATTTCTGGTCATAACTCGGCTAATAATGATTTAGAATTTTTAAAAACTCACTAGCTGGCTGCTTGGTTTTGGTTAATGCTTAGAGATGACAATGGAGCAGTTTTGGGGCAAGGAAAGCCCAACCCTGTTCTACAAAAGTTCTCCCACCCCCCCCCCCCCCCCCCCCCGTCTTATCCCCCGGTTCACAACCCTCACAGGTGCACTCGTCCTACTCCACTATCATTATTATTTTTTATTTGATTTAAAATTTTTTACTTATGTAGATTTAATAATAACTTTATTAATTATTTTTTGAAAATTTATCAAAATATTACATCATTTTATCATAACAACATAAGATATTACTTAATTACTATAAATATAACAATAACATAGTATTTGTTTCATCTATTACATATAAAAACATACACAGATGTTATACTGTGCTAAGATTTAGGTTGGGGGGCGGGGGGGAGGCAAGGAGATGGGGTAGCTTCATGTCTCCCTATTTCCTGCCACATTTGAGGTAGCGGGAGAAAAACTCCTGATGCCCCAACCCCACCCAATTCCTCCCCTATGGGATAGGCATTCACTCTCCTTGCCATCCTATTAATGCATACTATTTGACCTTCTTACAAGTCAAAGTAAGTTGGAATTTTTGTACTATTGTAAGTTCCTATCGTTTTTGTATTTCTGTAAGTTATTAATTCTCAATTCAAGAAATCTAGACGTGTCAGATTTAGTGATTGGAAAGAAAAATAGTACGTAAATAAGTAGTTGCTTAAACCTAAGCTTGTTGATGTTACTCTATAATAAGGAAGGAATAAAAAACCTAATTATGATCTAAAGACAAAATATTGCCTTAGGTTTAATTAAGCATATAACCAATTAAGATGACTTTTCCACACGTGTATTGTGTTAGTACGGCTTCTAAGCACACATCTTTTTCTTTGCTAAAAGCCAGAAAATGTTTTGGTTCTCTAGATTAGTCTGTTAATCAATCAATTTGTATTAACTAAATAGATACAAGTCGGTGCTAAATTTTATTATAATGTGCAATACACGTGGTGTTTTCTTGTTGGCTAGAAACAAATGAATTAGACACTTATACTTTCAATTCATAGGTTTCAAAGTTACTTTACACCGTAATGCTGGTTGTGCTTCTCACGTTTCAGTAAAATCAGATTCTTTTATCAAATACAGAATAGATCAGAAATACAGGTTAATAGAGTTGAAGAATTTCAAGTTTTGTTCTTCCAATCTCCCTTGTAAGATCAGTTTTGTTAGGCTCAAAAAAAAAAAAAAAAAAAACTTCCTTGTTAGATTTTTAAGATTTGGCATAAAAAGCTGAAATACTATCATGATTCCACCTAGGGCTACAAACAGGCCCAAGTTTTTAGTTTATTTCTGACTTATCCAGGCTCAGCTTATGCATGGGAATGAATTCAGCAGTTTTGTTCTATCTATAGAGGTATATATTGTTGGAGAGATGAAGTTTCTTGGTGGTGTAACTTTATACAGAACAATACTTTGTTACTACAGCTTATAGAGTAGCTTTGGGTAATACAATTTATTGCTTGTGGCGTGAGAGGAATCAAAGGCAATTCAAAGGTAGCTATTCCACTACAGAAAATATGATACGGCAACTAGTTGCAGGATGGCGAAGAGCAATTGAGAGCTGAGCTTAGATTGGAATTTTAATCAAGCTATAGTTTGTCCTGCTTAAAATTTATATTTGGGTGTAAGTTAAAGAATCAAATCTCCATGTTTATATGCTAAAAAATTTAGACTTTTTTGAAAATATCGTCAGTTAGTACGTAGGCAACCATTTGGGTTGTAGTGATTCAGTCTCCTCCGAATTATCTTTGAGTCTCTTCAAATCCCTCTCCCCTGAGCATAGAGTAGTACAGGTCTATCATATCCGGCAATATATATATATATATATTTAGTTTGTCCTGCTTAACTATTATTGTAAACAATATAGGTTTTAGTAGTACTAGTTGACATTGTAATTATTACTCCAGTTTACATGCAGAAAACTGATGCCCCCATATAATAGGGCTACATAACTTCTCGTTGATCACTTCCAATTATATAATAACAACCTATGATAAGACTGAAGGAATTAAGAATGCATATCTCAGAAGAAAGTGATCCAATTACATAGAGAATCTGCAAGCAAAACCACTTCAAATTCATGTAGAATATGACAAATGGATAGTGGTTAATATGGTCAAAATAAATATGTATTCTTTGCAAGACTTATTTCTACTAACTAATCTTTAAAATATGGTAGATTTTGCTTCAGACTGCAAGAAACTACGCGTACTTTCTCATGTCACAATGGGGGAAGATTCAAAAGTTGCTGACAGATGAAAATACTGACTTTCATTTGTTTTGCATAATTTTCCAACTTTTGAAGCCTTTCATTGTCGGTTAGTTTTCAAGTTCATCTCAAACAGCTCAAGTCCTCCGGTAGAATAAGTCACCGGGGTTAGTTATTTACCAAAGACAGGCCACATCCTCAAAGGTAGAATCAGTCGCTTGAGTTATAATTTACCCTAGATTGCAGACTCTCTAAAAGCATAAAAAACTCAGAATAGTAGTTAGATGAAAGATTTTAGATATTAAAAAAAGTAGTTACAAATTAGGGTAGAAACACCTAGAAGGTAGGGATAGAGATAAGATAATGATACTTTTTTTTTTAATAGCAGTTGAGAATTATTTCTATTTCTCAAGATCACAGCATCTGCAAACGAAAAATTAAATAGTCCATTCGTACTAAGCTTGCTGTATTTTCTGATTTTTAACAGCAATGAGAGCTACTTTTTGAGCACAAAATTTAGATATTTAAACTTAAGATTTTAAAGTTACAAAGTGTAAATGTAACAGGATTTCCTTTCAATGGTTTTACTCGTCAATCAAATTTCTCAATCAATTTTTAGAGAAACTACTCCCACATAAGAGATTTTGCTGGTAAAGAATATTGAACACTTTAAAAACATAAAATTTAGGCTGAGAGAGTATTCAGAGTAAAAATAATTTATGTATTGAATTAACCAATTGCCAAGTTGAATATTCTCTTCTAATTGCTGATTAAACTGACTAATTCTTGCCTCCAATCTTACCTAACGATACCTGTCGTGTGAACCTTGATAAAAGAATAATGTGCAGTAGAACTTGTAGGACGCCAAGAAGTAATACTGTTCATAAGGTTGACTTGAGTTGTTTATATAAACGGGAAAAAGCAATCATCTTCTCATCAAGTGAACCTCATCTGATGTTTTCACTCCTTTTAAGTCTCCAAAACTTCTTGGAAATCGAGCAAACTTTTAGCTGATCAAAATTCATAACTATTCCTACCACTTAGGAGACATGGCTCTCCTCAAAGCATCATTATGGCATTTGTTAGCAGTTGTCTCCATATTGGCTCTTCACGTCAATGCTTACAATGATTGGCCACCTGTGGACTATGCTTCTCCACCACCTCCTTCCTACGAGTACAAACCACCGCCCTATATGTACAAGCCACCACCATATTACTATCCATCCCCACCTTATGTCTACTCATCACCACCACCGCCACCTTATGTTTACAATTCACCTCCGCCACCACCTTACATCTACAAGTCACCACCACCTCCACCATATGTTTACAAGTCACCGCCTCCACCACCTTACCAGTACTCCTCCCCGCCACCTCCACCGTACGTCTATTATTCACCCCCACCACCCCCTTACAAGTACACCTCTCCCCCACCTCCACCATATGTCTACTATTCACCTCCACCACCACCGTATGAGTATACTTCACCGCCACCTCCACCATACAAGTACACTTCACCACCTCCCCCACCTTACGGCTATTATGCATCTCCACCACCACCAACATACAAGTAAACCACTTCCTTATTATTAGTTACCGTCACCCCTGCCACCTTGCATTACAAGTCATTTCCATTAGCGATTGCACCGCCTATTCCTACTGATTTCCTTGAACTATGTCCTCTAAAAGCGCACGTTATAAGAATATGTCTAGTGTCTTACTGTTCTTGTCTTGGAGTCATTTGTTTGAGTTTGTCATTTTATTGAAACCCTCCAAAGTGAAAACTGCCTGTCCAGAAAATCTTCGAAAAGAAATCACGTGATCAGCCATGCAGTTCGATAATCCTGCTTTTTTCTTTTTCTCTAAAAGAATAACTATAGACGGAGCTACCTGCTTTGGAGGAGGACTTTAATTTGACGCTTCAATATTGTTGTGTATCCAATTGTATCGTTCTGTTGCCTTTGCGATGGCTTGTTCTTGTACTTTTTTTTTTTAATTTTATATCCTCAATATTGTTGTGTATCCAATTGCATCGTTCTGTTGCCTTTGCGATGGCTTGTTCTTGTACTTTTTTTTTTTTTAATTTTATATCCTCCCATCTCTTCCCACATCTTTTCCATCCGGTACAGAATAAAGTGGTTTATTTTATTTTGTTTTTTGTTGGATTATAAGTTCCTTTTTCCCTGATTGTCGTAAATAACCTATATACATGGGCTTTTTCTAGAAAAGGATATGACTGTTCTACTTCTTTTTTTAATTTCAAGTAATAACTATATATTTTTCTGGAGAAAGTCAGTAGTTACTGATTGGACGAAAATGAGTGGACTATTATCCAACTAAAAGGCTTGAGACAACAGAAGGAATGGAAAAATTGATCACGAGATAGCCAAAACAGTTCAAAATCAAAGTAAAAGTCAATTTTACAGTAGCCACATTTCTCAAAAGTAATTAAAAAGTTCTTTACAGTTCCAACTAATAACTTGTTCATATATGCCACCGAACAGCATGTTGTACATATGCAGTTAAAAAAAAAAATTTTGTTGATGGATGCAAGTACTATCGTATGACAGTGCTGTTCGTCTTGCTTGGTTTCTTTAGAGTATAGTAACCTTGTGGGATGGATTGATGTACAAATACATCATTTGCATATTAAGGGAAAGTTGCTTCTTGTTTACAATTACTAATTCAACGTTTACACGCCATTATAAACTATTGATATCATGGAAAAATTAGACAGTCAAATCAAAGTTTCATGACACACGAAAATGTAACAAAGGTGCAGATCTATATATATGTTTTACAACAAAATTGTGGGCAATTTGTGAAGAACAAATTGCAAGAAAATTTGAAGTTTTACCTGTTTTCCCATTTGACCTGGCCACAATCCATGGAAGCTCTTACAGAACCACCTTCAATTTATTGCAGTAACTTTTTTTTGATGAAGTTCCATTTTGCCCCATTTGTGGGTAAGTTGGTAATTTCATATTTTGTTGCATCATTTCTCAATTCAGCTACATCCTATTTAACTTTTTGTTACACCATTTTCTAATCCAATTGTACCAAAGGGCAAACTTATGGGAAATGGAACTTGCATCCACTGTATTGGCATTGCTATTTATAACTTGGCAATTTTGAAAGTTTACTAGCTGGCTGCTTAATATACGGTTAATGCTTACTAATTGACATTTTTACAAGTACTCAATTGTAAGTTGCCATTTCTTTACTCCTGTTTAAGTTTCTATATTTTTTACATTTTCATCAGTTATTACTACTATTGTTATCTTAAGTACAATTTAGCAAGTTAAGTGGTTAATTTGTTCTAGTATGTTGGTAGTGAATCTACACCAAAATTATTAGTATTTCCTACTTTGATGAGATCATCCAAGCTTTTACTTTGTAGGGAGCATTTCAAATTCGTATTGAGTTGGATATGACTACTATTCATTTTACCAATTTACCAGTGGCTTTTCACTGTTTGAGGCAGATTGGCTTATTGGTGGCTTGGAAATTTAGAAATTACTAGCAACTTGCCTTTGGTACCAATTATGCCTTTGCCTTTTTCTTATACTATTCAATTCCTTTGCCTGAAAAGAAAAAGAGACCTAAAAATTGCTTCGGAATCAAATCAAATGGCATGCATTTGAACTTTTTTTAAAAGATCTGAAATGCATCTTTAACAGTTACTAGACATCAAGCTGTCCCCTATAGAATAAATACTCTTCATAAAATAACATCTATTTTTTAAAAAAAAAAATTTCAGTAGGGGAAGGTGAGATTTAAGAAACGGAGGGAATGGAAAAGGGTTAAAAGGGTATTCATTTCTCAAATTTAGCCATTTAATTCAGCCGAATCTCCTATCTTTTTGCCACTAGATAGCTCATACCTAACCAGCCGACGAGGCTGGGGCCGCAACTAGAGGTTGAGTGCTCAGGCCCTCCTGATAAAATAAATACATCAATAACAAAAAACTCCTTTTTTTTCTTATTAAATTCTTATCAATAACACGAAAAGTATATTGCTTTATGGGTTTAAATATCTTAATGCTAATTCTTAAAAGTATCCCTTCTATTTTCATATGACTTAGGATCTAAGATGAAACAAGTGATTAGCCTGATCTGAGCTATGAAGTCTCCTAGCTAATCCAGCAAAAGGTAAACATCAAAAACTAGATACTTTCTTTGAACTATATCCATGCAATTGCTAGGTTTGTTTTCTCTTCTTTTTTAGTTTTTATTTTTCTTGTAGGAATTGCTCGGTTAAATATGATGAATGTTAGAGTAACCATATTTGCACATATTTACCATATCCATAGACATACCTGGCTTCCCCCGTGGCTACTACTCACATCGTCTCACATGCAGCACCTACCACAATTTTAAAATTTCTTTAACTTTCAATTTTCACGACCCAAAATCCAAAGGAAAAGATCTTGGCTTCGAACCCACATTTTAAATTGTTACTAATTTTCAAATTTCAATTTTGGGCAAAGAAAACTCAAAGCGAAAAGACCTCAGTCTTGAATTATTTCCAGAAATTGCCAAAAGAAATATACATTGGAATAAGGTGGGCATCTAGCTTAGGGATTATATGGGTGGCGCCAGGGCCTATCGTCCAACATAAGCTATACGCGTGGCTTTCTAAATTTTAGTCATTCAGATTGTGAGCCAAGGTATACAACGGATGAATTTGAAAAATGAAGCTAATTGTTTACATGTATCTATCTATATCTATATATATTGCAGGAGAGGGTTTAGTGGAGGCCCCTTGGATGCCTTCCAAATCTCTCATACTTTTTTTTTGGATTTTTAATTTATTTTAATACATAAATTCAATTAAAAAGTTTGAAATAGTGATTTGCAAACTAATCCTGTTTCAATTCAAATTCAAAATTTAAACTTTAAAATTTTCCCACTTTAAATGATTGTTTAATAAATCCTATATAGTTTATATTCAGACTTTAACCCTTTTTCCTTCCATAATTAAAGAAAATAAATTTGAATAATTTGATTTAGTCCCACATTAAAATCATTCATCCCATTACAATTTTATCATTTTAACTCATTTTACTCCTTGATTACTAATAAAGAATTGATTTGTCAAATCTGAGGAATAATATGATTTGTCCCATTTTTTAATCATTTACATAACATAGTAACATTTTTAGCACTTTCCTTCCGGTTATGTACATAGATTTGTCAAAAATTCAGATGACGTATTCAATTATAACCATTCTTTAATCATTTAAACCTATTGCAACTAAATCAATTTTTTTAGCCTTAAACTTATCCTATTAAACGATTATTCCAACCAATGAAATAAACATTTTTGACACACAATGTCATCTAGATAATTTTTGACATATGCAAAACTCTATCTGGATAATTTTCATATAACACGTATATCAAAAAGTGCACATAAGACAAAATTTTTATATGAATTTTAAATTAATAAAAGGGACATTTAGATGGTTGTTTTTGGAGTTCTTATCAGAAATTTTAAAACAAATATTTGTTTAAACAATTATCTTGGATGGTCATCACAAAAATAGTAGCATTTCACCAAAGTTATACCCAATTATTTTTCCTTAACGACTATAATTCTAACTTTTTATTTAAAAAACACTTAAAAAGTGAGGTAATGAATTCTAAATAATAAAAGCAATAGAAAGATAGGAGTATAGGTGGAAAAGGTAAAAGTAAGGTAATGAATTGTAAATAGTAAAAAGGAGATAGGGGTATAGGATTGGGGATGGTAAAGTCAAGGGAGTTATAGTTGTGGGTTGGGAAGAACCTATCAAAATGGGTGATTTATGTAGGTTACATGGATATAGTTTTACATGATTTTAGTTATCTTACCCATTTATGGTCCACTACAAATTTTATTTATTTTTTCCCATATTCATTGAGCAAACAAAATAAGATATCATTGCAATCAACAAAAATAGAAACATATTATATTAATAAATAAATTTTACCTAAAAACAAAAAAATACAGAAGAACCAAAAGCGGTGAGTTTCAAATTTTGCAATCTATAAGAATCTCAAAATAATTTATGTTTGAATGCAAGAAATCAATTAACACTCAATGAATTAATTAAAACTTGGATGGAAAGGAAGGAGGAACTAGGATGAGATTTAACAAAAACTAAAAAAAAAATGAAATTTAAAGAATAGGAAAAGAACGTTAAATATGGCTTTGCAAAAAAGTAGAATATAATTATTGTATTGGTAGTGATTTAAATTTGCTTACTAATGAATTTAAATCTACATCTAATTTAATTATCTCTAAATAGGTAGTTCCAATCTATCAATTTAATAGCCACTAATTAATGGGTTTAATTGGGTTACCCAATTGAAACTAATAAAATTGCATACCTACACTCATTTATTGAAAACCAAGTTGAAAAATTGGTCTCTATTTACAACTATAAATTGGTGAAAAGAGAAGCATAATAAGAGGTAAATAGGTTACAAAATTAGCTAAAAAATTGTGCAATTTGATAGTAGGGTAGGGTGAACGGAAGGTATTGTTTGTGGGAGGGAAAAGAGTTAAAGGGATGCGGGAAGTTTGGGTTAGAAAGCTGAGGAAAGGGGTAATGAAGAGTAGGAAAATATTGAGGGCTAGTGACACAAAAAGAGAGAATGTGGAAGAAGAGATAATAATGTTGTGCTTGATGTACTTATAGTATTTCTTTAGATATTTTTGTGATATTTGTTCATATTTTTTATTACACTTTAAAGTTTTAGATAAGATACATAAATACAATATAAAGTTTTGGATAAGATACATAAATACAATATAAATTAGATACTAAAATAACACTTTTTTAATTTTTTAAACCTTTTTTTTATGTAACTAATATAAATAATTCATTTACTATTATTATTATATTAAACGTAAATCCGTGCATTGCACGGGTTACAATACTAGTTGAATAGTATTAGAAAGTTGTAATCATAAGCACACTTTTAACTTCAATTCTACAAGGTCCATTTCGATGGAAATTTAAATTGTAGATGTGTGTTGTATTAAAATATAGGAAAATTCTATACTAAGCAAGAATACGACTTAAGCTACATAAATAAATTAAAAGATAGCACTCTTCCTTCATTTTAGGAATTTTGTCTAATTTTAAGAATTTTAGAAATTTCATCTGTTCATGTTTATCACTTAAGAATGTCGTAATTTTAAATCATTTTTTGCAGGTAAACTCTTAAAACATATAACGTGGTGTTTTAGAAGCATTTTTGATGGGTTTTAAACAATAGTAGTGAACTCCTCCTGCTCCTCGCCCCTCCGCCACCCTCTAATTTTCGTCTCTAGCCTCCTTTTCCCTATCTCCTGCCACCCTCTCCCAATTGACCTAGTAAGCCCAAAAAAATATCAGATTCTCTCAATCCTCATGGTGATTTCTTAAATATTTTATAATATAAAGTTGAAACGATTTTTTTCCCTTAACTGTGATTAAATTGAAATTAAATGATGGAATTAAATCCAAATAGAAGAATGCGTGACTTTTAAATTAAGATAAGTACTTTAATTTGCATATGCCCTTACCTTTCATTCAATTTAGTGGCAAACTGGCCAATGACATTTTTGTTAATACGCATTGATTTTCCGCCGCCCTCAGGCCACAGCATCGATAGACGCAAAGGGCAGAGCAAAGCGACTAACTCTGATTAGATATGAAACTTATTTTAGCTTCTAAAATCTTCTGAAGATTCATAACACTGCAAATTTTCAATGATCAGAGAAATATTGGACTTTAAGAGCTTAATCTGCATACAATTCCAGGCAATT
Source organism: Coffea humblotiana (assembly GCA_023065735.1). Classification (NCBI taxonomy): domain Eukaryota; kingdom Viridiplantae; phylum Streptophyta; class Magnoliopsida; order Gentianales; family Rubiaceae; genus Coffea; species Coffea humblotiana. Next base: position 24,130,498 of record CM041209.1, on the reverse strand, counting down.
AAAGTTCCCAACACAAAGGTTTTTAAATATGTTTAAAATTAATTTCACGTGCACTAACATCCTTTGATTCATGTCATTTAGTTTTAATTTGAATTTAAATTTTAATTTTTTACGCATATGGCATGTATCTAAAGATGTTAGTGTATATAAGATTAATTGATACTTTTTATTCATAAAGTTAGTGCATGCTCTCTTTTTATTGATATTTATATCTTTAGCTTAATAGGCCAACCTATTTTCTGGTGTCCTGCCTAACATTGTACATTACTGTGTATTTTATGTTTCCTTTTCATGCTGAATACTCAAATGTAATGTACCACTTTTGACTTCATGCAAGAATTCTAGATTCCAAATATGAATACCAATAAAAAAATAACGACAAATTACAAAATAGAAGCTAGATATTGGAATTAGATCTTTATATATGTCTAACATTGTTCTTTGTATTTCAAATAATTATTTCTCTATTTTTAAATCATCAAATTATTAAGTTTATTACTTGTTTTTTCTATTTTAGAATCTGAGAGACGGGTAAAGTTTTCTCTTCTTCTATTTCGTATTCTGTATCTGCACTTTAACTCCTTTTTTCTTTATTGGAGGTGAAAATTTTGACTTCACAATGGAGCAGAATTATGAATTTCTTTTCTTTGCCTGCACTAATTCCCTTTCTTTCCCTGATGTCTTTTATTTATTTCTTACAGTATCCCAAATATTTGTTTTCCTTATCTTTTTTTAATATTTAATGAATTTTAAAATTGTTTATCGTTGACTGGATGCAAATATGTGCTCAAGTTTTAATTCAAAATATATTCGTTTGCTGCAAATATACAGGCTGATATTATAGTTTAGTGCATATAAGGGTCGATCCCATGAGGAGCTTCTATCAAGTACTAGGTCCTTTGCTTACTCTATTATTTAGATTAATATCAAGTTAAAACTATAAAAAACAAATAATTTACTAATTAATATCTTAAACTAAATAACTTTTAGAGAAAACAAATGGGAAAAAGTACCAAAAACTAAGAATCTAGGTTGTAGAATCCAATAATGGCCCAAAAATACAAGTAAATGAATTCAACTTTTATTACTACTCTTGTCTAATAAGGGATTCATTTTCAAACTTAACGAAAACTCAATCTCATGATATATTGGCTATTACTAGCCTTAGACTCCCCTACTCTCGTGGTGAAGATCTAAAACTAGTTTATTTATTACATGAAGTGCTCAAAAAAATCCACTTAAGTGCACCTCTACTCTCGTGAACCTATTCCTAAAGTTCTATTTATTCTTTTTCCGTTCTTGTTACAAATTATTATTGAACAATAACAACTAATGGCTTGTAATTGGTGTTCAAACAACCACAAGATTTAAAACATGAATAAATGGACAAGCTAGTACAACATACAACAAGAGTAAATCACTTTCCACTTATAATCAAGAAAGCATCAGTTTCATCTACTCCCTAAATTTAGATCTTAGTTCAACATATCAAGCAAGTAAGCACAAAGATTCATTGCAAAAACTCATGTTGATCAAAATAAAGAAAACGTTAAAAGTTTAGCCAATGGATGACCAAGCTCTCAAAGATCTTCTATTACTTCTCCAAAATGAGTTTTTTATAATGAATTTTTCTCCAAATTCTTCTACAAGTTTCTCTCCTTTTAAGAGAGAAAAATATATATTCTAAGTGTTAAAAGACTAGAACTCATTCTTCTTGCATACAACACGTATGTATAGATGAAACAAAGTCAAGAAATGAGGTTAAAATGTCATTTTTTCAGCTATAATTAAGTCTGCAAACATCTCTAAAACGTAGTGAAATAATGGAGTTAAAATCAAGTGGTGCAAGTTGTAGTCGCAAAATTTGATGAGAATCCCTCCAGGAATCCAACCACGGATTCCTGGCCAACCAAGAATCCGGCTAGGGATTCTTGGAGGGGTTGCTTTCGTATTTCGCAACCTTTTTGCCTTGAATCCCTCAAGAAATCCGGCTAGGGATTCTTGGAGGGATCCAATCCAACTTCCTTTTTCGATAAGTTTCTTCAATTTCTTGCTTTTGTGACTTGAACCACATTTGAAACTCACCAACTATGTGAACTTTAGGACTTCAATCAACATATGTGCATGCTTGTTTCTTGTCCAAGATAAAGGTCATTTCTAACTCTTATAAAAAAAATAGAAATCTTGCAAATAAAAGGGATATAAACCACGTAGCAGAATCATCACAAGAAATCGTATCTGAATAGGTAGTAGGCTTATCAACTACATCAATTTCTTCTGCGACAGACAAAGCATATGCAACCAAATTTGCATATCTTTTGTAGTGGTCGAATATCCCTCCTTGGGTCTATCTCTGATAATGGAATATTCTTCCTTTTCTGAATTATTTTTATCAGTAGACTCAGATGCATCTACTGGCACTTGTTGAATAGAAGGACCAGAACTACCAAATCTCAAACTCCACCTGCTTCTGCATACTATCATCTGCTTGATAAGAACTAGACGACTCCTTCTTGGAAGATAACATAGAAAATTCATTAAAAGTAACATCTCTACTGATTATAAATTTTGGAGATTTGGGATCAGGACACCATAATCTGTATCCTTTCACCCTAGAAGCATAGTGAAGGAAAATACATTTTTTAACTCGAGACTCTAATTTTTCATCATTTACATGCATGTATGCTGGACACCCAAAAATTTTAAAATCAGAATATTCAGCAGGAGTACCTGACCAAATTTTCTCAGGAGTTTTGAAATTAAAAGCAGCAGAAGGAGTACGGTTGACAATATAACAGGCCATAGAAATTGTCTCAACCCAAAAATCCTTTGCCAACCCTGCGTTAGAGATCATACACCTCGCTCTCTCCAAAAGTGTTCTGTTCATACGTTCGGCCATACCATTTTGCTAAGGCGTCATCATGACAGTATGATGCCGAACAATTCCTTCATTCTTGCAAAATTCATCAAATTTTCTTTCACAAAATTTTATGCCATTATCTGTTCTAAGCAACTTGATCTGTTTACTTGTCTGTTTCTCAATCAAAACTTTTCATTGCTTGAAAGTGAGGTAAATATCATTCTTATGTTTAAGAAAATAAATCCAAACTTTCTTTAAATAATCATCAATGAAAGTTAACATATACCTGGTACCACCCTTAGATGGAACACGAGATGGACCCCAAAGATCTCAATGAATATAATCAAGAGTACCTTTCGCCTTATAGATTGCTGAAGAACTGAAGCTAACTCTTTTTTGCTTCCCAAAAACACAACATTCACAGAATTCCAGTGACCCAGTACTCTGATCGCAAAGAAGTCCCCTTTTGCTTAATATGCTCAAAGCTTTCTCGCTCATATATTCCAAATGTATATGCCATAATTTGGTGATGTCAGAATTAGACAAAGATAATGATGACGAAACTGCAATCGAATTTGTGACAGTAGATCCCTGCAAAACATATAAACTACTAACCCTGCAAGTTTTCATTATAACAAGAGCACCTTTAAAAACCTTCATAATGCCATTTTCAACTATGTATTTGCACCCAAGAGTCTCTAGGGTGTCCAAAGAGATGAGATTTTTTTTCAAATCAGAAACATGTCTAACATTAGTAAGCGTCCTCACAATACCATCATGCATTTTAATTCGGATTGTACCCTTACCAACAACATTACAAACAGTATTATTGCCCATAAAACAATTCCACCATTTTAAGATTCACAAGTGGAAAATAAATCCCTATTGGGACACATGTGATAAGAGCACCTCGAATCTAAAATCCATTCATTTTTAGACCTTGTCCTGTCATCAGTCACAAAGAAAATATTTTCTTCATTCTCATCAGCTGCAACACCAGTTTCGGCAGTCTCAATATTTTTCTCATTAGGTTTTTCCTTTTATTTCAATCTATTTTTCAATTTGAAACAATTTGTCTTAATGTATCCCATTTTATGACAATAATTGCATTTCACATTTCTATGTCTGGATTTAGATTTAGATTTAGATCTACTACTATCAAATTCTCTTCTCTCAACGCTGCCTCTAATAACCAGACCTTCTGCCTGACCTCCACTAAATTTTTCAGTAATATCCTTGTCTATCTGCTCCTTAGATTTTAATGCAGATTTAATTTCTCGATACGAAATTGTTTCTTTTCCATAAATCATAGTATCGCGAAAATATTTAAAAGATTGGGGAAGGGAACACAAAAGTAACAGGGTCTGATCCTCATCATAAATTTTTGAATCTATATTCTCCAAATCCATAATAATGGAATCAAATTTATCAAGATGTGAGAGTATAGATGTACCTTCAGTCATGCGAAACATATACAAACTTTGTTTTAAATAAAGCCGATTCTCAACTGTCTTCTTCATGTACAAGACCTTAAGTTTGTCCCACATGGCCTTTGCCAAAATCTCAGTGGTTACCTTCCGCAAAATCTCGTCAGAACGATTTAAGATAATACTGGATCTTGTCTTCTTATCCATCTCAGCAAAATAAATTTGCATCTGTCACACCCTCTAGTTTTTTCTCAATTTCGTGTATCGCTAAATCAACTCCGTCTTGAATCAAAATGGCTTCCATCTTGAGTTGCCACATCACGAAGTTGATATTCTGGTCGAATTTCTCGACAACAGTTTTTGTTATTATCATTGTTGCCACAAAATCCAAAACCTCCGAAGAAACTCTGATACCAGTTTGTTAGGTCTAGACCCAGGAAATTGTCCAAAGATATTTTGGCAACTCCCAAAAGATAAATAACAAAGCAAAATAAATAAAACAGGAACACAGAAATTTACGTGGTTCGGTCAAATTGACTTACGTCCACGGTTATAGGAGGAGCAATATTTTACTATGAAAAAGAGAGTACAAAAATGCCTTAGAAAAGTGTTTCTAGGCCCAAAACACTTAATACTATAAAACACAAGAGAGCCCAAAAATATTTAATTAAACAAAAGGGTTAATGACCCAAAGGCCCAAATAGCCCACTAATGCTCTCTTGGTTTGGTGCATTTAATTCCATTACAGGCCCACTATATTTATAGGCAACTAAGGGAAAGATTCATTTATACAAAAGGCGATGTGGGACAAAGCCACTTTAACAGTTCACTCACAAAATTAAATTGACGATTATACCAAAACTGTACTAGTGTACACCAAATACAGTAAGGATTACACGAACCGATTTGAACTGGATAGAATCAACTTGTGTGGTCCATGATTCCAAGCACACAGTATTAAGCTAACAAGTATGCTACGAATAACCAACTGGCATAACAAAATCCCACAAAAATAAACTACAACAACTACTTTGACAAGAAAATTTGTTGACCAAAATCAAATGCCAAACTTGGTTACCGGTTTCTCTTGCTCCTTTGCACACCAAGTCAATTCAAGAATGTCCATGGCATATCCATCACAATCCTCTGATGAATGCTACTAACGGGCTAGTTTTTTTTTTTTTTGAAAAACCCTTTGATTTCTAGCTTGCAACAAATATATATGTGCATATATATATATATATATATATATATATATATATACATGTGTGTGTAGTCACGGCCAAAAGAGTTGTTTAGCAGCTTGCTCCAAAAAAGAATCATGACTGAAGTGACAACACCACCAAAGGAGCTCCCGAGACCATGGATGAGAGCCACGAGATATAGAATTACAAGCTTGAATATTCTTCCAAACTACAAAAATGAAAGAGCATCGGAGAAACATGTGTTCCAGAGTTTCAGTAGCAGCATGACAGAAATCACAAGTATCAGAACCAAGCCCTCAGATTGAAGCCCAAATATGGTGTTCTGCCACCCTTGGGGTAATCGTTTATTGAGAATTGGAGGAAAAGAAAAGTGATCCTAACTGAACAGAGGTCTATAAAAAAGAGGGACTCGTTGAAATTGTTGGTATTTATAGAGATAAAAAATCTAATCTCACCGGTGAAGACGAAGATGGGAAGGATCTGAGATTGGATTTACACATAGCCTATATTGTGGCAGAATTTTCAATGACGATTAAGGCTCGTGATGGCATTATAAATACAACATAGAAAAAGTTGACTTAAAGGAGACATTGACTTGCACAGTGATGTTGTAGAATCAAAATTTAATAACTAAACCATGCAATCTCGAGCAGTTTATTGATATTTTTTGCTATTTGCTCCAAAGGAGTAGCTATTGGGAAAAGGAAATCATTTTTCATCTCTGACGCGTACTTGAGCAAAGGATTGAAGTACTCGAGTAATAGTTCTTCTGTCCTGAATGAGGGGTCGATCCAAGCTGAATCTGGAGTCCGAGCTTTCGGAAACAAGATTTCACAAAAATAATGTTAAGGGCCCTGTTCCATTACATCCATCTTCATCTTCTTTGATTCAAACACAAAAACATAGAAGCCCTTTGCAACAAAATCACATTAATCTTACCAAACTGCTTCCATTGATCATCAAAAAGTTTCCTCAATACTTGATATGGTGGATCATTAAGCAAAACAAACCCAACTAGAGCATGGTTCCATTTCTTTAGACAATCCTGCAAATCCTCTTGAGCAATGTTAAAACATCTAATTTATTATGTAGACACACAGGATTAACATAATTCAATCTCGATACATTCTAAATTCGGACCTCTAATAGCCTCCAACGCGACGAAACCCTTCAGGGGAAATATGACTATCATCACTAGGAAGCTTTCCCAAGTTCACCACCAAGTTCCCTTCCTGACTCTTAGTGTACCCACCTAACAAGCTTCGATTTAGGGACGGAATTGGCGAGAGGGGCAGCAACTCCCAAGAATTCTAAAACTTTCATTTGCTTAATCTGAATTTTAAAAATTTTATTTACATTATGAATTTAACCTTAAAACATTATTTATGATATTAATTACTTGCCCACCTTGAAAATTTGATATTCAATCGGAATGCTTTTGACATTTTACTTTTTCCCCTCGAAAGTTTCAAAATGCTTGAAAACAGAGATGTAACCATGTAAACAGGTCTAGTTAAATCAAACATTCCAGTGTTCATGCTTGTCTATCTATTCTAAAGAGTTTAAAATTGTGCTTAAATTTGGCTCGTTTATTAATCAAGCCAACCTGGATTGAATTTTATACATATAAATTTCAATATTATAGGAAATGAGCCAAGCTATACCAGGATTTGGAATTTTAGCTGAGAACCAAGCTGAAATGAGCTCATAGGAATCTGTGGTCAATTCAAGTATTGAATAGTTTCATTTGTCTTTTGATTTTATCTGCAAATAATATAAAAATTTGGGATTTTAAGTTCACGTCCTCTAAACTTACATATTAAGTCTAGGACATTAGTCAGGTTACTATTAGGTGCTCGATTCGACTCTCAAACTCTTTCATTTCTCCCTTCCTTTTTGTAAGACTTGAAAATTCCCTTTGAACACAAAAATAAATAAATAAATAAAAGCAATACCAATGTGATTCTTGTTATATATGTTAATATTGCTAAAATGGGAAGTGTTCACTCGAGTACAATTGTTGGTCAAACTGATGAAATGAAAATTGCTAAAGAAAAATTAGTGGCTAACTGGCAATTGATGACATTTTTTTTCATACTTGATTATTTTCAGCTGCGCGTAACTTGAGTTAGCCGCAAACGGCACAATAGCAACCACATTAATTTGAATAGATATGAAAGTTAATTTAGTCTTTAAAGTTTTCTGGAGCAAAATTCCTAGCTAACACTACAAAATTTCAATGAGCATAGAAGTGTTGGAAATTAGACTTCCATAACTTTGAAAGTTCAATGCTCGATCTATTTTGTATAGATACTTATATATCTTTAAGTACATAGCCCAACCTATTTTCGGTATCTTGCCTAACATCGCTTATTACTGTAGATAGTCTGTTTCGATTTAAAGCTGAGAAAAAATGCCAAATTATTGATTTTGATGCATTATCTTTTATGAGTTAATGGAACAATTCTAGGTGACTTAACTCGTCTTTTTTAATTAAAGAATAAAATAATTCAGCTAGAAGAAAGAAAATTTTAGGTGACTTATGATAAGTGACTAATTTACGTAATAATTGTATGATATTTTATATTATTTTTAGTCACTTTGGTTATATTATTGGAAGAAAATGAATCATTTTGGCTATAATTGGTGAAAAATGCTTTTAAGTGATTAAATGAGGTTTTTATCACTTTTTACTTGGATTTTGTGCATTTTGACAGTTTTGACATATTTTCGTATTTCGGCTATAACTTGAGCTACAATTATCGGATTGAGATGATTCTTGAACCCACTTGAAGATAAGATATAGATCTACAACTTTGATGAAGACATCTAAATCCAGTTTGAAGGTTTTCCTAGGTCAAACAGCCGAATTACAGTAGCTAATTTCTAATGGTCGAGGCTGAAACAGGGCAGTGAGCAGTCAAGGGTATTTCGGTCATTTTTCAGCCCCACACAGATCTAAATGAGGTGATTCTTGATGCATTGGAAAGATAACTCAAAGGGCTACAAGTTTCATGTTTTGGTCAAGAGCTAAATCAGCTTTTATCATCAAGAAAGGTTCAGTTGAAGTTGATGCAAAATCGGAGCAGAGCTGGAAATTGAACAAAAGTGCACCAAAATGTCACTGTAGCAATCCGGCCGGAACTTGGCCGGATTTCTGGCCGGATTGTGGTCAGAGAAGGCTGCCCTTTACGCGGAAAACTCAATTTCACCTCCACTAAGTCACATGTAATGCTAGACATGTGAGAAACATTACCAACTGTAAGGGGAAAGTGTAAAGCCTCATTCCTTGTCCACTTTTCATCATAAAATAGCCAAAACCATTGCAAAGAGGAGAGACATACAGAGGAAAGCTTGGAGAGCAGAAATGTAGTTCTTCCATTTCCTTAGTGTAGGATAGTTTAGTTAGTTAGTTCATCCATTCTTGTATAATGGCTAGATTAGGATGAAGATGGAGATGAAGAAGGAGGAGTTGAAACTCATGTGACAAGGGTTATCTCTTCTCCAATTCCTTATCTTTTGTATTGGATTCTTAAGTATGGTTAATATGCCAGTTCTGGATTTTGTGTTTAATATGTATCTTTAAAGTTTATGCCTTGGGTTTGGTTGAACTTTCTATGATTGTTGGTGTTTATTATTTGGCTATTTGATTGCTATGATTTGAGCAAGTTATTTAGCACTTTTGCTCTTGAAATCATGATTAATCTGGTACCATTAATTGTGATTATCTAAGGTGTTGTTTCTGCAATGAAAATTGAGATTTAACACTGGTTCAAGAAGTGCTAAACATAGGGAGTACACTCACGAGAGTAGAGGTGCACCTATGTGGTTTTGGTGATTAAATTCATGTAATTTCATTGAAGAAATGAACTTGTAGCTAATTTCATAACCATGAGAATATGTATGGATTAGTTATGAGTATAATTGATTCACTACGAAAGTAGGATTCATATGCATAAGGAAATTATACCATAACTAGCCAAGATAGTAGCATTCAATGATCCAAATATAGCACTTGCATGAGTAGTTAGGAATACCATAACCTAAGGAGCTTTCATTTATTATTTTGCATAAGTTCAGTAGGTTTCATTTCTTATAATTCATTGATAGTCTAAATAATAGAAAAGCTTTAGTAGTGCCGGTAATTGCAATCTTCCTTGTGGGATCGACCCTTAATACCCTATACTCGCTCACGATTCATATACTTGCGATAAATCGCGTGTGGGGTATTTAGGAGTTTATAAATGTAAAACTTGATTAGGATGAGATTAATGTTATATGTATACCCTACGCACGTCAAGTTTTTGGCGCCGTTGCCGGGGAAGATTTGGCAATATCGGTGTGAAGAGCAACTTTATTAGTTTAAACATTTTATTAGTTATAGTGTGAATGTATTTTCTGTTATTTTAGTGTTTTATATGTGTATGTGTTTTATCACCTATTCTTCTTACTAATTTTGCTCTTAAGTTGTTTAAAAGCAATTTTAGGTAATGAGGAGGGTAGGTCAATTTGGAGGACAATGCTTGAGAAGTGGAAGATTGGCAATGGATGGTTACCAAGTGCAAAGCTCCTTCAACAGAGGTAACCAAGAATTTACTGAATGTATGTCTTTTGAAGATGGTTTAAGGTGCTTAAAAGTTAAATTTGATGTTATGATGTTACAAGTTCAAATGGACACAATTATGCATGAAATTGAGCGAGGGAGGAATGTTAATACTTTTAATTCTTATCATGTGATTTGTGACTTGTGTGGAGGTTATCATGCTACTAATACATGTAGACAAGCACAAAATGTGGATTATTATGATGAATTAGAGCATTACAATCCTTGTTTTGATCAATACAGTGCTAATTGGAGCAATTCTCCTGCTTATGGTTGGGATAATCAATGTGCATATAGTGATTATCCGTATTTTTATGATTACCAATCTGAAAGTGTCCAATATGAATCAAAATCATCTTGGGAGTTGGTAATAGAGAAGTTAGCTAATGCACCTCTACCTTGGGAATTAGAAAATGAACCATTAGCTAATGATTCTAATGCATCTTGGGAGCTAGCTGTAGAAAATTTTTCTAATCAATTTGATTTAGCAATAGAAAAGCTAGCAATTGCAACTTCCGATCGTTTTGATAGGATTGAGGAAAGAATAGATGAATTAGCTTCTCACTTTGGTAGAATACATGAGCAATTGAATGTATTGTGTGAAGTTATTTTTTCTAATAATTTGCAAAGTGATCCTAGCATGCATGGTGGAGATGTTGTATGTGAAAATGGGTTGCATTTTGATCCAAATGATGAATCCAATTTGTGTTTCAATGAGGAAAGGTCCATTTCACAAGATAGTACTTTTGGAGCTAACATTGAACCTCAAGAGGTGAGCCTTAACGACTCATTTTTCACTGCTCTTGAGGAAATGTGTTGATTGTATAGGTTCTAAAGGTATTATAGCCCAAGAAAGCTATGTAGATGTTCCTTTGGTGAATTCTCAAGTGATGCATATTCAAGGTAATATCTATGAAACACTTGGGATAGGTAAGTTACTTCCATTTCTCACATCATTAGATTATATGGCTTTTGCTATAAAGTCACCATTTAATGATCCACCAAGGCCTAAAATGGTGGATTATTCGTTAACTAAACCTCCTTGATAATGAGGTCATAAAGTCAAGCTAATGACTATAAAGAAGCGCTAGTTGGGAGGCAACCCAATGATTTCTTATTTTTAGTAAGTTTTAGTTGTTTAACCAGTGTTTTTGTGTGTTTTGTAGGTGGCAATGGCAAGGGTTCATGCAAATGATTTCAATGACAAAAGTGTCTATATTGAGGCAAAAAGGGAGTTTTCACGTTCAATTGCTGCATTTCATGCATTGAAAGTGTTTCATGTTAAAATTATAATCATGCATGATCATGTTAAATTTGGATTTTATTCAAAGAATATGAAAGTAGATGGAATGTGGAAGGTTGGCCAAGCAAATTTGGAGGAAAAACTGCAGAAAACAGCTTTTTCTGCAGCAAATCCGGCCATAAATCCGGCCAAATATTGGCCGGATTGAAGGCCGGATAGTCAGGGGAGAAAGAAAAATTTTTTCGGACATTCTGGCCAGAATCCGGCCACCAATCTGGCCGTAAATCCGGCCAAAACCTGGCTGGATTGTTAAAAAAAAAAAAAAACCACTGTAGCTGGATATGCAGAAGCCAAAAAAAAAAAAAAATCTGCCCAGAATCCCTCCAGCAATCCCTCCACGAATCCCTCCAATTTCTGGCCGGATTGTGAACAGTAACCAGCGTAAGATGAATCCGTTTCACGGATTCCTCACAATGTTTCTCCCTTCTTCTTCAACCCAACTCACACACTAACACCTCAAACACACACCACTCACTAAAACACCACTTTTCACCATTTAATCTTCAAATAACCTTCACCAAATCACTTTCTCCCATCCTCTAGAGTGAATTTCATAGTTCATATTCTTTCAAAAACAACTCTAAAGTGGTGTCAAGCTTACCATGAGTTAGGGTTGTATCTTCTTGAATCACTCAATTGAGATCAAATTGGAGTGAGTTTCTTGGGGGGTTTTCACATCATATTCATCACTTAACATCACCAAACCAATTTGAGGTAACAATTCTTCACCTAACTTTGTTATTTGAATTTTGCCATGATTGAATATTTTCTATTTTTGGGCAATTTTTAATATGGGAAGTTAGGTGTATTTATTTGAGCTTATTGATGCTATTGGTGATTGTTAGTGATAAATAAATTTTGTGATTTGCATTCATTGTATTTATTTGGTGAATTCTTGCTAGTTTTATGCTTAATTTGGCTTGGTGACAAAGTTAAATATTAAGTGGCCAATGTAGCATTTTAATTAGCTTAGTGGGAGTTTTTGATATTCATGTGAATAATTTAAATTACCTAATGAATGAAAAGGTGCTTGGTTGAATGATTTCTTGAATTCTTAGGTAATTCTAAAAGAAGAGATGAATTGAAGATGGCCTTAATTGATGAAATTCATAAATGCACTTATAATCTTTGTGGTTCAATGGTTTTTAGTATTTCATGAGTTCTCAAGAAGGTCATTTATATTTTGGCTTGGTGTGTTTGCCTCCATTTTGAGATTACTTTTGTACTTGAGGGGACTTGATCATTGATGATAAAATGTATAAATGGAGCTTACTTTGTTCATGATGGTCGGTTTATTGTGTAAAATTAGCTTCCCTTTGCTTTGGATACTCATGCATATATTTGATTAGTAAAGATTGGCTCATTTCATGTTTTTATCCCTTGAACATTGTATGGTTCCACATGCTTGATCATTTTTCCTTTTTCCTTGAATTGCATGTTTTCTTCTTGTTGATTACAAACTTTTATTCTCAAGAAATTGATTTGTTTTGATTTTGTCTTTTTCCAGGATGCAATAATTAAACTCTCCATTCTTTCCCAAATAAGGTTGGAAATTCATCACTTGGACATGGATTCGGATTACGCAAGTTCACTTGAGCAGTATTTTCTTTTACTCTTTATTTATTTTCCTTTTCTCACATTGAGGACAATGTGAAGTTTAAGTGTGGGGGAGGAAAATATTTGAACTTGCATTTTAATGCTATGTGATGAAATTTTGTGGATTTAAATGTTTAGAAATGTTGGAATTGTGTTTGAATTATTTGCCATGTGGATAATCTGCTTGAAATTGGGTTTGTTGGCAGGGAGTTTTCATCCATTTATAAGGAGAAACTCTGTAAAAAATTTTCTAAAATCTTTTCCAATATTTCACTATGGCCCAAAAGTTTTTCAAATTTTTGCATTTTCATTCAAAAAGGGCTAATTTGTTCCAACTTTAAGTGTCTAATTCTTCCAATTGTTGAAACTTTATGTGTATTTTGGAAGGTTTAGTTCTCATTTAACTTGGAAATGATTATTATGCAATTAGAATTTTTGCATTTTAGAAAGTATATTTGGTAAAGTGAGGAAAATTATACCTATAATTTTACATGTTTAATGAGATTTCTTCTCCTTACTTAATTTCGCAAGTGATTGATATAGTCAATAAAGGTTATACTCCTCCTTTGATTATTCTTATATATTTTCTAAGAGGGAATATTTATTTCTTGTCCTTTATTTTTGAAAAAGAAGAAAAAGAAGAAAAAAAAAGAAAAAAAAAAGAATAAGAGTTTTTCTTCTACTCCAATGATTCTTGTACTAAGTAACCGGGGGTTGACATCTATAAATGTCGATATTCGCGTAAAAAGGTACTTGAATTAAGAGTATGTATAGCAACTTGAATAAGTGAAATGTTGAGTAACCGGAAATCTTCACCTAAAAGTGTCGATTTTCACGTAAAAAGACATTTTCACTATTTAAGTAAAATTAGTGAGAATAAATCCGTTTTAGTTGTAAAATTTTGAAAAAAGGATGATTATAGGAGGAGGAAATTTATAAATTGACTATGTGATTTGTTTATTTGTGAAATTAGGTTAGGGTGAGGGATTAAGTTTAACTTGTTAAATTAGGGTATAATTATCTTTCCTTTACTTGATATTATGAGTATTTAGTGTAAATTGAATAATTGTATAATGATTGTTTTCCAAGTCTTGAGGAATTAAATTTGACAAAAGTGCATATATTGTTTCACCTCTTGAATCATTGTAGTTGATTATGTGTGAATTGCTTGAGAACAAGCAATGATTTAAGTGTGGGGGAGTTGATAAGTAACTAATTTACGTAATAATTGTATGATATTTTATATTATTTTTAGTCACTTTGGTTATATTATTGGAAGAAAATGAATCATTTTGGCTATAATTGGTGAAAAATGCTTTTAAGTGATTAAATGAGGTTTTTATCACTTTTTATTTGGATTTTGTGCATTTTGACAGTTTTGACATATTTTCGTATTTCGGCTATAACTTGAGCTACAATTATCGGATTGAGATGATTCTTAAACCCATTTGAAGATAAGAGATAGATCTACAACTTTGATGAAGACATCTAAATCCATTTTGAAGGTTTTCCAGGTCAAACAGCCGAATTACAGTAGCTAATTTCTAATGGTCGAGGCTGAAACAGGGCAGTGAGCAGTCAAGGGTATTTCGGTCATTTCTCAGTCCACACAGATCCAAATGAGGTGATTCTTCATGCATTGGAAATATAACGCAAAGGGCTACAAGTTTCATGTTTTGGTCAAGAGCTAAATCAGCTTTTATCATCAATAAAGGTTCAGTTGAAGTTGATACAAAATCGGAGCAGAGCTGGAAATTGAACAAAAGTGTACCAAAATGTCATTGTAGCAATCCGGCCGGAACTTGGCCGGATTTCTGGCCGGATTGTGGTCAGAGAAGGCTGCCCTTTACGCGGTAAACTCAATTTCACCTCCACTAAGTCACATGTAATGCTAGACATGTGAGAAACATTACCAGCTGTAAGGGGAAAGTGTGAAGCCTCATTCCTTGACCACTTTTCATCATAAAATAGCCAAAACCATTGCAAAGAGGAGAGACATACGGAGGAAAGCTTGGAGAGCAGAAATGTAGTTCTTCCATTTCCTTAGTGTAGGATAGTTTAGCTAGTTAGTTCATCCATTCTTGTATAATGGCTAGATTAGGATGAAGATGGAGATGAAGAAGGAGGAGTTGAAACTCATGTGACAAGGGTTATCTCTTCTCCAATTCCTTATCTTTTGTATTGGATTCTTAAGTATGGTTAATATGCAAGTTCTGGATTTTGTGTTTAATATGTATCTTTAAAGTTTATGCCTTGGGTTTGGTTGAACTTTCTATGATTGTTGGTGTTTATTATTTGGCTATTTGATTGCTATGATTTGAGCAAGTTATTTAGCACTTTTGCTCTTGAAATCATGATTAATCTGGTACCATTAATTGTGATTATTTAAGGTGTTGTTTCTGCAATGAAAATTGAGATTTAACACTGGTTCAAGAAGTGCTAAACATAGGGAGTACACTCACGAGAGTAGAGGTGCACCTATGTGGTTTTGGTGATTAAATTCATGTAATTTCATTGAAGAAATGAACTTGTAGCTAATTTCATAACCATGAGAATATGTATGGATTAATTATGAGTATAATTGATTCACTACGAAAGTAGGATTCATATGCATAAGGAAATTACACCATAACTAGCCAAGATAGTAGCATTCAATGATCCAAATATAGCACTTGCATGAGTAGTTAGGAATACCATAACCTAAGGAGCTTTCATTTATTATTTTGCATAAGTTCAGTAGGTTTCATTTCTTATAATTCATTGATAGTCTAAATAATAGAGAAGCTTTAGTAGTGCCGGTAATTGCAATCTTCCTTGTGGGATCGACCCTTAATACCCTATACTCGCTCACGATTCATATACTTGCGATAAATCGCGTGTGGGGTATTTAGGAGTTTATAAATGTAAAACTTGATTAGGATGAGATTAATGTTATATGTATACCCTACGCACGTCAACTTAACTCGTCTTTTTTTTATGAAAGAATAAAATAATTCAGCTAGAAGAAAGAAAATTTTGATTTACCAATCCACTCCTCATTTCTTTTATTTGTCTTCTATTCAATTTTTTTGCCCAATTACGCTACAAATTTTGTGGTGGGCACTGATTATTCTAGTCTCGCATGTTCTGTGTGCATAAGGCCACCAAACTTTATATAATAAAGGGTAAAGTGGGTCACAGGTCACAAAATTTTTCCAAAATACTCTCTCGTCTCGTTATATTGTTTTCCATGTAAATTTGCTCACTAAACACCAAAGAGTCGTCTAAAAGAAATGGAAATTGCACGTTAGCTGTACATTACATCCACTTACAAAAAGAAAATAGTATAGTGAGACATATGAAACTTTGAAACAGCTCAAGTACCGGCAGCAAACAAGTTTGAAAACTTTTTCGGAAATTAAAGAAGAATAAAAAATGTTAATAAAAAACTAATAAAGAAAATGATTTTATGTTCTTAAATATTTTTGAATAAGAGTGGAAATGTTTTAGCAAAACTATGGAAAAAAATATTTAAAAAAACCTCAATGGATTTTTTTTTTAACTAAGAGATGAGTGGGATTCAAGAAGTGAAAGGGTGACAAGTGACTTGAATTAGAACCTCTAATTATTAGGGTTTTAATATTTTTTTGGAAATTTTTTTTTTCTAGTAGAGGAGAGGTGAGGATTATGGAACGAAAAGGAGAAAGGGAATTCAAACTCAAGACTTTTAAAGCCCTGTTTGATAACTCAATTCAGTACTTAATGGGTTCAGATTTTAACTTGTTTTTGCTAACAAAAAATAAAACATTTGAATTAATTAAGTAGCACTGAATTTTCTAGACAAAAGTTGCTCTCAAAATTAAGTAATAACTTATCATTTAATGTGATATACACTCAAATGTGTCTGATTTAATACTTAACAATTCATAATTTAATGGATTCAAACTTCAAATTTTATATTTCAGTTTTTAGAATTTAGTTTTATTAAACAAACCCTAAGTCTTGGGATGCCGATTTTAGACATTGGAACGAGGTCTCATGGCACTCAATGGATTATTTGTTGCTAAAGTTTAAGAAATCTCAACGGATTATTCTAAATTTTCTCATTTTTATTCTACATGCAGTGGACATATTAATCTATTTTACCACTAATTTTATTCTACAAGGTCTCATCATGACTTCAAGGAATATTCATTATCAGAGCAGTGTTGGAGATTTGGAGATTGAGACTTTTACGGCATTGACAGTTACCGCTTATCTACATTCAACTCCACGAAATCAGAACTCTAAACAATGTGGGTTTTTTTTTTTTGTTTAATTCTCAGGAATTTTTTCGTTATTAGTGATGTTTATATTCTTACTAAAAAAAAGGCCCCGCCTGTTTTGCGGTATATAGCTTGCCTAACATGCCAGATTATCCTATATCATCTTTTGCCATTCGAGCTGAAAATCCAAATGCCAAAATGTTGAATTTTTTTTTGGGTTAATATGTTGGCACAAAAAAATGTGCACACAACGGAAGCAATTGTAACACATATAAAAATATGTGAAAAGAGGAGAAGAACAAATATTCAATAATTTATTAACTTAAATTCAACAATAACAATATTAAATCGTAACCTTTTGATCACAACAACTCACAAATCTCAACTATAAAACTTTCCCTCAAACTCACTCTTAAGACTTAACTCAACTCTTCTATGACTTGACTGACTCTTCATGACTTAACCTAGCACTATTACTAGTATTTATAAACCAATTAGTTTCTTAATTATAAAGTACAAATCCAAACCGACTAATGAATCAAGAAACAACTCGAACTAAGACTCGGACAAGGAAACCAATGACACATAGAAAACTAACTATTCAATTAGATTGGGACAAACTAATATTAATCACTGACTAAACCTTTGAAAAGGAAACAGACTAATAACTGGTACTAGTCTTGAAACAACTCTTGAACTTAAACAATTAGGAAACAACTCTTGAAACTAAAACAATTAGGAAATAAAATAGTTTAGTTTAACTTCCATCATAATATCAAAAACCTCACTTGAAGTTTATCCTAATATTACTTGGCACCTCTCATATTTTAAAAATATCACTAATCTCCTTTAGTAATCATAAAAGACTACATTAACCCTTACTTAATACATAATTCACATATCAAATAAATGGAGGTCAAAAATTAAAATAGAAATAAATATCACTTTCTTCTCTTTCCCTTTTCTCTAACATTCTCTCTTATTCATTTTCTGGATGGCTAACAATATTTTATTTGTAAATAATGATAAATTAAAGGTTGTTTATCTTTTACTTTTTGTGACTGTGATAGAGTGGATTATGATTTATTTGCTTATTTTAAGTTGATTTTTATAATGATCAATACAATTTAAAGGTTTGGGCACGGGTTGAAAAGAAGTTGGAAAAAAAATATAAAGTTCATAAGAAATTGGTTTTGAGCATATAGAGTTAAATTGGTGCAAGTGTATTTCTTTGCAAATATTTTTTTATTTTTCACATTTATATTATTATGGGCTATAGCATTATGATGCGATTGTAGTACTAGAGATTATTTTTTAGGTGATAGTTTTCTTGAAGTAAACAAAGTGGTTTAGGAATATTATTACTCAATAAGTAAAAGGATAGTTTAGGGTTTTTAAAAATTTTATTACATAAATAACAAAAATAAGGGAGTTAAGTGATATTTTTAAAATCTTGAGGGTGCTAGCTGATATGAAGAGAAACCTTAGGGGAGGTTTTTGATATCACGATTTATTATGAGTTTATGCAAGAATTCTAGGTTACCTAAATTCCTTTCCTCATTCGAAGTGAAAATTATGCAGTTGAAGAAGAAAAGTTATGACGACTCAATCTGTTTCTCATTCCATTTTCTTGTTTAAATTTTGGTGGCTTCTTACAAACTCCCTTGCTTTTCCATACTACCCGGCTACATGCACAACATGAAAAAGCTGGACATTTATTATCTTTGCTCTTCTATACTTTATGTGTATATTAGCCCACCTAAATCCAGAAAATGAATCCCATAAGTGCTTTTCCGTTCAGCATTAGAGTTAAACAGGATTAATATGAAGGATCCCAATTTAGCAATCATGAAATTCCACATCCTTCTTTTTATAAGATTTCGTTTTTTTTTGTTTACAGCAATAAGATTTCATCTTTATTTTCTTTGCACAATATCTGAGTTTTAGGGACGTTATAAAGATCAATACAGGATTAAGAATCCTACGCTAGTATTTTTGGAATTCCTCATCCAGTCTAGAAGATTCATTGATTTCTTCATACATATAGATAAATACATATATCTATGTACATATACACACACATACGCATACATGCACTCATATATAGTGTGTATGTGTGTGTATTAATTATTCAGAAATTAAGGTGAAAATTGAATTAATGGAGGAGAGCAGTGGCTAATATAAGAACTTAGTCCAAGGGGATAATGACGAATCTACACTACTGGCAATATTCGCTTTGATATTTGGATTTGTACTCTCTATTTGGTGTAAATACAGATAACTAAATTTAAATAGTAAGAAACAAATTTTCTGAAAAAAGAAAATGGTAACCAAAGCAACTTTTAGCTTCGATTTCTTGTGTACTCATTGTAAAGCCTGTCCATATATGGACAGATTAAATAATGAACAGAACCAACAATCTAAAATGCTAAACAAACGTTTCTAATCATGCAAATGCTAACAATAGAATGATTGTTCACTATGCAATATCATTAATGAAATTAAAATTCATGGCATATGTGCATTATGCGGTTAACATTGCATTAAACCAAAAAAGAGGGAAAAAACTTGATACCAAGATTAAGTGTATTAAGTTGTTAATACAATTAAATGTAGTTGTGAAAAGTTGTAGATTTAGTAATGATGACCAACCGTAAAACATGAAAAAAAGAAATGGCCATAGTATGAAAGGAAGAAAAATTAAAAATTAAAAGTTATTTATATATAAGAATTTTAGAAGAACAGGCATGAACAAACGTCAAGTTGGAAAACAAATGTAGAAAATGGAAATCGGGCTTTATTTTGAAGATTTTGTTGCACTTAAGGACATGTTTGGGTAATTTAATCAGGAATAACATGAAAATGTTCACAAACATTAAAAGAAAATTGTTAAATCTCTCTTTTCATTATAATCTTCCAATTTCGATATTTTCTATTATCAACTTTTGGAGGGTAATAACATTTTTTTTTAAAAGATCGGATGAATTGTTTATGTTACGCAAAGTTTTAATAACACATATACTCCCTAATCTAAGAATTGCGATATTTTATGTGTTTCCTGCAAGACAATGTTTGTAGAATACTTTATAAAATTCCAAAGTTTCACTCCTATTTTTGTAATGCATATTGTTTAATCTGCTTTAAGCAGAATAAGGCTAACTTCTAAAGTAAGAGTGATTAATTCAAGTTTGTTGTTAGTACATGTACTTCTAAAATAACACTAAATAATTTCCAAAAAATTAAAACTAATTAATAATCAAAGTTGGTACGGATCAATTCCGTTTTACCATCTAATCTATGGTAGGCTTACCAACCCCCAAAGCTAGATTTAGCCCTTGATTAATTTGCATGCGTGCCTATATTTTGTAGCTACGCAGCTTGCAAATTCCTCCCCCATTCACCAGCAAGGTGTCATTTCCAATCATAATCTATATAAACCATCGATCACAGAACCATCAACTCCACAAGTGAGTCAGTCGACAGCAAATACATCTTTTTAGCAACCATGGCGAGCCACATAGCTTCGCTGTGGAAACTCCTGGCAATTTTCGCCATCTTTGTGGCAAATGCCAATGCTAACGTGATTCCCTTGCTACCGCTGCGTTTGCCTTTGCGGCCCATTAAACCATTACCACCAATAATCAGACCTCCCACATTTCCCGCCATTACCCAACAGAAGATCACCCCCACCACCATCACCTCCGCCACCATCTCCTCCGCCACCTTCACCCCCACCACCCTTCCCCTTCCACCTCCACCACCAAAGAGAAAAACATCCACCGTCCTCTGCCACATAAAAGGTCGCCCCCACCCTCCTCCACCACCTAAAAAGAGCCCCCACCTCCCCCACCATCCACCACCAAAAAGAGCCCACCGCCACCTCCCCCACCTAAGAAATCACCTCCCCTCCCCCCTCCACCTAAGAAAGAGCAGACCACCACCCCCACCTCCC
Organism: Coffea humblotiana; assembly: GCA_023065735.1. Lineage (NCBI taxonomy): Eukaryota > Viridiplantae > Streptophyta > Magnoliopsida > Gentianales > Rubiaceae > Coffea > Coffea humblotiana. The sequence goes on along the minus strand of CM041209.1, from coordinate 24,109,308 downwards.
CCACCTAAAAAATTCACCTCCACCACCACCTCCCCAAAAAGAGTCCACCTCCACCTCCACCACCTAAGAAATCACCTCCACCACCACCTCCGCCGAAAAAGAGAGCCCCCACCACCTCCGCCGAAAAAGAGATCAACCTCCACCTCCTCCGCCACACAGAAGGAGCTCACCTCCACCTCCGCCACCAAAGAGATCACCGCCACCTCCTCCGCCACGCAGAAGGAGCCCACCTCCACCTCCACCACCTAAGAATCACCTCCACCACCACCTCCGCAGAAAAAGAGCCCCCTCCACCTCCTCCGCCACACAGAAGGAGCCCACCTCCACCTCCGCCACCAAAGGAGATCACCGCCACCTCCTCCGCCACGCAGAAGGGGCCCACCTCCACCTCCACCACCTAAGAAATCACCTCCACCACCACCTCCGCCATGCAGAAGGAGCCCACCTCCACCTCCACCTAGAAGACCACCACGCCATCCAAGGAGAGGGGATTAACAAATGCAATTCCTCTTTCTCGAATATGAGTTCACCGTCATTTCTACCACAACCTACTTTCATTATCACCCAAAAGAATTTCCTCATCGCTTATCCCCGCACCTAAACACACCACTTCCACAGTTAGACCGTCATTTGAATTTAGTCATACATTCTAAATACAAACTTCGGATCAGACAGATTATGTTATAACTTATAAACAACGGCCTAAGAAGCTCAGAGGTGAGTAGTCGGCCGAATTTTCAGCTTGTGAGCAAGACGGCGTCTACTATACTTGTAAACTTTAAATCATTTGGTTGTCACAACTGAATGATAAAGCATTATGTGTTATTGTACCTTAATATTTTTTATGTGTCATAATGATAAAGCATTATGTGTTATGTGTTATGAATGATAAAGCATTATGTGTGTACTGTTACAAGTTGAATAAATACTATTTTTTTATTATGATTAGTTGTGAATTCTGCAATGAATAGATTTCGTCATCGTCCATTGGTTTTTCTTTATTTTTAATCGAACTTAACACTTTATGCTAAATTGCCAGCCATGATTATTAGAACAAGCACGTGATGGCTTAACCTCAAACTGGATTGGAGGAATGTGTTTTTCTATAATCATTTTACTTTTCACAAGACGTGTATATATTTGATTCCCTCCAGGGTACGTAAGATAATCTTAAAATTCAAAGTAGAGATTACTAATTAATAGGGTGACAGATTTTAGATATATAGCTTGCTCTATTAATAAATGTTATGAACTCCCTTCCATGGATCCATAGATGGATTGATAATATATATATCTCTATATATATATATATATATATATATATATATATATCTGTGTATGTGTGTATGTATGTTGTCGCGCCCTCATTTTTTGAAAAATAAATTTAGTGTTGAAAAAATGAATTTATGTTTTTAGAAAATAAAGGAAAAAGAAGGGCCTAAAATGGGACTTAGAAAATGCGACGGTGGATCCAAAATGATAGTCTAAAAAAAGATTTTTTAGAAAAAAAAAAAAAACAAGAGTCGCCACTTGGTATTGAATTTAGGTATACCAAATCATCCAAAATATTTTTAAATAAACAAATAAAACCCCTTTTAGATGACTCAAGGTCTTTGAAAATAAGAGAAAAGAGTTCGAGAGTCCACAGTTGAAGAAAGAGAATGCAAAGATTTGATAGGCTCAAAGCTAAGGCACCCTTTTAACCTAACCAAGGTTAATTGCGAGATTTAGTTAAAAATTTTCCTAATCTAACTTATAAAACTTATCACATTTAAATGTTTCTACATTGATGCAAATCTAGACCTAAAGGATATTGGGAGGGTCGAAATGTCTCTTCAAAATTTAATTTGTATAAATCACATTAATTGTGATGTCCAAAAATTATTCTTAGAAGAGGTCACGGCAAAAATGGACTAAAAAAATTATAATATATAGATAAATTATATGACCTACAAAAGAAGAATGTAACATAATGGGTATGGGATGTTAAAATTTGTGACCCAATTTTCCTTTTATAGAGGGAATAAGAGCGTGCTAAGATTAAGAAGCCATACTCGTTTGTTTTTCATATTTGAAAGGTGATTCTTTTGACCTAGTCAAAAAAAAGGACTAACCTATTTCTAATTTCCTAAAGTGAAATGCAATTTAAATGATATGGTCCAAACATATAGAGGGTAAGGAAATAATAATAGGTAAAATATCATGCAAATGAAAATAACCTAAAAATAGGGAAAATGCATGAAATGCAATAAATGTTATAGAAGGTATGAATCTAGCGTGTAAATGGCTTAAAGGGTCTAGCATTGGACTAACCCATTCTTACAAGTTCTCACTAGCCTTGAACTAGTGAAAAAATGGGGAGAAAAGCCACAACTAGCGTTGGACTAGTGTGGTGTAGTCATGCATTGATTATAAATAAATAAAACATATAAGCATAATTAAATCAATAAATACATAGAGCACATAATGCTTACGCATGGTATCTAGAAGCAACATTCTAAAGAAAGTGAATAAACACATAAGCACACAAGCATGCAAGTACACAAGTAAATAAACGCATATAAAGACTTAACTATTACATTTGCAACCCTAACTACAATTTAAAGAGGGAATTTGAAAAATAATATCTAACTATTACATTCATCTAACTAATTACATTTTTTGGCAAAAATAAAATCTATCTATTACATAGTCTAGCTAAATACATTTCTTAAACATCTATCTATTACAAATTGGCATTTAAATGCCCTCCAAATAATCATAAAAAATTAAATATAATAAATAAAAATTTAAAATGAATAAAATGAGTAAATACTAGAAAAAACACTCAAACCATGCAATCACACATAAAAAAATACATAAGAACACATAAAAAGATTTAAAATAATAATCGAAAATAACTCCCTTGAAATAGTAGTTAAATGAGGTGAAATTTGCCCTATTTATACTCCACAACTAACAAAATAGTCAATGTACCAATTTAATTGACAATTTAAAAGAAAGTGTAAACATATAACAAATTCACTTATTACTCCCTTCGTCCCACTTTGATAGTCCTGTTTCTTTTTTCACACAGTTTAAGAAAAAATAGTTAACTTTGTTGGAAAAGTAAATTTAGATTGCTATTTTCCTAAAATATCCTCACATTAAATAGAGTACAATTTTTTGGGAACTTGAATTGATGGTAAAAAAAGAATCAACTCTCATTAAATGAGGTAGGTTTATAGTAACAACAACTTACATTGAATAAGGGTATTTTAGGATAATTAAAATACAACTACATTGTTCAATTGGAAATTGGACTACAATTTGGGATAGATCAAAAAGGAAAACAAGACTATCAAGTGGGACGGAGGGAGTACTATGAAGAAATATAAATAAACATAAAATTCCTGAAATGTACTAATTAAATGCATTTAAATGAGTGATGATTAACAATTAAAAAAGATGGACAAATTATACTTAAGAAATCAAGCTGTCAGGGACCCAAATGCAAAAATAAAAAGTTTTTTAGGGTCAAATTATAATTCTTACAAAGATCAAGGGTCAAATTAAACAAAAGATAAAGTTTAGGGACCGAATTATAATTAAATTAAGAACCTAATTGAAAAAAATCTAAAGTTTATAAGGTCACAGTAAAATTACTTGAAAGACTAGAGACTAAACTGCAAAATCCATCTCTAATTTCTTAAATGGAAATGCCAACGGGCCATTTTTTTTTCCTTCTTCTTGGGTCGAAAACCAACTTGGTCCAAAGAAAAATCCAGAGAAAAGGACGAGCAAGCCCATTTTCTGGTCCAACCAAAAAATGTTGGGCTTTGGTGCCATAACCCAAAGTAAAATAAAACCAAACTTACTCTATTTTCCTAAACCCAAAGAAGAAAAGAACATGTCCTTTTAGGAAAAATAAATTCAACAAAAATTATTTAATCCTTAATCACATCCTAAAACCCAGAAACAATTTACTCAAAACACACATAAAATATGCAAAAGAGGATCAAGGTTTGAAAAGGAAAAATTTTGATTCATTTTTCACAAATTTTTGTCCTTAACGCAATTGTTCAAAAGTCAGGAGGCCAAATTGCAATTTTTAGATTTTTCTCCATGCAAGCTGTTGCAGCCCATCAAATGCAGCAATCATCCCCAAACGATTTCCAAAAAAATCCGGATTCAAAACACATAAGGTTATGCAACCTCATCATCAACACCCAACTTTATTACCCAAATACCATATTTAACACAAGATTATAACAAAAACCTGAGCTAATGGTTTACAAAAAGAAGAGAAAAACATCAAAAGAAGAGAAAGGAAGAGCAAGTGCAGCAACATTTTGACAGATTGGGTGAGGATCTATGCTTATATGAAAAGGAAAGGAGTAAAATGAACTACCTTTGACGAGTAGATACGATGAGTCTCGAAGAAAAATGAATCCAAGTGCAAGAAGGTGAAGCTAAAGCTCCTTGAAACTAACTTCAAGGGTTGACGATACAGTAACTTCAACTTCGATTCAACAATCTTAGAGGTGTTTTCTCTGAAGGTTTTTTGAACAAAATTTGTCTCTCAACTAACGTAGGTGGTGCAGAATGAAAAACACACCTAAATGACTAGAATCGAGATCGAATTTTGGTCCAGAAGAAGGCAGAACGCTCAACCCTGGTTCAAGATTTTTAAGAAATTTTCTGCTCTCCTCCTTCTTTTCTCTCTCCCGTTCTCCCCTTTCTCTCTCTTTCTATTTCTCTGTCGCTCTTTTCCCCTCTCCTTCCGTTAAGAAATGCCTTCTTAACCCTTTTATTAAGTAGAGTTGCCAAAACCCTATTTTCAAAGGTGCGGATGAAACCTTTTTTTCTGCAGGTTTTTTGAGCTATTTGATGGCTTTCTTCCAGAATTTTCTTGATGAATCTTGATGGGTGAGATGGCATTGTACTAATAATGCTTAGGAAAAAAAAGGAAAGGCAGAAAAATCGAAACAAAATTCGCTCCAAAAAATGCCAGCCGCCTCTTGTACAGGTTTCTAGTACAAAATGTAGGAGAAGAAGAAGATCCCGCGCGCGAATCCAGATTTTTTTTGTTTTTTTACGAAAACAATCAAATAAAAATCAAATGAGATAAAAATGATTTTCTTAAAAAGTAGAAAATAGAGATAAACAAAAATAAATAATAAGATGATTTATAAAAATTTTGGTATCTACAATTTACCCTTTATTGTCTGAGTTTTGCAGAAATTTAGACAAAAACGTAGATACCAAATTACTTACCCGTCAGCTTCAACTGCAACTGAATCGACAAACAAAGTGAATTTTTTAAACAAAATTGGAATTAGTAAGCATAATCGGTGGGATCTAACCTAATCCCAAACAACTAGTAAAATTTGTAAAATTATTTTAAAACTAGATTGATCGGTGAGATACAATTCAAATCCAAACAACTAGTAAAACCTAACAAATTGGTAGGATAAAATTCAAACCCAACAAAATAAATAATTTGTGGGATAAAATCCAAACCCAACAAAATGAAAGGTTGGTGAGATAAAATTCAAAACCAACAAAACAAACGGTTTGGTGAAATAAAATTCAAATTCAATCAAAATAAACGATTGGTGAGATAAAACTCAAACCCGATCAAATAAAATGGTTAGTAGGATAAAATTCAAACTCAACAAATAAACGGTTGGTGAGATAAAATTCAAATATAACAAAATAAACGGTTGGTGAGATAAAATTCAAAATCCAACAAAATAAACGGTTGGTGAGATAAAATCCATATTCAAGCTCAACAAAATAAACGGTTGTTGGGATAAAATCGAAGTCCAACAAAATAAAAGATTGGTGGGATAAAATTCAAACTGAACAAATAAATGGTTGATGGATAAAATCCAAACCCAACAAAATAACAGTTTGTGAGATAAAATCTGAATTCAACAAAATTGGGATAAAATTCAAATCCAATAAAGTAAACGATTGGTGGGATAAAGTTCAAAACCCAACAAAATAACAGGTTGGTGGGATAAAATCCAAATCCAACAAAATAAACAGTTGGTGGGATAACATCTAAATCCAACAAAATAAATGGTTGGTGGGATAAAATCCAAATCCCATAAATAAATAGTTTATGGGATAAAATTCGAATCCAACAAATAAATGGTTTGGGGACAAATTTCAAACCCAATAAAATAAACAGTTTAGTGGAATAAAATCCACAAAATAAACAGTTGGTGGGATAAACTCAAACCCAATAAATAAACAGTTGATGGGATAAAAATCTAAATCCAACAAATAAAGGGTTGGTGGGATAAAACTAAAATCCAACAAAATAAATAGTTGGTAGGATAAAATTCAAATCCAACAAATAAATGGTCGTTGGGATAAAATCCAAATCTAACAAATAAATAATTTGTGGGATAAAATCCAAATCCAATAAAATAACAGGTTGGTGGAATGAAATCCAAATCCAAACAAAATAAATTGTTAGTGGGATAAAATCCAAATTCAATAAAATAAACGATTAGTGGGATAAAATCCAAATCCAACAAATAAATGGTTGGTGGAATAAAACTCAAACCCAACAAATAAACGGAGAAATAAAAATGCACTCCAATAATAAAGATGTGAAGAGATTTTTGCTATTTTTCTAAGTAAATATTGAACTCAGTTAAAAATCAGATATCACCTTTATGAAAATTTGTCTTAGTGTAGATTGGATTCAGCTAAATAAGTGCTGTTCTTTCTCTTCATTCAAGAAAGCATGCGTAATCCAATCCTACAAAAGAAAATGAAAACAACAGCGATGAAATATAATGCCAGCATCGTGCAGTCCCTCAAGTCTTGAAAACCATGTAAACATGAGCCTTTTGATGTCGACGAACTGTGGGGTTTAGAAATGTTGTGCAACTCGCTCCTGATTTGTTAATATTTGTACTCAGCCAACCTTTTTTACACCATGAGATATACATAGATATACGCTCATTACAATAAATTACAAGGATTGTCTCTTGGCCGAATTCAATAGAAAGCCTGTAAAAGTTTTAAACAAGATTATTGCATGCAACAACACAAAAATAGAGTAAAAATGATTTTCAACGAGAAAATAACTCTCATCAAGATTACGAAAAGCGACTTGGAGACTCATATACAAATTTGAAGAGAAATTCAAACGAACATAGTCACCAGTTATTCAACAATCGACCATCTATTTTCCATTCATGGCTCTCTTTGTACTTCAAAACCCTACGTTAGTGCCTTTTTTCGGGTTTTCACTAAGATTGTCCCTACCCATTTATTTTCTTTTCCTTTATTATTTTCATTTTTTTCTTTTTCTTTTTTACTTTTTCTTCTTCTTTTTTTGAAAAGACGTCCTTTTGAGTTTTCACCTAATGAACAGTTTTTAACAATAGCTTTTATCAATTCCAAAATATGTTTTCACGATTGATGGCATCAGTGAGAAAATCTTCCCTTGCAAAAATTGGTGAAAGTGTATTTACATTATCTAACATTTGATTAAGAAATTTTTCTTTTAGAAATACAATCAAGGATGGAAGTCGGGAGTTTTTTGACTTTTGTAATGGAATTAGGTGAGATGTTAAAAATGTTAAGACTTGAAAGTAGATCTTTTGAAGGGTTTTAAAAATCTAAGGACCGCATTCTATAAAATTTGTCCCAATATAGGATTATAAAGTTAAAATTGCCCTAGTTTGAATTTTGATCGGGTTTTTTCATGTTCTTCCTTTATTTTCTGTGTACTTTCGCTTTACTTTTTTTACAACAAACGAAAAACAAAACCTGTCACAGCGTGGGGTTTGTGATTTTTAAGGGGGCTATCAAACGAAAAAGTAGATCATTCTAGAGGTTCAAAAGAAAAAACTATGGGTAAAATGGTTTAAAGGGAAAAGAAGATGGCCAGCCTTTTAGTCCACCTTAAGCAGTATCTCAAAAGAAAACTTATATAATCAGATGAAAATTTCTTGCACATATTTGAATTAATTAGCTGAGGGAAAATCCGTCCGTCCATTTTCATGAGAATGAGTGCTCCTCAGGGGCAATACCTTCTTAACAATGAAATGTCCCTACCAATTTGGGAAAAATTTTCCTTTGGCTTCATCTTGAATAGGAAGATTCGTTTCAGTACCTTATCCCCTTCTTCAAATGGGCGAGATTTGATTTTTGTGTTGTAAGCACGAGTTATTTGCTTTTGATAGCATTGTCCATGACAAACAGCATTTAATCACTTTTCATCAATCAGAAATAGCTGCTCATGTCGCTGCTTAATCCATTCAGCTTCCTCCAACTAAATTTTCATTAAAATGCACAATGATAGGATCTCAATTTCTGGGGGTAATACAATTTACATTCCATACATGAGAGAGTAAGACGTTACCCCAATAAAAGTCCTGATTGCAGTCCAATAAGTTAATAATACATGAGGTAGTTTTTGTGCCAATCTCGGTATCTTTCTCTCATCTTGCAAATGATCTTCTTCAAATTTTTTTTTTCGCGGCTTCCACGGCTCCATTAATCTGAGCCCTGTTAATGGTAGAATTTCAGTATTTGATCTTGAATTATTCACATAATTCATCTACCATGTCATTATTAAGTTTTCTCGCATTGTTAGTAATCAATATTTCTTGCATTCCAAAACGATAGATAAAATGGTCCCTCAGAAAATTGACTACTACTTTCTTGGTTACATTCTTGTAAAAATTTGTTTCAACCTATTTGATAAAATACTCAATCGCCATCAAGATGAATCGATACCCATTCAAGGTCGGGGGATCAATAGCTCTAATCACATTCATTTTCCACATTGAGTATGGCCAACGAGCAGTCATACTATGTAGTTCTGTAAAAGGAGCATGTATAACATCAGCATATATTTGACACTTAACATATTTTTTGATAAAATCTACATAGTCATGCTCGATAGTGAGCCAAAAGTAACCCGTTCTTATGATCTTTTTTGCCAATGAGCGTCCATTCATGTGTGGTCTGCATATACCATTGTGTACTTTCATCGTATAATCGGCTTCCTCTCTATTAAAGCATCTCAGAAGGTCCAAATATGATATTTTCTTATATAACACTTCTTCACTTAAGAAGAGTTTGATGCCATTCTGCGCAAAAAACTTTTAGCAACCGAATCAGCAGCAGGAGGGTAAGATCTTGTCTTTATAAATTCTTTGATATCATTATACCAGGGACGACTATCAGATGCATTTTCCACAACCAGACAATGCGCCGATTTTTTCTGAAGTTGAATTTGTATAGGCTCAATTACCAGCTCATTCGGATGTCGAATTATGAAAGATAAGGTGGCCAGAATATCAACAAAAACATTGCAAGTGTGAGGAATATGCCTAAATTTTAAATTTTTAAACTTATCAGCCAAACTGAGCAGACTATAATGATATGACATAATTTTTAAATCTCGAGTCACCCATTGCTTGAGTGTTTGATGCACAAGTAGTTCAGAATCACTAAACACTATTAAATCCTAAATCTTCATTTTCAATGCCATTTTCAGTCCAAAAATACAAGTTTCATACTTAACCATATTATTGGTGCAAGAAAATCGCAATTTAGCAGCGGCGGGGTAATGGTTTCTCTTAGATGACACTAGAACAACTCCGATTTCGGTCCCAAAAGAGTTTGAAACACCATCAAAGAACAGCCTCCACCCAAGGTATTGTTTATTCATGGCCTTCGATGCATCAATGAATAAAATCTCCTCATCAAAAAAATATGTATGCAATGACTGGTAATCATCTTCTCTCAAATTTTCGGCCAAATGATCCGTTATGGTCTGCCACTTGATTACCTTTGCATAGTAAAAATAATATCAAATTTCAAAAAGATCATCTGCCATTTCGCCATATGTACTGTTGACATCGACTTTTTCAATAAATATTTCAAAGATTCGGAACGAAAAATGAGATAAATAATGTGACTGAGCAAGTAGTGCCTCAACTTCTGAACTGCCTAAACTAAAGCACAACAACTCCTCTTAAGAAATGAATAATTGGTCCCGTATGCGGTGAACATCTTACTAAGGTAATAAATGACTTGCTCTTTCTTTCCCGAATTATCATGTTGTCCTAAAACACATCTCACAACCTCATCCAGCATAGACAGATACATAATTAGAAGTCAACCCAGCTTGGGTCGCACTAAGGCCGGAGGGTTCAACAAATAATCCTTAATTTTATCAAAAGCCTGTTGACATTTTTCATTCCAGTGCATTCGCGCGTTCTTCTTTAATAGTTTGAACAAAGTCTCACATGTAGACATCAACTGAGTAATGAACCTGTCGATAAAATTGATATTTCCTAGGAAAATTTTCACATCTTTCTGAGTTATTGGTATGGACATCTCTTGAAAAATTGATTACCTTGATCTTTGTAGGATCAATCTCCATTCCCTTCTTACTGATAATAAACCCCAACAATTTACCGGCGAAAGTTTCAAAAGCACATTTTGTAAGATTCAACTTTAAATTGTATCTTCTCAACCTTTTAGATAATTTCTTTAAATCAACCAGATGGTCTTCAACTTTCTTGGATTTAATGATAATATCGTCCACATAAATCCTCCATCTCTTTGTGAATCATATTGTGGAACAAAGTGGTCATGGTTCGTTGATAAGTTGACTCCAGTATTTTCAACCCCGAACGACATTATCCGATAGCAGAATGTTCCCCATGAAATGATGAAATCAGTCTTCTCTCTGTCTTCTTCTGCCATCAAAATCTGATGATATCCAGCGAAATAATCATCAAAAGATTGGATTTCATGTCCAGCAGTGTTATCTAAAAGAATGTGAATATTAGGTAGAGCAAAATCATCCTTTGGACTGGCTTTATTGAAATCTCTATAATCAACACAAACCTAAACTTCTCCACTTTTCTTCGAAACAGGTACGAGATTTGAAAGCCAAATGTGATAATGAGGTACTATGATAATTCTGGCATTGAACTATTTATTGATCTGCTCCTTAATTTTGAGACTTATATTTGGCTTAAATTTGTTCGATTTTTGCTTTACCAGTGAAAAATTTGTATTAGTTGGTAGTCTGTGTACCACTATATCTGTTGAAATCCTAGGCATATCATCATATGACCATGCAAATATGTCTTGAAATATAGTTAAGAATTTGATCATCTCTTTTCTCTGCTCCTTATTCAAATGTACACTAATTTTGATTTCTTTAACCTCCGCTTTTGTGCCAATGTTACTAAATTCGGTTTGGGTTTCTCTTCATATTGTTCAAGAATTTTTAAAAAAAGACTTAGGTTCCTACTCGCTATCACTCTCATTTTGAATTTCGAATTCTATAATTTTAAATTTGTGAAATATATCGAGTTTTGCAATTATTGAATTCCAAAATGGTGATATCCGAAAATTCAAACGATTTTATTTTTATGGGTTAATTTCACTTTGTCCCCCCAAACTTTGGACGATTACCCACTTCAATCCCTAAATTTCAAAATGGGACACTTAAGTCCCTAAACTTATAAATACCTCTCACTTAAGGAAAATTGTTAACAAATCCTGAATGCCGTTGGTGGTCGAAGTGTCTCATTTTATAAGGGTTTAGGGATTTAAGTGTCCCATTTTATAAGTTTAGGGACTTAAGTGGGAGGTATTTATAAGTTGAAGGACTTAAGTGTCCCATTTTGAAATTTAGGGATTGAAGTGGGTAATCGTCCAAAGTTTGGGGGAACAAAGTGGAATTAACCCTATTTTTATCCATCAAAATTCCCTTCGAGAGGAAGATAGTTAGTAGTCCAATTTTATATAGCTCTTTCAGGGACTATTGGGAACTCCATATCTTCTAGCGGCTCTTCCTCGCAAGTGGCTCTAATAAACAGTTGAGATAGACCCACTTCAATCTCGTTAACGGGTTCTTCTCATTTAATTCAGAGAGGACTATCCCTGACGGATGAAGAAAAGTGTGGTGTAATGGCGGGATGCTGATGACAATCTGCTTTCCTTCCTTGTTCACTTTCTTATCAGCTTGCATCTCATTTTTATTCTTAGCGGTCGGTTGAAATCCCAATCCAAATGTATCTTTCTTCCTCAAAATCTCTATCGGCTCCAAGATACCTTGCAGATTTTGCCCCAAACCTTTACCTATTTCATACCCTTCTCGGATCATTTTCTTGGCCATCATGACACTAGCTTCTAGTAAATCCATTTTCATCAATGAATTTTCTTTAGACATCCACCCTACTGAAACAATGTCAGAAACATGATGAGAAGAAACTAAAGTTTTTTTACTATTCTCCTCATTTGATGCAGAATTGACGATCATAGTGCAATCATCTTCAGTGAACACAATGATCAGTTGATCATTCATAATGAATTCCACCTTTGGATAGAGAAGATAGAACGGCACTAGAAGTGTAGATCCAAGGTCGTCCAAATAGGATGTTGTAAACACTTGAAAAATCCATAACTTGGCAAACCACTTGAATTTGGTAGGTCCTATTTCCAACACTAAATCAACCTCACCCATTGATTCCCTTATTGCACCATCAAATCCTCTCACCATTGTCGCAGACGATCGCAATCTAGCATCAAGAAATCCAAGCTTTGTAAGAGTATTCCAGGGGCAAATATTCAAAACAATCCATTATCTACCAGAACTCTGGACACCAACATTTCATTATACCATACTAAAATATACAACGCCTTATTGTGCTTGATCCCCTTCGAAGTCAAATCCTCATCAAAAAAAGTTATGTAGTTGAAAACCAAAACATTCTCCATAACGTGAGTGAATTTATCGATTGAAATATTTCTCGGTATTTGAATCTCATTCAAAACTCTAAACAGTGCCTCTCTATGTAATTTGGAAGTTAAAAGCAAGTCCAGCATAGAGACTTGGGCAGATATTTTGTCCAATTGTTCTATGGCCTTGTATTCGCTCCTCTTCAGTAACTTGAGAAAATTCAGTGCATTCTCCTCAATCACCGATGGCTTCAATGGTAGAGCATTCTCCTTCACCTTTGGTTGGATAGAAACTTCAGAATTATCCATGATTTTTTCAAATCTAGTGACGGCAGTCACTCTTCCTTTGACACCCCTACATCCCCAATTACTAGGGTGGATTCATTATAATCCCATGGTACTTCTTGTAAGTTGTGAACAAGTGATTGTTCGAAAAATTCAAGTATCACAGGTTCCGACAAGTCCAGGATGAAAGGATTTTCACTAGTTTCGAAAAAGTTCATCTTCCAATATAAATAACTTCTCAATTATTTGAATTACTTCATTCTCGTCTATAATAAATTGGGTGGGTTCTTCAAACTCCTGGTCAGTGGTAATAGCCCTCACAGTACTCTTATGTTCAGCAAGAGGATTCTTGCTGACATTCGTCTCTTGTTCACCTCTCCTCCTCAAAACTATATTTTCGGCGTCAATCATGTCTTGAATTTTGTATTTCAATGCCCAACAATTGATAGTAGAGTGACCAGAACTCCCAGAATGATAGATGCAAATTATTTGAGAATCATAACTGATAGAAACATTGCTAAGCTAGATTTTAGGAGGCACAATGCTGACTTTGCTAGCAGCTTTAAGTTGCTCATACAATTGATCGGAAAAACAGCTTAAATTAGTGAAGGTTCGAAACTGGTTTTGGATTTGAGATCCACTAGTTTGAGCATGGTTATAAGTTTGGTTATTTGATAGAATGGGCCTTTGATTATAAGGGGGTTAGGGTCAAGTTTGCCAGTTTAGTTGAAAAATATGAAAAGGTGGTGCAGGTGTGCTTGATAGTTTGGTTGGGGGCGAGAATGGTTGATGATAGTGTGATAAACGGGTTGGGGATTTGGATAGTATGGATAGGGAGATGAGTAGATAGGGTGATTTTGAAATCTGGATCTAGTTGAGGGGTCTTGATCACATACAAAGGTAGTCTCTCATTTTTTTCTTGAATTTGAGGGCTTCTTTCCAGGATTATTTTGGCTCTGTAGGGCTTTCCAATTGCATTTTTAACGTTGACATGTTAACTATGTTTTCTTCTTTGACAAACTCATCAAATTCTTCAAATTTGTTGACAATAGCAGCAATTGAATACCTAGTTATACGAAAAATCTCTTCAAAGTAAAGTAGGTCATGTGCTTTAATGAATGTGTGGATAATCTCCTCCTTAATCATAGAGGGTTCTACATTGACAATCAATTTCTTTCAACGTTTAGCATATGTCTTATGATCTTCTGATGATTTCCTCATAGTTCCTTCGAGCGTTGTTCTTGTCGGCTCAAGTTCACAGTTGTACTCATATTGCCTCACAAAAACTGTAGACAAATCCAGTTAAGTTTCATCTCTTCAATTTTTAAATTGGAATACTAGTCCAAAGTGTCGCCCTTCAAACTTTTAGGAAACAAAAGCACCGGTAGGTTTTCATCATCCACTGGCTTCCCTAACTTGTTTACAAACATTCAGAGATGTATTTTGAGATTTTCAGTTCCATTATACTTACTAAATTTAGGAGTTTTAAAACTCAGAGACAACTGCATATCCGGAAAGAGACACAGTTCATCATAGTCCAAGCTTCCATGCTTGTTCAATCTCTGACTTTTCTTCATGAATTCATCAAATCGGTCCAATCTTTTCAGTAAATTCTTGTTAATCGAAGTAGAGTGTTCGTCTATTTCTGCCTTTCCTTGAAAGGTAGTATCCAACATGAATGACTCTGTGGTGGGATGATGAGATCTTTGAGAGTTAGATGGGATATTCAAGTTGATTTGTGGGTAATCTTGAGAAATTTGATTGTCAGTTGGGTTGACGAAAATATTATTTGGATATGTATGTGATAAACTAGGGATGAGGTAAGTAAAGGCGCCTCCAAATGGACTTATAAAAGGTGGGACAAAAGTGATTTGACTATGTGACATGTGAGGTGGTGAGTTTTTCTAACTCATATTGATTATCGTCAATGAGTATATGGTCATTTTGGACACTGCTAGTGTTGTTTTGAGACTAATTGATCGATTATGCGCCTTTACGCCGCCATCTCTGCACTTAACCCATTGATTCTATTCAGCACTTCACTCAATTGAACCCTCAGATTTGCAGCGTCTAACGATGGAATTATTGCAGATTTGTTCGACGGCTACAGATGAAAACTCATTTTTTTTACGATTTCTCAAGACTCTACTATGGGACTGCGTAATGACGGGGCTCCTAAGGTAGCTATGTTTGCAAGTACCTAAAAATAAGGAAAAGAAATCGGCTCAAAAGTACATTTTCTATTGCTGTAATTTGTTCAAAAGAAAAAAAAAAGAAAAAGACATGGGTTAGTAAATATTTGAATAATTTTAGATGCATGTTCTATGGAGAAACTCTTTTTATGCCAGGGGTTGGGTCTAATATGATGCAACTCCTTCAAGGTAAAATTCTAATATCAAATTTGTAGGTGAATATAAAAATCAGAATAGAAAATCTCATAAAACATTGATAAATTCAATCATTCTTTACAGTTTTATTGATGGTTTAGCTGACTATTTTTTAAAAATTCTCATACCTTGCTAAACTAATACGTTGAGACTCTCTAGAGATTCCTACACTAAATTTTCAAATTTCTTTTCAAATTTTGTCAAATGCATCTAATTCTCTCTCCAACTTTTCAATTTTTTTTGTCTCTTTCTTTAATTACGATCTGACATCTTCCAAGCATGATCGGCCATTATATTTTGCAATTGATAATTCTCTAACTCCTTCCTTAACTTCTGTATCTGCTCTTCAAGACTGGTGGGAGAAGATTGTGACTTCCTTCTTTCTCGTTCCACTTTCAGCTTGATCCATTCATCATATTCTGAAATGATATTAGGTTTTAATTTGTTCACTTGATCCAAGTACAGGTTTTCTAAATCACGAAAATTTCTCCAAACTTCTAGTACCATGCTTCAACTCTCAGCAATTGTGTTGAATCTGATATTCTCAATTTCTTGTATCATCGAAACTCTTTGTGGATACCCAAATTATCTCATGACTTGTTGTGGAATATATGAAACCAATCCGTTGGTACCTGCCAGAGGAATAAAACTATATTGAGTAGTTTTGAATGCCGAATACCTAACTTTTGTCCAATCCAAAATTCATTGTACTTTATCCAGTGTCAAATTATCAAACTCTTAAATAAACTGACTTAGAGATGTCATTCGGTAATACATTTTGACTCTTTCTCGGTGTGATTCGATCTAATTCTCTGTTGGGAGACAAGATCCCAAGGGTTTGAGCGTCTTTTTCGCTAGATGCTCCATTGCCCATATTTGAAGTATTAAATTTGATGTATAGAAGAGCCCCCTTTTCTTTTGACATTCAGTAAGGTAGTGAAAATATCAGCGATGATAACCGGTACCAAAGTGGGTGTCTTTCAGTTGACTCCCAAAAGAGATTTTGAATCATGTTGATAGTTGAGAAAGTGATCTTTCCATGCCTTTGCGGGAATAATAACAAATTGATCAAAACTAATCCAAATGCTTGAGCACGCTTCTCTTCCCGTTGTTCCTTATGAAGAAATCAGTGCGGCACTGTTCATAGGATTCCCATAGGATTCCATTTGCCTAAATCGCTTATATAGGAACTCTAACGGGTATGATTTTGCATCCGGATGTCAGTCCATGCTATTTTGCCTCAATTCCAAAAATTTACAAAACTACTCTCTCGTTCTAACTAGTTGGGTACACTATAGGATGACCTTTTTTGGTACTTGCAATAGTTCTTCTATTTTTTTTCAAAGTCAGTGTCAGTTCACATTCACCAAACCAAAAAATCAAACCCTCTGGATCCCAATACTCAAGTAGAGTTTGGATGATTGCAATATTAAACATCATGTTCAGAAGACTTGGTAGGTACCCTACATACTTGAACAATTTTTTTCATCTCATGCGACATTATTTTTTCAATCGGTTAGTTCTCGAGATGTTTGATCTAGCGCTCTACAAGGAGCTATTTGGAACAAATTCACTTTTTAATACCTTATTTTGGGATTTTACCCCTTAGGAAGTATAAAATTATAAACATACGAGTCTCACTGGATTAGATATTCGAGACACAAGATGACTTATTTCTATCATGGGATCCCTTATGCGGCATTCTCTCTATAGTTGATGCATGATGACAGTTTATTAAATCAAGTAAATATAAAATGCGATAATTGGAATATGACCTAAAGGTGTCCCATTTAAATGTCGAGGTAAGACTAAAATGATATGCAATATATACGTATTATTAATGCAATAACTAAAATTTAAATATGCTTTTTACAAAAGGTGGTCTGTCCTAAATGAATACCATGTCAGGACTTTTATTTTTAAAGTTTATGAATGCAAGAGAAGAGAAAACAAAGAGAGATTAGTTCATATAACACGTTGGAGCAATAAAATGATACAGGAATATAAGATAAAGAAGAGAAACATGGGTAGAATCCCTCCCCTTATATCTAATATTCCTAATAGGGTAAAGCCGACTCTATTCTAGGTGATTTCTAACATAGATGCATGAAATTGAACTTGCTAATGCATCTACATTCGATAAAGTTTCAGATTCCCAAACTTTCAGACTAAAAGGTGAAGGGCCATCGATCCCATAAAACAAAAGAAGAAGAAAAAGAAAAATGCAATCTAAAATATCCTAATGTGATATGTAAAAAGATTAGAAGAAAAAAAATCAATTAAACTAAGTGCTTGGATTCACTAAAATTTTCCAGTGGAGTCGTCAAATGTCATGCCCCTATTTTTTTGAAAAATAAATTTGGTGTTGAAAAAATGAATTTATATTTTTAGAAAATAAAGGAAAAAGAAGGGCCTAAAATGAGATTTAGAAAATGCAACGGTTTGTACCCAAAATAATAGTTTTAAAAAGTATTTTTTTAAAAAAGTAGAGTCGTCATTTGATATTGAGTTTAGGTGTACCAAATTATCTAAAATATATTTTTTAAATAAACAAATAGAATCCCTTTTAGACGACTCCAGATCTTTGAAAATAAAAGAAAAGAGTTCGGGAGTTACAGTTGAAGAAAGGGAAGACAAAAATTTGATAGATTTAAACCTAAGGTATCCTTTCAATCTAACCAAGATTAGTTGCGAGATTTAATCAAAAATTTTCCTAATCTAACCTATAAAACTTTATCACATTTGGATGTTTCTACATGGATGCAAATCTAGACCGAAAGGATATCGGGAAGGTCGAAATGTCTCTTTAAAATTTAATTGGTATAAATCACATTAATTGTGATGCCAAGAATTATTCTTAGAAGAGGTCACGAAAAATGCAAAAGATAAGACTCAAAAAGAAATTATAATATATAGATAAATATACATGATCTAGAAAAAGGTTAATGCAACATAACGGGTACGGGATGTTAAAATTCGTGACTCAATTTTCCTTTTTATAGAGGGAATAAGAGCGTGTTAAGGTTAAGAAACCATACTCGTTCGTTTCCTATATTTGAAGGGTGACTCTTTTAATCTAATCAAACAAATGGACTAATCTATTTTTAATTTCTTAAAGTGAAATATAATTTTAAATGATATGGTCCAAATATATAGAGAGTAAGGGAATAATAGTAGAAAAAATATCATAAAATGAAAGTAACCTAAAAATAGGGAAAATGCATGAAATGTAATAAATGCCACACAATGTATGAATTTAGCGCGAAAATGGCCTAAAGGGTCTAGTATTAGACTAACCCATTCTTACAAGCCCTCACTAGTATTGGACTAGTAAGAAAATGGGGAGAAAGGTCACAACTAACGTTGGATTAGTGTGGTGTCGTCATGTATTGATTATAAATAAATAAAACATATAAAATATTATTAAATCAAATAAACACATAAAGCACATAGAGCACATAACACTTAAACATGATATTTAGATGCAAAATTCTAAAAAAATAAATAAACATATAAGCACACAAGCAAATAAAAGCATATAAAGACCTAACTACTATATTTGGGGTCCTAACTACAATCTGAGGGAATTCGAAAAATAATAACCTAACTATTACATTCATCTAACTAATTACGTTTTTTGGCAAAAATAAAATCTATCTATTACATAGCCTAACTAAATACATTTTTTGAGCATTTATCTATTACAATTTGACATTTAAATGCCCTCCAAATAATCATAAAAAATTAAATATAATAAATAAAAATTTAAAATGAGTAAATACAAGAAAAAGCACTTAAAACATGCAATCACACATAAAAATACATAGGAGCACATAAAAAGATTTAAAATAATAATAGAAAGTACCTCCCTTGAAGTAGTAGTTAAATGAGGTGGAATTTTCCCTATTTATACTCCAAAACCAACAAAATATTCAAGACACCAATTTAATTAACAATTTAAAAGAAAATATAAACATATAACAAATTTGCTTTATTACTATAAAGAAATACAAATAAATATAAAATCCCTAAAATTTACTAATTAAATGCATTTAAATGAGGCATGATTAACAATTAATGAAGATAAACAAATTATACTTAAGAAATCAAGTTGTCAGGGACCCAATTACAAAAATGTAAAAGTTTTTGAAATCAAATTATAATTCTTACAAAGATTGGAGGTCAAAATTAAATAAAAGATAAAGTTTAGGGACCAAATTAAATTTAAATTAAGGACCTAATTGAAATAAATCCAAAGTTGTTAAGGTCACAGTGAAATAACTCGAAAGATCAATGACTAAACTGCAAAATCTGTCTCTAGTTTTCTTAAAAGGAAAGGCCAACGGGCCATTTTTTTCTTCTTCTTGGGGCGAAAACCACCTTGGCCCAAAGAAAAATCCAGATAAAAAACGAGCTAGCCCATTTTCTGATCCAACCAAAAAACGTTAGGTTTTGGTCATAAAGCCCATATCATAACCAAAAGAAAATAAAATCAAACTCACTCCCCAAGCCCAACAAAATAACCCTAACCCAACTCTTAAACTATTTTCCTAAACCCAAAGAAGAAAAGAACATGTCCTTTTAGGAAAACAAATTCAACAAAATTATTTAGACCTTAATCACACTGTAAAACCCAAAAATAATTTACTCAAAACATACATAAAATATGCAAAAGAGGATCAAGGTTTGAAAAGGAAAATTTTGATTCATTTTTTCCAAAATTGTGGGCCTTAACGCAATTGTTCAAAAGTCGGGGGGCCAAATTGCAATTTTGGATTTTTCTCCATGCAAGCTCTTCGAAGCTTTGTCGCAATATTTGCAGCCCATCAAACGCAGCAACCGTCCCCAAACGATTTCCAAAAAAAATTCGGATTCAAAACACATAAGGTTATGCAACCTCATCATCAACACCCAACTTTATTACCCAAATACCATATTTAACATAAGATTATAATAGAAACCTGAGCTAATGGTTTACAAAAGAGGAGAAAAACATCAAAAGAAGAGAAAGCAAGAACAAGTGCAGTAAAATTTTGATAGATTGGGTGAGGATCTAGGCTCATATGAACAGGAAAGGAGTAAAATGAACTACCTTTGATGAGTAGATACAGTGAACCTCGAAGAAAAATGAATCTAAGTGTAGGAAGGTGAAGTTGAAAGCTCCTTGAAATTGACTTCAAGGCCTGGCGATGCAGTGACTTCAAGCCCGAATTCAACAATCTTGGAGGCGTTGTGTCTAAAGGTTTTCTGAACAAAATTTGTCTCTCAACTAAGCTAGATGGTGCAAAATGAAAAAAAACACCTAAATGACTAGAATCAAGATCGGATTTTGGTCAAGAAGAAGGCATAACGCTCAACCCTGGCTCAAGATTTTTAAGAAATTTTCTACTCACCTCCTTCTTTCTCTCTCCCATTCTCCCCTTTCTCTCTCTTTCTGTTTCCCCGCCGCTCTTTTTCCTCTCTCCTTCCGTTCAGAAATGCCTCCTTAGCCCTTTTATATGAAGTAGAGTTGTCAAAAACCCTATTTTCAAAGGTGCGGATGAAACCATTTTTTTTTGGCTGCAGGTTTTTTGAGCCATTTGATGGCTTTCTTCCAGAATTTTCTTGATGAATCTTGATGGGTGAGGTGGCATTGTACTGATAATGCTTAGGAAACAAAGGAAAGATAGAAAAATCGAAACAAAATTCGCTCCAAAAATGCCAACTATCTCTTGCTCTGGTTTCTGGTACAAAAATGTAGGAGAAGAAAGAGATCCCACGCGCGTGGATCCCAGATTTTATTTTATTTTTACAAAAACAATCAAATAAAAATCAAACAAGATTAAAATGATTTTTCTTAAAAAGTAGAAAGTAGAGATAAACAAAAATTAATAATAAGATGATTTATAAAAATTTTGGTGTCTACATATGTATGTGTGTATGTGTATGTGTATGTATGTATGTATATGTATATGTATTATAAAACAATTTCCAGTTTTTGATTTTGATAGGTTGCTGAGTTGATTACTTTAATCTTCTGCGAGTGGACTATCTATCTTTTCGCCACGTGGACGTGATTAATGTTTGTGATCTTTCATTCTTTTTCTATTTTTTGTTAATAATTAATTTCCTTTTTTAAATTCATTCGTAGCATGATTTCTTATTTATAGTCAGTTTCAATAAATTTATTAATGACCCACCTTATATAAATTTACCCTCTTTATTTTTCTGTCAATCAACTCATATCTTTACTTTCCTAATCATTTTTAATTACACTCTTTATTCCTAATGTTGGTTTGATTTTTTATTACTATTACTAAAATTTGGACGAAATATACTGCATTAATGCTCACGTAGATAGTTTTTCTCTGTACCTTTATCTTTAGAAGATTCACACACAAATAAATAAATAAATAAATATATATATATAACACGTAGACATATATATTAATTTGCTATCCACTTCCCATTTTGGTAAGTTGGTAAATTATCTATATTTTGTGAAATAAAAATTTTATCATTTTGCTTTGTGAAAAAAAAAAGTGTTTGCTTATGTTTCTAGGTGGATTTTATGCTGTATCTATTTTTTATAACAATAAATTACAGTCCTTTTTATCCCTTATTTATAGTAAATATAAAAATCTATCAATTACCTATTTTATATATGTTTTTATAATTTATTACTTAATTTATTTTTTCAATATCTTTCGTATTTTAATTCCCTACAATTGCATTCTCTACCACTATTATTAAATTGATAATTTATTACCACTACTAAATTTTGGAATAGCTTTCATTTGTTTCTGTTATTCTATACTTTCTTATTTATTGTAAATTTCAATTTATTAATTTTCTACTTTATATACACTTATATTGATTATTTATTACCATTACTAAAATGTGGATAATGCTTGATCTGTTTTGTATACATACGTATATATCTTTAAGTACATAGCCCAACCTATTAGCGGTGTCTTGCCTAACATCGCTTATTACTGTAGACAGTTTGTTTCGATTTCAAACTGAGCATCTAAATGTCAAATTATTGATTTTGATGCATTTTTTTTTATGAGTTAATGGAACAATTATAGGTGGCTTAACTCTTTTTTTTTTTTTTAAGGGTGACTTAACTCGCCTTTCTTTATTAAAGAGATAAAAAAATTCATTTAGAAGAAAGAAAAATTTGAGTTACCAATCCACTCCTCATTTCTTTTATTTGTCTTCTTACAAACTCTCTTTCTATCCAATTTTTTGCCCAACTACACTATAAATTAAGTGGTGGGCACTGTTTATTCTACTCTGCATATCCTCTTTGATAAGACCGCCAAAATTTATATAATAAAGGGTAAAATGGGTCACAGGTCACAAAATTTTTCCAAAATACTCTTTCGTCTTGTTACGTTGTTTTTCATGTTAATTTACTCACTGAACACCAAAATAGTCGGCTAAAAGAGATGGAAATTGGAAGTGAGCTGTACACTACATTCACATACAAAAAGAAAATAGTATAGCGAGACAAATGAAACTTTGAAAAAGCTCAAGTACCGGCAGCAAAGAGGCTTGAACACTTTTTTGGAAATTAAAGAAGAATAAAGAAATGTTAATAAAAAAACTAGTAGAGCAAATGATTTTTTTTTGTTCTTAAATATTTTTGAATAAGAGTGGAAGTGTTTTGAGAAAAAATATAGAAAAATGTTTTAAAAAAACTCAATGAATTTCTTTTTTAACCGAGAGATGAATGGGATTCAAGAAGTGAGAGGGTGACGGAGGATTGGAATTCAATACCTCTAATTTCTAGGGTTTTAACATTATTTTTTGGAATTTTTTTCTAAATTATTGTGGAATGGAAAAGGGAAAAGCAAATTCGAAATCAAGACTTCTAAGTTTTTGAATGCCAATTTTAGACACGGGACTGAGGTCTGATGGCACTCAATGGATTATTTGTTGCCAAACTTTAAGAAACCTCAATGGATCATTCTAAATTTTCTCCATTTTTATTCTACAAGCAGTGGACGTATTAATCTATTTTACCACTAATTTTATTCTTCAAGGTCTCATCATAACTTCAATGAATATTCATGATCAGAGTAGTGTTGGAGATTGAGACTTTTACGGCATTGACACTTACTGCTTATCTACATTCAACTCGGTGAAATCAGAACTCTAAACAATGTGGGGGGTTTTTTTTTTTTTTTTTTTGTTTAATTCTCAGCAAAAAGTTAATGCCTTTTCCTTATTAGTGATGTTTATTTTCTAACTAAAAAGAGGCCCAGCCTGTTTGCGGCATATAGCGTGCCTAACATGGTAGATAACCCTATATCATCTTTTCCCACTGGAGCAGAAAATCCAAATGCCAAAATGTTGATTTTTTTTTTTTGCAATACCTGTTGTGAGTTTATGCAAGAATTCTAGGTTGCCTAAATTCCTTTTCCTTATTCTAGGTGAAAATTATGCAGTTGAAGAAGAAAAGTTATGATGACTCAATCTGTTTCTCATTCCATTTTCTTGTTTAAATTTTGGTGTCTTCTTACAATCTCCCCTTCTTTTCCATATTACCCGACTTCATGCGCTACATAAAAAGCTGGACATTTATTATCTTTGCTCCTCTATACTTTGTGTATCTTAGCCCACCTAAATCCAGAAAATGAATCCCATAAGTGCTTTTCGGTTCAGCATTAGAGTTAAACAGGATCAATATGAAGGATCCCAATTTAGTAATCATGAAATTCCACATCCTTCTTTTTATAAGATTTCATTTTTTTTTTGGCAGCAATAAAATTTCATCTTTATTTTCTTTGCACAATACTTGGATTTTAGGGGCGTTATAAAGATCAATACAGGATTAAGAATCCTACAGTAGTATTTATGGAATTCCTCGTCCTGTCTAGAAGATTCAGTGATTTCTTTATACATATACATATATACATATATATATATATATGTACATATACACACACATGCATACACGCACTCATATATAGTGTGTATGTGTGTGTATTATCTATTCGGAAATTAGGGTGAAAATTGAATTAATAGAGGGGAGCAGTGGCTAATATAAGAACTTAGTCCAAGGGGATAATGACGAATCTACGCTACTGGCAATATTCACTTTTATATTTGGATTTATACTCTCTATTTGATGTAAATACAGATAACGTTTAGTAACAATGACCAAACCTAAAACAAGAAAAAAAAGAAGTGGCCATAGTAAAAAGAACAGACTTGAACAAACGTTAAGTTGGAAAACAATGTAGAAAATGGAAATAGGGCCTTATTTTGAAGATTTTGTTGCACTTAAGGACATGTTTGGGTAATTTAATGAGAAATAAAATGAGATTGTTCACCAACATTAAAAGAAATCGATATTTCATTATAATAACAAAATCGTTAAATCTCTCTTTTCATTATAATCTTCCAGTTTCAATATTTTCTATTATCAACTTTTGGAGGTTAATAACATTTTTTAAAAAAGATTCAATGAATTGTTTACGTTTCGCAAAGTTTTAATAACACATATACTCCCTAATCTAAGATTTGTGATATTTTATGTGTTTCCAAAGTTTCACTCCTATTTTTGTAATGCATAGTATTTAAGCAAAATAAGGCTAAAATAAGAGCAATTAATTCCAAGTTTGGAGTTAGTACTTTTAAAACAAAACTAATAAATATTCAAGTTGGTACGAATCAATTCCGTTTCTGAATCTAATCTATTGTAGGCTTACCAAACTCCAAAGCTAGATGTAGCACTTAATTAATTTGCATGCGTGCCTATGTTTTGTAGCTACGCAATTTGCGAATTCCTCACCATCACTGAACTATATAAATCCACAAGTGAGGCAGTTGATAGCAAATACATCTTTTTAGCAACCATGGCGAGCCACATAGCTTCGCTGTGGAAACTCCTGGCAATTTTCGCCATCTTTGTTGCAAATGCCAATGCAAACGTTATTCCCTTGCCGCCTATCAAACCTTTGCCACCGCTGCCTTTGCCGCCTATCAAACCTTTGCCGCCCATTAAACCATTACCACCAATAATCAGACCTCCACTTTTCCCGCCATTACCCAACAGAAGATCACCCCCACCACCATCACCTCCACCACCATCTCCTCCGCCACCTTCACCACCACCTCCCTCCCCACCTCCACCCTCCACCACCAAAGAGATCACCTCCACCTCCTCCGCCGCCTAAAAGGTCGCCCCCACCTCCTCCGCCGCCTAAAAGGAGCCCACCTCCACCTCCCCCACCTAAAAAATCACCTCCACCACCACCTCCACCAAAGAAGAGCCCTCCTCCACCTCCACCACCAAAAAAGAGCCCACCACCACCTCCCCACCTAAGAAATCACCTCCCCCTCCCCCTCCACCAAAGAACAGCCCACCTCCACCTCCCCCACCCTAAGAAATCACCTCCCCCTCCCCCTCCACCAAAGAACAGCCCACCTCCACCTCCCCCACCTAAAAAATCACCTCCACCACCACCTCCAACAAAGAAGAGTCCTCCTCCACCTCCACCACCAAAAAAGAGCCCACCACCACCTCCCCCACCTAAGAAATCACCACCCCCTCCCCTCCACCAAAGAACAGCCCACCTCCACCTCCCCCAACTAAAAAAATCACCTCCACCACCACCTCCACCAAAGAAGAGCCCTCCTCCACCTCCACCACCAAAAAAGAGCCCACCACCACCTCCCCCACGTAAGAAATCACCACCCCCTCCCCCTCCACCAAAGAACAGCCCACCTCCACCCCCACCACCAAAAAAGAGTCCACCCCCACCTCCTCCACCTAAAAAATCACCTCCACCACCACCTCCACCAAAAAAGAGCCCTCCTCCACCTCCACCACCAAAAAAGAGCCCTCCACCACCTCCCCCACCTAAGAAATCACCTCCCCCTCCCCCTCCACCAAAGAAGAGCCCTCCTCCACCTCCACCACCAAAAAAGAGCCCACCACCCACCTCCGCCACCTAAGAAATCACCTCCCCCTCCCCCTCCACCAAAGAACAGCCCACCTCCACCTCCCCCACCTAAAAAATCACCTCCACCACCACCTCCACCAAAGAAGAGCCCTCCTCCACCTCCACCACCAAAAAAGAGCCCACCACCACCTCCCCCACGTAAGAAATCACCACCCCCTCCCCCTCCACCAAAGAACAGCCCACCTCCACCCCCACCACCAAAAAAGAGTCCACCCCCACCTCCTCCACCTAAAAAATCACCTCCACCACCACCTCCACCAAAAAAAGAGCCCTCCTCCACCTCCACCACCAAAAAAAGAGCCCTCCACCACCTCCCCCACCTAAGAAATCACCTCCCCCTCCCCCTCCACCAAAGAAGAGCCCTCCTCCACCTCCACCACCAAAAAAGAGCCCACCACCACCTCCGCCACCTAAGAAATCACCTCCCCCTCCCCCTCCACCAAAGAACAGCCCACCTCCACCTCCCCCACCTAAAAAATCACCTCCACCACCACCTCCACCAAAGAAGAGCCCTCCTCCACCTCCACCACCAAAAAAGAGCCCACCACCACCTCCCCCACGTAAGAAATCACCACCCCCTCCCCCTCCACCAAAGACAGCCCACCTCCACCCCCACCACCAAAAAAGAGTCCACCCCCACCTCCTCCACCTAAAAAATCACCTCCACCACCACCTCCACCAAAAAAGAGCCCTCCTCCACCTCCACCACCAAAAAAGAGCCCTCCTCCACCTCCACCACCAAAAAAGAGCCCTCCACCACCTCCCCCACCTAAGAAATCACCTCCCCCTCCCCCTCCACCAAAGAAGAGCCCTCCTCCACCTCCACCACCAAAAAAGAGCCCACCACCACCTCCGCCACCTAAGAAATCACCTCCCCCTCCCCCTCCACCAAAGAACAGCCCACCTCCACCTCCCCCACCTAAAAAATCACCTCCACCACCACCTCCACCAAAGAAGAGCCCTCCTCCACCTCCACCACCAAAAAAGAGCCCACCACCACCTCCCCCACGTAAGAAATCACCACCCCCTCCCCCTCCACCAAAGAAGAGCCCTCCTCCACCTCCACCACCAAAAAAGAGCCCACCACCACCTCCCCCGCCTAAGAAATCACCTCCCCCTCCCCCTCCACCAAAAAAGAGCCCACCCCCACCTCCACCACCAAAAAAGAGTCCACCTCCCCCTCCACCAAGTAAGAAATCACCGCCGCCACCACCCGTGCCGAAAAGGAGCCCACCTCCTCCGCCACCTAGAAGACGACCACGCCATCCAAGGGGAGGGGATTAACAAATACAATTCCTCTTCTTGAATATGAGTTCACGGTCATTTCTACCACAATCTACCTTCATTGTCACTTAGAAAGAATTTACTCATCGCTTAACCCTGAACCTATACGTCACTTCCGCAGTTACACTGTCATTTGAATTTAGTCATACATTCTAAATGCAAACTTCGGATCAGATAGATATGTTATAAATAAAGGCCTAAGAAGCTCAGAGGTGAATAGTGGGCCGAATTTTCAGCGTGTGAGCAAGACGTTCGTCTCCTATACTTGTAAACTTTAATCATTTGGCACAACTGAATGATAAAGTATTATGTGTCATTGTAGGTCACTGTTACAAGTTGAATAAATACTATTTTTAATTATGATTAGTTGTGAATTCTGCATGAATAGATTTTGTCATCGTCCTTTTTTTTTCTATGCAACTTAACACTTTATGCTAAATTGCTAATCATGATTATCGAAACAAGCACGTGATGGCTCAACCTCAAACTGGATTGGAGGAATGTCTTTTTTATAATCATTTTACTTTTCACAGGACGGGTATATATTGATCCCGTCTAGGGTACTTAAAATAATCTTAAAATTTAAATTGGAGATTACCAATTAATAGGGTGACAGATTTTGGATATATAGCACGCTCTATTAATATATGTTATGAAATCCCTTCCAAGGTTCCCCAAATGGATTGATAATATATGTGTGTGTATATTATAAAATAATGCTCATTTTGGATTTTGGTAGGTTATTGAATTGGTTACTCTAATCTTCTTCTAAATGGACTATCTATCTTTTCGTCATGTGGATGTCTTTAATGTTTATGTTTTTTATTCTTTTTTCTATTTTTTGGTAATAATTAATTTTCTTATTTTTTAAATTATTTCTAGCATGATTTCTTTTTTATAGTCAATTTCAATAAATCTATTAATGACCTACCTTATATAAATTTATATTATTTGTACCCTTCTTATTTTTTTTCATTCAACTCATATCTTTCTTTTGCTAATCATTTTCAATTATGCTCTTTATTCCTAATATTCATTTAATTTTTATTCCTATTACTTTTGGACAAAATATGCTGTGTTAATGCTCATGTAGATAGTTTTCTCTACACTTTCATCTTTAGAAGATTCATCTATATATATATATATATGTATGTATGCATATATATATATATATATATATATAGTATATATATATATATATATATATATATATATTCCCATTCTAGTAAATTGCTATATATATCTTCCCATTCTAGTAAGTTGCTAAGTTAATTGTATTTTATCAAATTGAAATTTTATCTTTTTACCATACGAAAGAAATGTGTTTGCTTTTTTTTATTGTAGATTTTATTCTTTATATATTTTTTTTATGACAATACATTTCAGTCATTTTTTAGTCCCTTATTTATAGTAAATCTCAAAAATCTATCAACTACCTATTTTATATATGTTTTTTATAATTTATGCCTTAATTTATTTTTTGTCAGTAGTTTTCCTATTTTAATTCTCTACAATTGCAATCTCTATCCCTAGTATTGGATTGATAATTCATTATCATTACTAAAATTTGAAAAAAACTTTTATTCTATACTTTCTTATTCATAGTAAATTTCAATTTATTAATTCCCTATTTTACATGCAGTTATATTGATTATTTACTACTATTACTAAAATATGGACATAATTTTAATTTTTTTTATGATCCTATACTTTTTTATTTGTAGTAAATTTCAATACATTAATTTACTACTTTATATACTTTTACATTGATTATATCTTTTTCTTAATTTTCTTCAATTATGTTTACTCTATCACTATTATTATACTTGATTATTTATTTATAATTCTAAATTTTAACAATTTTCACTGTTTAATGGATCTATATTAAACAATTTTAGCATGTTATTCATACAAGTCCATTCAAATTTTAAAAAAGATACATTTAAATTTTATAAATAGCCATTCTTTCCTAAATTATTCTATTAATTTTATACTCCTTCCATTCAAATTCGATTTAGGGCAAAGTCATATCCATGTGAACATGGGGTTGTAAAAGTTCTCCCAAATTACTTTTCTTAGTTTTTAATAATTTGAGCAAATAATAAGTTCATCGTCTATTGATTTGTTTTTGAAATTCTTTTTAGTCGTGAAAGAATCAAATATTTAATAACATTTATTTCCTATATATCTCCTTCACTCATATGTTGACTTGCCACAGTTAATTAGAGCAAAATAATTGAATTATGAAATAATATTTGATTGAAACTAATATTAAATTATTATAAATTAACCATACTTAATATGTTTAATTTTAATGTTTGTCATACAATTAGTATATTAAATTTTATAAAATAGCATTTTAAGTTCTTTTATAACAATTTTTGTTCGAAAAGATGAAAATTATAGAACATAAAAAAGTGTCCATGCAAATGCACGGAAATAAACTAGTTGTATTACTAATGCCAATGTTTCGGTGAATATCAGTGAATTGTTGGTTGGCCATTTTGGACAAGAGAAAGGACTTGGGCAGGAAATTGAATCTCTTCGCACATGATTATGCTAGCAATGGAAGTTTTTTCAGCATTATTTCAGAAGAATATCGATCAACTTGAATACGGTTTCCTTCCCAGATGTCAAGTTCGGGCAGTATCGCAATTTGGTTTTTGGAATTGATTTATTCTTGAATCTTGATGCTAGTTGCTAACCAAAGATCATGTCAAATCCGGAATTTATTCTCTTTCTTGTTTAAGACTATACTTGCGAACATCTAAATTCATTGGCATTGCGAGGACCCAATGGTGTCCCTAGAATAACCACCAATGGAAAATTTTTCTTGTGCAATAACTAACTCTATTAAAAATCATAAATAACCAATCTGATGATTGTACAAGACCTTTCAGCATTTTAAAGGTTATACGAAACCTGTAGTCCTGTTACCATATGGTAACTGTTTTTATACCATCGTGAAGCAAATTCATTCATAAAAACAACTAAAATTCTCACGTTGACCTTTTAAAAGCAAATATACATAACAAGTAGAACTGTCACATTGACCACTTAAAAGCAACAATGTGTCGAACCACTATAAAATTGCAAAACCAATTATGTATTCATAATTCAATTTGAACATGTTCTGGTCACCAAAAATCAACATCAATTTTGATCTCGACATTTTTTTTCCCATTTTTTGGGCTAGATAGTTTTCAAGGGTGGCCTATATGTGACACATAATTCCATGATAAACAATAGAATAAAATTTTCACCATGTTTTGCGATTGCCATTGTTATGGCTTTTCTCTGAGGATCCAACTCTGTGGCTTCTTAGTCTTGGTGCTTTTCTTGGCCATTGTTAGAGCTTTTAACTTTCTCTCTCTGTTTTTTTTTTTTTCAATCAGTCTGTATCATCAAAGGTTACCTCAGGATCTCAAACAAACACAGGAAAGAAGGACTTGAATGCAGTAAAAGCAAACTTTACACCAATTATATAGAATGAAAAATGGCAAAGGGAACACATCTCTGTCTCCTCATATCAACATATACAGAGAGCTGGGAAAATTTCTCCAACCTGCTCAACAATGGTGAAATCTACAAAGCTCACGTTGGCAAAAGCTGAAATACTATGAGCTCACGTTAGCAATTTAACGTGCTCCATCCTCAATTTGTCTTTTTTTTTTCCTTTTTCCTTGTAAATTTGGTTATGCAAAATGTTAGCATTTTCACACAATGCAATCTGCAGTCGTTTCGGGCCTTACCAATTGTGAATTCCTATTATAGATGTTGATATTTTTGAAAATCAACTTATGCATAATTTATCACTTTTAATCAAGACAACCGCGTAAACTTGCAAAATAGCATTTAATGACATTTTGTCCATAAGCATTTTAGCATCTACAGTTTTCTGAAGTAACTACAAACTTTCAATGATCAGAGAAGTGTTGGACACTAGACTTCCATAGCCATGAGACCATTTTTTTGGGTGTACAAACCACAAAACAAAAGTCTCAAGGCTATGGAAGTCTAACGTCCATCACTTCTTGAGACTTTAAGAGCTTATCAAATCTGCATACAACTTTAGACAATATTTAAAGTTCCCAGCACAAGGTTTTTTCTTGTTTCTTCTTTCGTGTCAAAGATTTAGGTTGCATTTGATAAAACTGAAGTTTAAAAACTGATGTTTGAAATCCGAAA
This sequence comes from Coffea humblotiana, assembly GCA_023065735.1. Taxonomy (NCBI): domain Eukaryota; kingdom Viridiplantae; phylum Streptophyta; class Magnoliopsida; order Gentianales; family Rubiaceae; genus Coffea; species Coffea humblotiana. Next base: position 24,077,486 of record CM041209.1, on the reverse strand, counting down.
TGTAAAGTCTGAATCCATTAAATTATTGGGCTGTTAAATATTAGAACTAATACATTTAAATGCATATCATATTCAGTGATAAGTGAATAACTTATCACTTAATTTTGAGAGTAAGTTTTGCATAGGAAATTCAGTGTCACTTAATTAATTCAGATGTTCAATTTTTGGTTATCAAACGGTTTGGATGTGTTAAGATTTGAATCCATTAAATTTAAATGTTGAATTGGGTTATCAAACAGAACTTTAATATTTGATCTTTGTTTTTATATATATATATATATAACTCATACTTATGTACCTTTAAGTATATAGCCCAACCTATTTTTGGTATCCTGCCTAACATTGCATGTAGAATATAGTCTGTTTCCATTTCAAGCCGAACATCCAGATGCCAAACAGTTAATGTTGATGCACTATTTTGAATGGTTCATGGAATAGTTCTTGGTAACTTAACTCTTTTCTCTTAATTGGACAAAAGTATATAGTTCAATAGAAGAAAGATAATTTTGACTTACCAATCCATTCTTTTTTTCTCTGATTTGTCTTCTTAAAACTCCCTTTCTTTTTGATTGCTTGCCCGGCTACACCACATTAGGTGCTGAATTTTGCTTATTCTAGAATTAGATGCGATTAAACAAAAAAATCTTGGATGTTCTTTGTGCATAAGACTACCAAAGTTAATGTAATAAAGGGGAAAGTAAGTCTCCAGTCAGTAAACTTTTGCAAGATACTATCTTGTCCATTGTATTATTTTTCATATTAATTGACTCACTAAACTCCCAATTAAAAAAGATGGAGCTCAAGCGCATGAGCCGTACACTACATTTGTAGCTGCAAATTTGCCATTTTGCATACAAAAAGAAACGAATAATGTAGTTGACAAAATGAGACTTTGGAAAAATTCAAATACTGGTGGCGCAATTTTGAAAACTTTTTTTGGAAATTATAGAAGAATAAAAAATTGTAATTAAAAGAGCTATAGAAAAAACATTTTTTGTGTTCCTAAATATTTTTGAATAGTAGTTGAAGTGTTACAGCAAGGATGATGCGAGAAAGCAACAAATCTCAACAGATTTTGCTGCATTTTTTTAGAAATCTCAATGGATTATTCTAAATTTTCTCCGTTTTTATTCTAAAGCACACAGAATATCAATCTAAAAATTCATTAACTTTATGAATAATCAGTTATCAGAGCAATGTTGGACATTGACACTTGAGCTTAACCATAACCAATAACAATATTGATAAAATCATAACAATATTAAGATTAAAAGATCAATTTTCTCCCTTCAACTTGTGGATGGCCACATTTACTCTTCAATGTTTTTATATGTATTCAAAAGATCTTCATTACTTGGTTTTCATCAAGTTTTGCAAATTTTTAGACATTCAATTCAAGTTAGAAAGAATTTTGTATGCATCTTCATTTTCCGGTCATAGGGAACAAGAGTGGTAGTGTTCATATCAAAAGATTGTTCCATTGAATTTCGATTACCAAAGTACATGTTTAGTTATGTTATGAGAATCAACATGACAATCTTCAAGTTTTCATATTTCTAGTCTCAACTTTGGGAGTTTAGTAACACAGATTTTTTTATTTTAATTATTATTCAAGAAACTGTTTATGTTTTGCAAAGTTTTAATCGCTTAGAGTCTCAAATCAAGATTTTTGAGCAAGACATTGTTTGCAATTACTTTATGCAATTCCAAAGTTTCACTGCTATCTTGTAATGCACATTGTTCGATCTGATTTTAAGTAAAATAAGCTTAACTTCTATTGCGAAGGATATTGTACATTTTAGTTTTTCATATCCAAAAAATATAAATTTTTAAGTTAATAGAAGCACTTAAATGGCAACATAAATAACTCAACTTTAATCTAGTCTAGTAAAAAAATTTGTTTGGTAGAAAACCTCTCCAATAAAAAGAAATATAAATTGACAACTAAAAGTTAGCCTAAATCTCAATTCTGATTTTACAAAAAAAAAAAAAAAGGCATGAATGATATCAAATAATTCAGGTTTGGTTTTAGAGCTTGTATTTCTAAATTAATGCAGTGCTTATTCACTAACAATCAATTTGGCATGGATCAATTTCATTTTAGCAAATCTAATCTATGGAAGGCTTGCCAAACCCCAAAGCTAGAGCTAGCACCTTGCATGCATGCCTGTATTTTGCAGTTACGTAATTTGAAAGTTCCTTTGGAATCATCATCTGTATAAACCATCAACTCCACAAGTGAGGCAGTTGACAGCAAATACATCTTTTTAGCAACCATGGCGAGCCACATGGCTTCGCTGTGGAAACTCCTGGCAATTTTCGCCATCTTTCTTGAAAATGCCAATGCTAACTTTTTTCCCTTTCCACCGCTGCATTTTCTGCCTATCAAACCTTTGCCGCCCATTATACCTTTCCCACCAATAATCAGACCTCCACGTTTTCCGCCAATACCCAACAGAAGATCACCCCCACCACCATCTCCTCCGCCGCCTTCACCAACCCTCCCCTGCTCCACCTCCACCACCAAAGAGAAAACGTCCACCTCCTCCACCGCCTAAAAAAAGGCCACCTCCACCTCCACCATCCAAAAAGAGCCCACCCCCACCTCCTTCACCTAGTAAATCACCTCCCCCTCCACCTCCACCTCCACCAAAAAAAAAGTCCACCACCACTACCGTCACCTAGAAAAGAACCACTTCCACCTCCTCCCCCTAAAAAATCACCTCCACCACCACCTCTACCACCCAAGAGGAGTCCACTGAGGATGGTCATTGCGGCCCGACTAGGAGGAGGACGATCCTCACTCCGGAATTGTGGTACCCACCTTGTGACCCCCACTCCGGCCTTACACAGAATACTAACGACCGAGGTGGTCACATCCGTGTAGAGCCACCTCGGTCCATATCCTGGCCATAGCAACCGAAATCTTGGCTGGAGGCCTTGTAGCCGAGGAACGAGGGATGTGACCTCTGACAAAAGTGACATCTGACTGACGTCTGACTCTGAGGACTGCTCTGACACCTTACTCTCTGCACAGTGTTGTCAGATCAATGTGATACGCTGTCTCCATCAGATGTCTAGGGTATTGGACCTTCTGTCCTTCCCTCATGATTGCCTCCTATAAATAGAGAGAGATCCCACTGTGAAAGGGGATGAAAAAAATCCTGGTAAAGTATTCTAAACCATTATTCATACACAGATATCTTGCACCGAGCTAACTTGAGCTTCGGATTTATACAAGGGGAGCTAGCCCCACTATTTTCAACAGGTGATCTAGGTGGAGCCACTTCTTTGGGTAGGAGCATCTGCCAACAACCCGATTCTGTTAGTCCGGTTAAAAATCACCCCCTCAATTGGCGCCGTCTGTGGGAACTCTCGACACCATACAAGGATGAAACCTACACGTTCTAGGAGCAGGAAGATTGTGACCATTGGGGTCGAGCCCAGTGCTCCAGTCCAGGAAGGAGACATGTCCGAAGGATAGGGGTCCCAAGGGGCCCCGCCCGCGAACGAAGAAGCCATGACTAGGATGGCAGAGTTTGTGGCAGAAAATCCAAATATCTTCGAAAATTTAAGGAGGTATTTCAAGAGACATGATAAACAAAAGGCTGAATCCTCTAAGAGGAAATCAGACGAATCTCCTAAGTGCCCCTCTAACGAAGAATCCAATGGGAGACGCCTGGTGAGGAGCACCTCAAAGCGAGCCCTGCCCAAAGCTACTTCTAAGGTAGCCTCCCTCTCCAAGGCCTTCTCACGGGGGTTATTAGGGAGACGACCTGAGGAAGAACCTCGGCCCACGAGGAGGTCCGGTGTTGATTATATGAGGGCTCCGCCTTTCACGGACGAGATCAATGAGGAAAGGCTCCCTCCAAACTTTAAGCTTCCCACGATAACCCCCTATGACGGCCGAGGTGATTCGGAAGATCACATTCACGCTTTCATCTCGGCCTTCCGACTATATTGCATTCCCGACCTTGTTATCTGTCGGGCTTTCCCAGTATTCCTCCAGGAGACTGCTCGAAAATGGTTCTAAAGATTGGAACCTACGAGCATATCCACCCTGGGGGAGCTAGTGGAGAGATTCCTCCACCGATTCGTATCTTCAAGGCCCACAACCAGGACCTCAGTGTATCTGTTGAATATCCAGCAGAACTCGGGAGAGTCACTCCGGTCCTACGTGCAACGGTTCCATGAGGAAAGCGTGCAGATACCTGATTCTAATGAACAGGTAACCATCGCTGCCTTTATCCATGGACTCGTGGCTGGAGTGTTCAATACCGGAATACACAAGAAGTATCCTCGTACACTTCAGGAGTTGTGGTCGAAAGTAGAAGAAGGCATACAGGCCGAGGACCTCAACCATATGAAGAAAGAGGTCCAAGCAGCTCGTTCGGGAACTGATTTTCGAAGAAAGAAAGAAATCAATCGAAATGAAGTCGGTCACGCTGGCGGCTTCCAAAGCCCAAATCGAGATCGCCGAACTGTGTTCGACAGGATAGCCAAGGGGAAGGCATCGATCCCTGATTCTGAGCTAATCCCCTTAAATGCCAGCCGATTCCGAGTACTCTCCGTGATGGAGTAGAATAACCTCGGACGTGCCCCTCCGAAGATGTACGGAAACAGAGAGAAGAGGAACTCCAACCTCTACTGTCTGTATCACCGTGACATTGGGCACGAGACAGAAGACTGCAATGATCTCAAAAAAGAAATAGAGCACCTCATCAAACGGGGACACTTGAAACAGTTCATCCGTCGAGACGGAGGTCACCAAAAGGGCAACTCACGTCGTGAAAGCTAGAGTGACCAACGGCGAGATGACCGGAGGGGTTCAAGGAGCAGCTGCCGACCTCCTAATGATCATAGAGAGGATAGGAGACCTTCCCGAGACGGGTCCTCGGGTCAGGGACTAGGTTATGGGCATAATATTGCTGGAGTCATCAATACCATCACCGGAGGCCCGACGGGAGGAAACAGTCAAAACTCTCGGAAGAGGACCTATCGGCAGGCTAACCCCAACCAGGCTGAGCCGAGCTCTCGTCTATCCGAGGTGATATCTTACGGCCCTAGTGACCCCGTTCCTGTTGCTTCCAACAGTCACGAAGCACTGGTGATTGAGGTGTTCACAAATAACTATGTGATCAAGAAAGTGTATGTCGACCCAAAAAGTTCGGTTGACGTCATGTATCTCTGGACTTTCGAGAGCCTACAGTTGACCAGGGAGCAGCTAACCCCCGTGAGGACCCCCCTAGTAGGGTTCGGGGGACATGTAGTGCACTCCGAGGGAATGGTTATCCTGATGGTAACTGTAGGGCATCACCCCTGCTGTCGTACTATCCCCGTTAACTTTGTCATGGTCCGAGTTGACTCTTCATACAACTTACTCATGGGCCGACCGACGCTTAATGCTTTACGTGCAGTGTACTCCACGTATCATTTGAGTTTCAAATTTCCAACACCGGCGGGCATTGTCGAGGTGTGTAGCAACGTCTGTGCGGCGTGAGAATGTTACCTCGCCACGTTGTAAGCCGCCTCTTCCTCCGCCTCCCAACCGGGGTCCGAGAAAAGGTCCAACATTCTTTCAATCGATTGCATCGATCCACAACAAACTGGGAAGCCTAAGAGACTAGAGACCGGGGATGAGGTAAAAGATATCCCTCTGAACCTCTCGAAACCTGATCAGACCGTTCGCGTCGGCATTCACCTTTCCGATTCACTTAGGAAACAGATGGTGAACCTCCTCAAGGAGCATCGGGATGTTTTTGCATGGGCTGCCAATGAGGTCCAAGGTGTACCGCCCCATCTCATGATACATGAGTTGAATATTGATCCTCAGGTACGTCCTGTCAAGCAAAAGAGAAGGCACTTGGGCCCCGAGCGCAGCAAGACAATAGGTGAGGAGGTGGATAAACTTCTGCCTACGAAAATGATCAGGGAGGTGCAGTATCCGACCTGGTTGTCCAACCGGTTATGGTCAAGAAGGATGCAAGGGTCTGGAGAATGTGCGTCGACTTCACCGACCTAAACAAAACTTGTCCTAAGGACTACTACCCGTTGCCCAGGGTTGACGCCTTGGTGGATTCGGCCATGGGCTACGAGGTCCTCTACTTCCTTGATGTTTTCAAAGGTTATCACCAGATCGGAATGAACGAGGAGGAAAAAAAAACGGCTTTCTACACAAACCAAGGCGTGTACTGTTACACCAAGGGATGACAATGGGGCAGGGGTGGGGCGGGGGACACCTCCCCCAACCCCCGCCCCGTTGCATTTTAATCCCCCCCGCCCCCGCCCCGTCCCCCGCCTCCCGCTTCCCTCGCCCCGCCCCGCTTCCCCCGCGGGGTTAAAAAAATTTATTATATAATTTATTATAATTAAATTTGAACAAATAATCAAATACTAAAATATCAACATATCATCAAATTAATATTCATTGTAACTTTACAATTAAAACTCATAAAAATAATTAAACAAAAGTTATTTGAATACAATCTAATATGATAAAAAAGTATAACTAAAATAATCAAGTTTTCACTTTTGATACAAATACAATCACTAAATTGTTATTGTGTTTTTTTGGAAAAAAATGTTATTGTATTAAGTATAGTTAGGAATTTAATATAAATGTATTAATAAATTTAGTATAAATAATTAATAATTTTATTAATAAACATGTATAATTAGTAGTATAATTGATAATATCATTATATGTATAATTATGTATATATATATATTTTTTAATTTTAAGCGGGTGGTGGGGCGGGGGTTGGGGCGGGGAAATGTACTCCCGTCCCCCGCCCCGTTTCTAAACGGGGGGGAAAAATTCCCCCCCGCCCCCGTCCCAAGCCCCGCCCCGCCCCGCCCCATCCCCCGCCCCAATAGTCCCCCGCGGGGCGGGTGCCCGCCGGTCACCCGCCCCATTGCCATCCCTAGTTACACCACTATGTTCTTTGGGTTGAAGAACGCTGGGGCCACGTATCAGCGCTTGGTCAACCGAGCTTTTAAATCCCAAATAGACCGAAATGTTGAAACATACGTGGACGACATTCTCGTCAAGAGCAAGACGACCTCAATTTTTTTATCCGACCTGAGAGAGGTCCTTAGAGTCCTCCATTATACCCAAATGATGTTGAACCTCAAGAAATGCGTCTTCGGAGTCACTTCAGGAAAATTCTTGGGATATCACGTCTTGCGACGGGAGATAGAGGCAAACCCTGACAAGGTGAAGGCCATTCAGGAAATGTCTTCTCCTCGGTGCTCCCGAGACGTGCAGAAATTAACGGGGCAATTAGCCGCACTGAACCGGTTCTTGTCGCAATCTGCTTCTAAAGCACTGCCCTTCTTTAAGGTGCTGAAGAAAGTTGACAAATTTTCCTGGACAGGAGAATACCAACAGGCTTTCGAGCAGATGAAATAGCATCTCCACTACCTCCCAACACTTACCTCATCTCGGCCCAGGGACAGATTTTATCTGTACCTATCCGCCGCAGATAAGACGGTGAGTGCCGTGCTGATACGAGAGGAAGGTGCCCAGATGCCCGTTTATTATGTCAACCGGGTTCTTCGAGAGCCCGAGATCAGATACACCCAGGCAGAGAAGCTCGTGCTGGCCTTGATTCATGCAGCTCGTAGATTGAAACCCTATTTCTTGGCCCACCACATCTGCTTAAGAACAGATCAACCTCTAAGGCAAGTATTGTCGCGCCCAGAGGCTTTTGGTCGTCTTACTAAATGGGCCATCGAATTGGGAGAGTACGATCTGTCCTATGAGCCTCGGACGGCCATCAAAACTCAGGCCCTTGCGGATTTCTTAACCGAGCTCACTTTCAGCAAGGTAGTGTCCACCTCGGCTGTTGCCAGACCCCAGCGGTGGATTCTACACGTTGACTGCTCGTCTAGTAGGAAGGGTAGTGGGACAGGTTTACTCCTCGAAGACCCGCAGGGGAAGTTGTGTTTCATATGCTTTACAATTTGATTTTGTAGCCTCAAATAACGATGCCGAGTATGAAGCGCTCATAGTCGGCCTCCAAATAGCTTAAAAGCTAGGTGCTCAGCACATTTTGGTTAACAGTGACTCCAAGTTCGTCATGTGCCAAGTACTAGGTGAGTACGAAGCCAGAGAAAAGGTCATACAACGATACCTCTCTAAAGTCTGCCAATTAGCTGCACGTTTCGAGTCTTTTAAAATTTAAAGGATACCTCGGTCGCAGAATAAGCAAGCTGACGCTCTTTCTCGACTCGCTACTACCTCTTTTTTCGACTTGAATAAAACGGTCCTCGTTGAGGTCTTTGACTGAGTGTACCCCGTTTATCCAGGGAATACCTGAATGAGCCCCTTGATTCGGTTCCTCGGTCAGGGCGAGCTCCCTGAAGACCGAGCTAAATCAAGGAAGTTTCAGCGCAAAGCAACCCGGTACGCTTTCCAACAAAATCTCCTTTATAAACGGTCATACCTCGATCCATGGCTGCGATGTATAACGCCAGAGGAAGAGGAAAGAGTTCTTCATGACATACACGAGGGTTCTGCGGCGCTCACGTCGGCTATCGGATGCTGGTGAAGAAGGCTCTACTGTTGAGATACTTCTGGCCTATCCTTCGGCGAGACGACCAATTCCTGCTCCTTAGCTGTCCTTCTTGCCAACATCACGCCCCCGAACATCATCAGCCAACCAACCTCATGATCCCTGTTATCTCGTCGTGGCCATTCGAATAATGGGGCACTGACATAATTGGCCCGTTCCCTAGAGCTCCAGCAACTATGCTTATTTAGTAGTTGCAGTGGATTACTTTACTAAATGGGTCGAAATCGAACCCCTGAGAAGCATAACTGGTTCGACAATCCAAAAATTCTTTTTGAAAAATGTGGTTTGCCACTTCGGATTTACCACGAGTAGTCATCTCGGATAATGGCAAGCAGTTCGTAGACAACCCCTTCAAAGGATGGTACAAGAATCTCTAGATCAAACAACATTTTACCTCGGTGGGACATCTCCAGGCCAATGGACAAGTTGAGAACTTTAACCATACACTCCTCCATGGCCATAAAACCAAGTTGCCTCAAATCGGGTCATCTTGGGTAGAAGAACTTCCCTAGCGTATTGTGGTCCTACCGGACTACTCCGAGGTCTGCAACACAAGAAATCTCGTTTGCTCTAACCTACGGGTCGGAAGCCATGGTGCCCGCCGAGTTCGTCACCCCTAACCAACGTATGGTAGCCTTTGCTGCCGAGACCAACGACGAAGAGAGGCAAGTAGATCTCGACCTTGCTGAAGAGATGTGCGACCTTGCTAAAGTGGCCCTATACAAAAGTATCCTAGCCAACTACTATAACGTGAGGGTCAAACACTTATGGTTCAGTCCGAGAGACATTGTTCTCTGAAAAATTCGGTTAGCCGAACTGAACCTCAGGGCAAATTAACTTCCAGGTGGGAAGGACCCTATCGCGTTATGAGACTAGCCAAAGTGGATATTGTAAGTTAGTTTATCGAGATGGTTCTCGGGTACCCTGAATCTGGCATGTCGAGAACCTCAAACTATATCATCCATGAATGGTATGTATTCGTTTTGATATACTATGCGGCATTATGCCATTCAAGTTATTTCTTTCTTGGTTCTATTTAATCCCAAACAAAAAATAAAGGGACAAACAAGTACGAGAGACGAAAAGAAAGAAAAAACACAAGCATGATTCAAAAAGAAGTCATGCATTAAAAAAGAAGAGATGACATAGAAATCGAGATCCAAGTTGACCTCAGCAATTGGTCATAAAACAAAGGGACGCTCTCAAGCAGTCCCTGCCCCGTTGCCTTCACCACCCCCACCTTTTCTGTTCTTGTGCCATCACCCTCTCCTCCTGCCTCGCTATCTCCGAGCTCGTGGCCTTCCGTGTCAAACTCCGAGAGCCACTAATTAAATTCCTCCCGAATCTCGGCCAAATTTCTACCGGCCTGGATACCTTCCGCCATGCGGTCACACAGTTCTTTCACGTCCTCGTTGAAACTTGGCTTATTTTGGAGAGACTCCAACTCCTCGGGGATAAGGAAAGACACCACGTTATGAACCACTGAAATGTATCCAAACATGAATCTCGGCAACATAAACTCGCCGAGATCTCGAGTGAAACTCTCGGACTTACGGAAGGCCTCTAATGCCGAGATTTCGGTCTTCTCGATCGCCTCCCGAGATGACTGTTCCTCTTGGACCCTTCTTTTTTTTTTTCCTCAAGGGCTGTCATTAAGGAATTCTTTGCGATTTCGGCTTGCTCTCGTTCAGTCACGGCCTTATCACGCTCTTGCTCGGTAGCCTTCAACCTTTCTTCCAACTCAGAAGCCCTCCTCTGAAGTTCGGAAGACGGCTGATAATACTCCAACAGGTTGGTGTAGTGCTGAGTCATCTCGGAAAGAATGTTATGGTTGACGCCCAAGACACCGCGGCGCTTTGCATCTGCTCGGGGAGGGGTGAGTTTTCTGGCATGAACATGGTCCCGCGGAAGAACGGAGTGCACCATGAGCCTCGTGAGCGATCCTGAGGTCTTTGCAGCGGTCATTCACATTCAGATCCCACTCCAGGCACCATTGCGCATCGGAGTGCCTCTTGTCCTCCCCAACTTCCTGAAAAGGTACGTGGTGGAGATTAAACAGAGAAGACCCGGAGTCGGGGATTTCGGGAACTGGGGTCACGCCTTGGTCTGGAGGTGGGGAGGCTATGGTGACACCTCGGGTAGCCACCCGATTGGAATTGTTGATGTCCAGGAGGTTTCACCGAAAATTATGACCGGGAGTAGGGCGGCTGGCCGTAGGGATCTTTTCTTGGGAGGACTAGACGTTCCCCGCGGTGACCTTCCGTTTTGCTGGTCTTTTATTCACCACGGATATTCCAGAAGTGATCAGATCGGATACCCTTGTCACTGCAGAAAAGAAGTGTGAGATTACTTAGTATCAAATGGAAACACAAACGAGGAATGAATGGAAAAATACGAGATTTTGGAAACCTAGTAGAGAAGAAAGGAGTGTGATCCGGGCTGATCAAAACTCGACTTATTCCGCCATTGACGAGGACTGCCTCGGAAAATGACCAGCTGTTGATTCTCAGGTCTGATCCCATCAATTTTTGGAAGTTCTCTTCTTCCAAGTCCTCAAAAAAGGTGTCCTTCGCCGGAGTAGGGGGCCTCCACCAGAACCTCCTCAGGAAATCCTCGGCTGGGACTAACACAAAATTGTGTTTCCATTCCTTTATTGAAGTTGGAGCGTCTACCACTAATTTCAGGACTCTATTCCTGAAGTAGAACCACCCCTTCTCGTTCCACTGTTTTTGATAGTATAACAGCGGCAGAAGAGGTTGACCGAGGGGACTATTTTTTGGTGTCGGCACAACATTTCGAAACCCGACCAGGATCCGAACTGCGTTGGGGACGAGTTGGGTAATTTGAACCCCCCCAATATCGGAGGCAGTTTCAAAAGAATCTCGAGATCTGCATTCTGAGCCCGGCCTCCAGTTGGTCCGCGTATACTGCAACTCTTCCCTTTGGAGGACGTTCGGCTGTTTAATTCGGCCTGGGCAGACGAATGCTGTAATCACCCTGAAAAGGGTACTGGAAAACCAACGCTGCTGTCTGTGTCTCACTCATGACGCTGCGGAACATCGGGACCTGCCCGAAGTCAACAGTGGACAAGTCATGAGGGGTAGCTGGTTCGAGCACTCCTCGTTGTGTGGCACATCGGTCCCGAGTTCATCATTATAGAGCACCTCCGACTCTTCCGAGCTCTGCACTTGTGAAGTCCCGACCTCGTAAGATGCCCCAGCCGTGCTCTCTCCGGGGTTGGGTGAAGTCCCTTCCCCTGGGGTGGACGAGGCCCCTTCTCCTGGAGTAGACGAAGTCCTTCCTTCCTGGGTTGGGCCAGGCCTTTCCGATGCGGCGACGTCCGGCCTCACTGTTTCCTCATGGGTGCGAGCAGTTCGTGCCATTATTAAGAACAAATGAGATAGGAACTTACTGGTTCTAAGGGAAGGTGAAACTCTAGTGCTGCGGAAATCATCTCGAGAAGTATTTCAGAAGAATAAGGGCAGAGCGTAAAAAAGAGCAAAAGAAGGTAAAAAGTGATGGGGGGACCCCCTATTTATAAGAAGAGGGAGGAGACCAAAAGGCGGTCCATTGAACCTGCACAAAAAGATGTGTCCCCTCATTTATGAGGGTCCTTGGGACGGTCATTCCTCCTTCCTGTCCTGCCTGCCATCTATCTACATTCCATCAATCATCCCGCCGTCTATTCACATTCTACGCATCATCATTATGGCTCACAGGGACTCTCCAGTCTTGTCCTTACAAAAGCTTCGATAAGCCCCCGGCGACCCATACCTTTTCCAAAACTTGGAGGGCTTAGTGAGAATGGTCATTGCGGCTCGGCTAGGAGGAGGACGATCCTCACTCCGGAATTGTGGTGCCCACCTTGTGACCCCTACTCGGCCTTACAACAGAATACTAACAACCGAGGTGGTCACATCCGTGCAGAACCACCTCGGTCCATATCCTGGCCATAGCAACCGAAGTCTTGGCTGGAGGCCTTGTAGCCGAGGAACGAGGGATGTGACTTCTGACAAAAGTGACATCTGACTGGCGTCTGACTCTGAGGACTTCTCTGACACCTTGCTCTCTGCATAGTGTTGTCAGATCAATGTGATACGCTGTCTCCATCAAATGTCTAGGGTATTGGACCCACTGTCCTTCCCTCCTGATTGCCTCTTATAAATAGAGAGAGATCCCACTGTGAAAGGGGATGAAAAACAATCCTGGTAAAGTATTTCTGAACCATTATTCATACACAGATATCCTGCACCGAGCTAACTTGCGCTTCGGAGTTATACAGGGGGAGCTAGCCCTACTATTTTCAACAGGTGATTTAGGTGGAGCCACTTCTTTGGGTAGGAGCATCTGCCAACAACCCGACTCTATTAGTCCGGTTAAAAATCACCTCCTCATCCACCCCCACCTCTCTCGCCTAAGAAATCACCTCCCCCGCCACCTCCACCAAAAAAAAGCCCATCTCGTGCTCCTCCACATATAAAATCACCTCCACCACCTCCACCACCTCCACCGAAAAAGAGCCCTTCTCCACCTCCACCACCAAAAAAGAGCCCACATCCGCCCCCTCCACCACCCACGAAGAGCCCACCTCCACCTCCACCACCAAAAAGGAGGCTACTTCCACCTAGAAGACCACCACGCCATCCAAGAGGAGGGTATTAACAAATACAATTCTTCTTCTCGAATATGAGTTCACCGTCATTTCTACCACAGCCTACCTTCATTATCAATCAAAAAGAATTTACTCATCGCTTATCCCTGAACCAATACACACCACTTCCACAGTTAGACCGTCGTTTGAATTTAGTCATACATTCTAAATACAAACTTCGGATCAGATATATTATGTTATAAATAAAGGCCTAAGAAGCTCAGAGGTGAAGAGCAGGTCGAATTTTCTGCTTGTGAGCAAGACGTCGTCTACTATACTTGTAAACTTTAAATCATTTGGTTGTCACAATTGAATGATAAAGCATTATGTATTGTTGTACGTTATTTTTACTGACAGGTTGTCGATACCTGTGCAATAATAAAAATAAACCTAATTGCCAATTAAAATAGTTAAGACCCGATTCCAAGTACTGGAGTAGGGACTCTAGGTGTGCAATGGGTTACTTGATTCACCCTGTTTCCGAAGAGTTTGTTTGACCCGATATACCTGAACGGGATGACTTTTTCACAAATAATTATGAATTTGTAACAGGACAAGCAGGGTCGTATCCTCAGGGATTGAGGGTATTTGTCTCTTTAGAAATCCAAAATAACACAGGAGGTATTTTTGGGATAAACGATGACAATCAAAGAAATTCAAATAAAATAAATAAAAACAAATGGCTAACTAGAAATTCAAAGGAAATAAATTCACTAGAAATTTAAATAAAGGATATTCGAATAAAAATAAAAATAGATAGCTAACTAGAAACTAAATGACAATTCATTAAAATTAGAGTAACAGTAATTAAAGGTCTAACCAAGAAATAACTTCAATAATGGTTCACCTAATTGATCATCGATGCACAAGTAATTTCAATTATTTATTAATAAATAAGTTATAACTGCCAAACAGGCGATGACAGTCAACCCCCTCCTTACTGTGTCGGTGACCAAGGTACGCCCGTTAATCACTGCTCTAATTGAGAAATAATCCTAAGTATGCCCATAAGATTTAATTTTCCAATTGCCTTACGTATTAGAGGAGCCCTATTCTAATCAAATAAGGCACTACCAGGGTTATTTCAGATTAGCCCGCGTATCCCCCTGACACAAATCTAATCATGCCAGTTGTCACTAATTCAAAACAATTAAACAATTACGGATTTAACGCCCCTAATTGACAATAGATTATCAAGTTAACTAATTATCCGGATCCAAGACGATCAATTAATTAAATAACCATAAGTTCTGCAATCAAGAAATATGCAAATATCAATAAATAAAAGAAAAAGATAAAATTAAATCGATCTCACAAGTTTTTAGATGAACCAAAGCCTCCGTTGTCCCTTGACTAGAGCGAGGAGATTAGTTCATATTTGATGCGAAAAGCCCACAGGAAATTGGAGCCACAGTAGCGGCCATTAGCCTTGTTCGTGCGAATTCAATTTGATCGATTAAATAAAGAAAAAGAAAACAGCAGCTATAGAGAATGATTCGTTCCTTTGTAAGGTTCCTGACATATGTAGGAGAACTCCACTACCAAAAGCTAAGAAGGAAAAGCCATAAGAAAAAGCTAAGCTAGAGAACTCTCATACGAAGAAGAAAAAGCTCTCAGGAAAAGTTCAAAAGCTAAAGACTAAAGGTAGTGCCTGTTCTCTACTATATTCAAGACTATCTAATTGCTAACTATTTCTCCTCCTTTGTGCGGCGGCTTCCCCTCCAGGAAAAGGAAGACTTCGGCCAAATTGCCCAAAAAGGGGTTGCGTCTCTTTTGTTCCCAAAATGCTCCTGTATGCCTTCCATTTGAATTCTTTCCTGATGACTGTCAAATTGGCCTTGGTTGTGGTATTTTCGTTCTACTCCTTGAAATAAATGCAGATTACTAAAAGTGAGTAGAACCTAATAATTAATCCACATCAGATCAGATAATAGGGGAAATTAATAATAAAATAAATAATAAAATTGCAACCTATCAGTTATAAGTTGATAAACACTGTTCTTAATTATGATTATTTGTGAATTCCGCGTGAATAGATTTTCCTCATTGTCCTTTGTCTTTTTTTTCTATCCAACTTAACATTTATATGCCGAATTTAAAGCCAATCATGTATTCATCACTAAATTTCGACTTGTTCTTGTCACCAAAACCAAAATAAAGGGAGAAACATAGTTTTAGTTTTCAATGTTTGGTCTATATGGTAGATTGGTCCGTGATATATTGACCAAGATAAATTTGGCCTCAACATTTCTGATGTTAATCAAACTTAGAACAACCGATGAAAATTGAACAATTATGACTAATGACCAAAATCAAATTGCCCTTAGTCAACAATTTTGACTTTGTAATTCTCAAAGTTTGGTATTTAAATCATTATAATTCTCTAAAATTTAAATAGTAGTATTGAGGATTTTAAGATGAAATAAGATGTAAATTAGACCAAAATTGTGTTAAACCTATAGTAAGAATTCTAGTCACAAAAAATTGAAAAAACTAATTGAACTTCTTTTTCTTAACCATATTTTGCATATTCTTGCCACTAATTCACATATACTTCTTGTTTGGCTTTAAAATGTGTATTTATTGTTTTGCATTCTGAATAATTAACTAATAACAAGTTGTATCATATTTTTTTTATTTATGTTGACAGTTAAAGTGACCAAGATCAATAGTGACGAGGGAATGACAACTTTTTCTTGGTATTAAAGATGTACAGTGACAATTTTCAGTTTTCTGTGAGGTTAGGGAAAACCTTATTTCTTGTGTAATATAATACAAAGGGAGGGGTTGCGTGTATCGTGATAGGAAAGCTTTCACCTAATCTTGGCCCCCCTTTTATTTGGATGGTTTTCTCTCCTCCTCCCTTGATCGCTGTAAATCAGTCCGATGATATTATAACCCAAAGAGCAAAGATCACCTGTTTATTTATTTATTTTCGCTTGTTCCTTCCCTCTGCTTTAAATGCACCCTTTGTGAAGCTTTGTGACTTTTTGTTTTTCCTAATTGCACAGTTTCTGCTTAAACACACCGCTTATAGCTGAATTCTGGGTTCCTAATTAATTACTTCGCTATTTATTTTGTCTTTTGGACTAATAATAAAAGCGTAATATGCTCCAAGTATCAGAGAGACTGAGTGTGGGTAGAGCTTTACTTGTACGACATTTTCACATTAAGCTGCTTTTATCTTTTCTCAAATACTAAGGAACTAAGTTATACGGAGCTTTATTTTGATGACATTGGCCCTTTTCCTCATTTTGTCAACTACTGAATTCCAATCACCTAATTGCTTGGACATTGTTATGCTGCAATTGAATGTTTAGGTAGCCCATGATTATTGAACATAAAATCAAATTACTTATTAACGTATTCAATGCCATGATTATTAGGCTAAAATTAAACTTATTCTTTTTAGTTACAATTTGGTTGATACTACTGGTTTTTTTCTTTTTGCATTTTTATCTGGTATTTTGCCTCATTAAGATGCATGTAAATTATGCTGTCAATTTTTTGAATGGTAATAAGGTAATTGGTTTAATGTTGAGCACGGTGCGATTCAAGGTTTATCAAATACAGATAATTGGAGATTTAGTCGAATAACTAATAAGTGACGACCTTGTGATTTTGGTAATTATAAATCAGATTCCCGTCTCGAAAATTGGCTGAGGAAGGTATTAGCAATCAGTTTTCACCTTTTTCCAATTTATTTATGCATGACTGATTTGTTTCAGTGTTCGATCTCTTTTTGCTTCGAAGTTGATGTTGAGGTTATTTGGACTTGAATGACAAGAATATTAAAGCTTCACATAATTACATATACGATACAGATTTGTGTGAAGGACCGGGAGGATGGGAGAAGAGGCAAGAAGAGGAGAGGGGGGGAGGGGGAAGTGGGAGAGGGGGACAGAGGGGCAAGAGGCGGAGGGGAGGGGGGAAGAGAGGGAAGAAGAGAGAGGGGTGGTGTTGGAGAGGAAGGATGAAGAAAGAAGAAGCGGGGGAAGTGAGAGCACGGGGAATGATAGTGGTAGTGGACGAATACGGTGGCTGAAGTTTGGTGGGGCGGGGAGTGGGAGGGGAATGGTGGTATGAGGAAGAAAGAAAATGGTTGAAGAAAGAAAAGGAAAAAATGAAAAAAAAGGAATAATAAAGGGAATAAAATGGTTTTTTCAAAAAAAATGAAAAAGAAGAAATTATTTTTTAAATAAAAAAGGAAAGACAACACAAAGCATCAAATAAAATATAATCTTGGCGATGATATAACAGGTCAAAAATGAACTTTCCACTGTAATTAAAATCATAGGAGAGTTCTACCGTTTTTTTAGAATATTGTATCAATGATATTAAATTTACCATTGGATATAGAATAAGATTTATCAATCCTTAGATTATTTTGAAAGTTTAAATTACTAAATAATATGGCAAAATATAAATGGTTTAAAATCGTGGATATCGTACCTAGAAGAGACCGTAGCATTTTTCAATTATATGGTGGTTATGTGATGATTTTTTAAAGAATGAGAGGGGTTCTGTGTCTTTTGACAATATTACAAGGGGCGCCGTGCATTTCACTCTAAAAGTTTTCCACTGAATAAACATGTGAGATTTAATAGTTAATACCAACAAAATACTATAACATAATAATAACCTCTCATTTTCTCTAACTTCTCTTTATTTATTCTCCTATTCTCAAAGGCCTTCTTTTAGGGAGAGAGACCACACTATAGTTCCCTTCCCATGAATCTCATTTCATTTTTTTTTGTTTTTTCTAATAAAGTCTCTCCTAAATTTTTCTAGCGAGAGTTTTCTATTTTTCCTAAGGATTTCTAGTGAGAATTTTCTGTTCTCCTAGCAATTCTTATACAGATTTTTGTGTTTTTTCTTTTTTCCTTTTTGTTGTTAAATCTGAATTTATTTCAAATCTAGTCGTCACATTTGAAATTTTTTTGAATTTTGAATCTATTTCGACAGACTTAATTATCATTATTGGAGTTAATTGATTTGACGATTGTAATATGAACAGAAGGGAGTTGCAATGATCTATCTGTTAGAAAACAACTTTGAAATTTCTTGTATTTTTCAGATCTGTTCATAATTTTTTTTGAAAATATCGTATCTATTAGATTGCAGATCTGTAATTTCTAGTGCAGATTTTAACCTGTCATTAGGATAGTAATGTAGATCAAATCGTGCTGAACAATGTCGAATAATTTCTTAATGAAACTTACTTTTTTATCAAAATAAATAGTATTACATAATAAGGCGATCATCTGGGCAAACTAAATCGAAAACCACTAGCGAACTGTGCTGTCAATTCTTGATCCTGAAACGCTAATTGCAAAACGCCCTGATTCTTTGTAAATCAATTCAACTATTCCTTCAAAAAAAGATAACTTAAATTTAATCTTAAATGTACTTTCATGGTCGGATTAATTAGGAAATTGGCCATTTCCCCAGCTGTTTCAAAGGTTAATTACAAAAACTCCCCCTAAGATATATTTATTTTTACATTTCCCTTTCTAACATTATTTTTTTTCTCACTTTATCCCCTAAACCCTTAGTTGATTCTAACAGTATGTAAGAGTGTCAAAAGACATTTATACCCTTAATAGTTCAATACAAATTTTCCCCTAATTTATTTTGCCCTTTATCCCCTAACACCATTTTTTTTCCAATTTGCCTATTGGTCATCAAAATCATTAGTCAACTCCAATATTTTATAACACTCAGGATAAATAATGTCTAAAAAATCAATATTTCTAGAAATGATACATTTATAGATATGGTCCTAATTAAATTTCATCCTATTATTATACTTATTTTAGATTAAGAGAAATATCTTGCTAATTTCACGTAATGATAGAAATTGAAAAATGAATATGTGAAATTATTATTAAAAGTTGAAAAATATTCGCATATTGTCAATTTCTTTTTATGGTTACTCATATGGTTGCGCTTTTTTTTTAATAGCTATATATTCTCTTTGTATGAGACTATATATATTTTTGTTGGTAATACTTAGAAATAGAGAAACATGGTTGATTTAGGATTCAAAGTTTACAGGGTCATTTTTTAATATAGCATGATTAGATGCTATTAAAATTTTTTTGGACTGCTAAATTTTTCTTCAAAAAATTTTTTGTTGCATCCTAAGCACATTTCTCAATCATCTTTTTATTTTTTCCAACCACCTTTTTATATCACAAATATGAAATCACAAATGTATTATAGTGTTATTTCTAAAAAATTTTCAAATAATCTTCAATCCAAACAAACCCAATCTATAGACATTTAATAATATTTTTATCATTTATTTTTTAACTAATAATTCTTGTTTTTCTCCTTATCATGTAAAATGAGCGGGATATTTTACTTTATCTAAAAAAACCTGTAATTATGGGGATTTTTTTTTGGACAAATTATTGCAGTTGCACCAAATCTATGCTAAAATAAACGAAGCACAAAAGGAGATTCATTAATTCATCCAATGATCGAAGCCAATCCTACAATCTTTTGAAGATGTCGTAAATGACAGTATCTTGTTGTAAGACAATACCTTGTTGTAATCTTGGGGACTAGATTCCAGTGCTTTTAGCTTCCATTAAAGAGTCATCTTCTTTAATGATTTTTCCGTTGTTCAGAAAATATTTCACTAGCTTGACAGTATTCACGAAAACTGTTCTCCTCCGCATCTCTTATCTTTTTCCAAGTACTCCGTCCTAACTCCGAAAGAACTACAATTACGGATTCACAGTGTATAGCCTATTTTAGTGGATTCGAAGCCTCACATATTGACTTGACGTCGAGTTTAAACTGATTGTAATTCTTACATCATCTGTTATAAACTGACACAAGTCTTATGTAAAATTTGAGTTTATGACTTGTACAATTAAATTTGTGAAAATTTTACAATTATATAAAAATTGTATGAATTTACATCTGATATTGTTTAGATTTACACAACCAGTTCGAACTGAACTTGTGAGACCTCAAATCCATTTTGGTGGCGGTGCGCATGTGACTGATTCACTTGAGTCTATATCATTGATAGTGTCAAATGTTTGGTACTTAGGAGTTTCAGAAATCTAAACTTTATATTAACTAAAAATGTGAAATCAGAGGGAAATTCAATACATAGTTCTGTAGATCATCCAGTCAAATTGTAGGTATTGGCACATGATTGAAGTTAGCATCAAAATATTATCAATATTGTCACCAAAGAGCAGTGGTTCAATTTCCACACCGACCTGCCGTTCAAGAATAAAAAATGAACAAGGTAATAAAAACACTTAAAATTGGAACATGAAGTACTCAAAGTCGAGCTCGTGTAATCAATTCCTAAAGAAGCTAAATGCACCAAAAAAATGATTATTTTCATGAACTATACTATCATATGTTGCAAAAGTGTTTTATATTAGAAGTACTTGATTTTGAGAAAATAGAATAAGTGATTTGACTCAAATGATGGAGTTGAAAGGTAAGATGAATCATACACTTTACCATTATGTTATAGAGATTAATTGCCTTTTAAGAGAAATTTCAAGTTTCAGCAATTGTCTCTACGTGACTATAGTTGAGAGATCACATAAAGAATATTCTATTATAACCCACTAATCAAATTATTAAGGAAATAATGGGAGTCAAGAAATTCTCAATTCCAGTAAACTTTCTAATATCTATGTTTATAAATTCAAGAGTTTATGTGTGTTTTTAGGCTTAAATGTTATATAGTTATTTTCACAACTACATTTAAGTTTGGTGCTATAATGGACGATGTTGTTTAACACTACCGGTAATGTATGGTCTATCAGGATTATTAAAATATATTGGTGGTGTTAAATGATATAATGATATACTTGTTGGTGACTTATTCAACTTAATAGAGTACAAATGCAGTAAACCTCTTATAATGTTAATTAGAGTTTTTGCTGATATTGGTTGTGGCACTTGTAGTTCATTATGTTTGGAGCTACGTTAAAGTAGATGTGATTTATACATCTCTATAATATGCGCCTACCTTATGTTTGTCTAAAGAGAATATGGCCTATTGATTAGAAATGATAGAGAATTTTTATTTTCCATATTTTGGATAATAAGCAATTCTTATATAAAACTATTAAATGAAGGATATATGTAATACCTTTCATGTATTTGGTATTAATAGAGATAGAAAATGAATGTTTTGAACTATCTCATATAGCCTTCACTAAAGAGTTTTTGAGAATCTAAGATTGAAATACTGTTTATTATATTTTGAAATAATTGCAAGTTATATGGATGCTGTAATACTGTAATTAAGTACTCGTTGTTCGGCCCATATTTTGTCTTTTTGTACTATTGGCCATTCAACTTTGACACTTTTGTTAAAGTATATAAGGAAAAGTGGGAGTTGAATCGAGTAAATTGACATAAAGTTAGAATATTAATGATGAAATAGCTGCAACTATATGAGTTTGTTAGATTGAGTTATGATCATTAATGTTACAACTTAAGGATGCCGGCTAAATTGTTGTTGCGATCATATGACTCATAAAGAACTCATTAGCTTATTGTATAGTTGCTATTATATTTCTAACTATTTGTGAATAATTAAGTCATTATGTTTTGTTGAGACTTTTCACTATTGTATGCTTATAGAACGGTAAGTGCTTTAATGGATTTAAGCACATTAAAGTGAATTATGTATTATACTGTTCTATAAAATATGTCAAATTTAAGGTGTCCATTTGAGCATACCCATTAATGAAATATTGGTACCAAAAGATTTTGCGAATATATAAGTTCAATGGGGTTTTGCTATTATTGATGTTTGGGCATATAAGCGTAAAATATTAAATCCTGTTATTTATGCACATTATCATGAGAATTATACACAGGATTACTATTTGGACCGTTAAATGGATATCAAAGTTGTTGTCCATTTCTTCCTCATTAGGTTTATCTACATTAAGTTGTTAGAATTGTGATACATGGAAGGAAATATATTCAAATTGATATATGACCGCCATGATTCATTCTAATGACAGTGTAGGATAAACATAATTAAATATTGTGGTCACTCTACTTTATTTATTTGATTCTGTACAGTTATTGTTTATGTGGTCATTTGTCTATGTGGGAGAATGTTAGAATATTTATGTGGCCTACATGATCACTTATGATATTATCAAGATAACTCCCGTTAATTAGAAGGATAAATAACCATATGAATAAATATGAATAACTAATTACAGAATTCTAATGAGAATAGATGACTGGAGGAAATAAGGAGTCCCATATTCGTTGAATGTGGACGTATTATATGTGGTATTTTATCTGATAATTACAGTGATTATTAAGTTGTATCTTATCATAATAAAGTATCATATATCTAAAGTAATTAGAGTCTATCACAATTCTATTATGGGAGGGATTGTGACTCTATAAATATTCTAGGACTCCTGGTCCCTCTCACCACTCTGATATACGTTATTTTTACCCATCACCAAAATAACATAATAGAGAGTTAGGTGAGGGAAGGCTAGACAGCAAAGGTTTATAGTTTACAACCTTGGTGATTAGAAGGCTTGCTGAAAGGGCTGTGAAATTCTTCTCCAAAATATCTTCAATATCTCAAGATATGTTAATCTAGAATTTATTTCTTAATTTTAATTTACAAATCATATTAAAGATCCTGCTCCTTATGTCTAACACTAGTGTCAATTTTTCAGTGAATATGAATGAATTGCTTGTTGGCCACTTTGGACAAGAGAAAGGACTTGGGCATGGAAATCGAATTTCTTCATACTTATTTTAATTAGCAGTGGGAATGTTTTGCCTACTATTTGAGAAAAAATTGGACGGTTTGGATATGGTTCCCTTGTCAGATGTCAAATTCCGGCAGTATTGCCTGTAGTTTTTGCACATGAATTATTTTTTATCGTAGTTAGTAAGGAGATATCCTCTCAAACCTGGAATTGATTCTCCTATGTAAATGATCTTTGCATTTCGAAATTTTTGAAAAAAGATAATGAGAGTATTTTTTTTTTTTTAAAAGATGGATTTACATTGAGAAACAAAAAAGTTACACGAAAGTATCATGGCAAAACCTAGAAATATTCTGAGGAAGTAAAGATGAATAAAAAGAAAGATAAGGAATTTATTTTTCGAGGAAATTTCATCTTTTCTAAGATTATTATTTTTTTTACATGTTTGGTAATATAATATTACCTTAAAAGTTTTGCTATGCCTCTTTTTTGTAGTTTATATAAATCAAGTTATTTTCTTGGTAACGTACTTCTATTAATTAGCCCAAAGCATTTATCAATGATCATATATGATCATTTTTTTTAACTTTCTGTTAAGAAATTTTATTTTAGTTTTCTTAATATGCAATGCGGTAAACTGCAACAGCTTTAAAAAAAAAACCTGCAACAACTTCGTCTTAGTATTTTTTTTTTCAACTAGTTAGTCTTCTAACTTTTATTGCTACAGCATTGCTTGTTCGGACTACAAAATGGCTCTTGCTTCCATTCTTCAAATCTCCCACGCCTCATCTCATTCTACCAGAATTTAACTGAACCTACTCTAATGTCACTTGTCGAAAATTTTTGACAAATAAGATGGGGGATTACATGATCTGTGCATTTTCTGAGAAAATTATAAAGTTGTTATGGATATTAAAATTCTTCCACCAGAAGTAACCTTTGGTCTTCCTATATACGGGTCCTAACGATATTTGAATGTGACTATGAAGGGGCTCGCATTGCATACATACGATCTCTCTCTCACTTTATTCTGTTTTTAAGATATCTTTTATATCTTTATTAGAAGAAAGGGAGATCCAAGTTATTTTCCTCTAAATTCAATGACTGAACTACCTTTTTTTTTTAATTTTGATTTTTCTTACATAGGAAAGGCGTGAAATTTTAGAAGTAGTGAAACAAAAGATAAATTTGAATCCAAAACTTTTAATTTTTGTAACGTCAACTTTAATCACTAGATCGAGTCTTTCTCAGTGTGATTCAACTTATATAAGTGCATGGCTTTTCCAATAATTTGGCACAATTAACGTCACATGCACCCTCCCCCTTTCGGGGTATTTTTGTTATTTCTAGAAGACATAATCTACACATTTTAAATTAGAATGGGTGAAATGACACAAAAGAAAAAGTTCAGCATGTGAAATAAAAGTTTATTCTTGACCAGAATAAATGGCCAAAATGTGGCTATGATGGTAGTTTACATGTCCAGTGCAACAACTTTTTGTTAAAAATAATGGAAGCAAATTAACAAAATGATCAAAACAGTGCGCATTTGGAAGTTTAACTAGTGATTTAACACCCAAGAAATGTCAGTGGGCCAAACGAATTTTTTCAGTGGCCATAGTTGCATTTTACTCATAATAGATAGGCTGATAGTTAAGATTTAACTACGAGCAAATAGTAAGCCATGAAAAGTACCAATAACTCCGTAAGATCCAAAAGAAATAGTGGGGGTTCCGTGATATGAATACAGAGTATCAAGTCTTATTCGATACATAATGTATAAACGTAGTACAAGATCATAGTGCTTGTCACTTAATTCCCAGGAGTAAGCAACTGGTTTAAAGGTAAATACAGTATCTAATACAACTTCTTGCCGCAGAGCTCGAAACTCTGCCCAAACTTGTTCTTCAGATATTATTATTCATATTCTGCATTACTTTTTCCTTTATTTAGCATAGGGTGTGTAATATATGTAGTGGTGCACTCAAATCCCGTGCCAGTGGGAGAACAATTACTTGCAAAATGGGGGACAGTATTGGAATCCCTCTTCGAGGAGGTGGAGGTGAAGGTGGACTGTTCCTAGGTGGTGGTGGAGGCGGACGGAATGGTGGTGGGCAGAGGAAGTCTGGTAATGGTAGAGGAATACCACAGAACATACAAGCATTGGCGCTCATGGACAGCATGGAGAAGAGTGCTAGCAGATGAAGCAGCAATGCCTTGTGGCTGGCCATGGCTCCTAATTGATTAGAGAAACCAGTGCTGATTCTAATCTTGAAGAATGTGGACTACGTTTCAGGTTTTTATACACAGATTCCATGAGCAGCTTAACTAACTTCTTCGTAGATTAGGATGTTAAATTAGCCGCCCGTCTATTGGCAAGTTGTATGCCTGGCTTCATAAAATAGTATACTCTACACATTGTTAGGGCCAGGCACTATCTTTGGACAAATTCATGAACGTTTGCCTTGCAAATGTGGTAACTGTTTTGAAAATTTGTCACATTTCCAAACCTTAACAAAAAATGTCTAACGTATATTTATACAAATATTCATCTAACAAATGCATACTTGTTACTACAAGCACAAATACAAAATATTCCCATATTTTGGGTTCCTTGGCTTTCAACTTGTACTTTCTTTAACTCCTTGTACATTATGTTATCCAATAATTAAATGGTATCGAAATACCTTTTTCAAATTTTAGGGAGTAACTTTTTTTTTAATGATGTAATATATTTGAGATAAAAAATTTCATGAGGAATGTATTCAAGAGTGACTTCAAATTTTTGTCTTAATAATGCCCAAAGATCGCTTATTATTATGCCAAAGCCCATAATAAAATGCGTTTTCCTCCATTTATTACTTAAAGCTCTTGTGTTTAAATTACAATTTCTATAGACTAAATGTTTTTTAACATTTCGAAAGGGCAATCCTTGTAGTTACATATATATGACAGAAAGATATTGAACTGATTTCATGTATAGGGACCACTTAGAATCTTTCACTTCTTTTTCAATTTGTGATAAACGTGTTCTTTTCTCATTTTTAAAATTCAAATTATTTGAGGGAACTCGTGAGAGACATTCTGAGGGATATGATGCAATATCTTGTGCGTTCTATATGTTTAAGACATTGCAAAAGAAAGAAATTAATAGATATAACCAAAATCCAACGTTTTATAAGAACTTACCATTTTATATTAATAAGTACAGCGAAAAGAATATCTCAAAATACTAAGTTTTGATTCAAATGAATAAAACCGTATTCATATATCAAAGAATTAATTGTTGTCAAGTTGATTGAAGGAGTTATATACAAAAAACAAAAGCACTAAACATTAATTGCAGATATACAAAATTTCATAATTTCAAAGAACCTTGGTAGTTTGTCAAAATTAAATCTTGATTTTAATCATAATGAATTAACCTATTTTCTATCTACTGAATCGAATGCCCTCTAATTTCTCATGTTATTAATGTTTGTATTATGATTTTTGTCACTTAAGATCAACGCATTTTTTTTTAAAAAAACAAAATATAAGATTTGGCTCTCTATTACTATCTCCTTCTAACTTGAGGTTCTAAAAATTTGTTTGTGTTAGTTAACATAAGTTAATTGGGACATTTAATTCCCATGCTTTTTTATGTTGCAGATACTAGTTTATTTTTACTAGTTAATTTTGAAAGGTTGAACAAATTCTGCCCAAGTCACTATCTTTTTTTTTTAGCAGAGAAAGTAATTTTACAAATTTATTATAACCGTTCCAAGATCATTTGAACAAAATTTGCAAGCAGCAGTTTGTCTAACCTAACCGCTCTAGGAAATGAACGTTCACCAGTAGTAACCCAGTACGCAAGTCACTTTGTCACCTATAGACTCGCCGCTCTCCTCTAGGATTGGCTTACTTGATCAAAATTTTTCTTTATCATTCAAAGCAAGAATATAGTTTGCATATTTTATATCCAAACTAGACATTTGTAATGCTAGTAGTATTTTATATTGTTTGGGTTTTTCCTTTTTCTTTTCTGAGGCTTGTTTGTGAAACTATTTAATTTAGTAAAATTCCAATACGACCTGAAAGCTATTCACATATTTCTATAAATCTTCACTCGTTATATCTTGGGCTTATTATTGCGAAAACGTCGATACCTTCTAAGATGTATTGCAAAAATATTTGCGAAAATATCAATGAATTCACTCCTTATAAGATGTATGATGTAAATTTATTCTTTGCGTACAATAGTCTATAAATAAGCATATCGAGATATATTGTTGTATGGATTTTCTATTACCCGCATGCTAAGATAATATTTGAAATTCAATGTATTGCACTAAAAAAGTTACTCCAATTGACAACTCAAAATAGTTTGTGGCTTAGAGGTGCAAAAGTGACTAATTCTAGTGCTTCATAGTTTGATGAAATTGTCTTGTTAAAGACTAATTAGCTGACAATTGTTGAACCTTTATCAAGAGCAAATCATTCCGAACCCTTTCATAAGTTTATGATCGGTGAATTAATGTTTAAAGCCAATACAATGTTATGTTGAATCCTTTATATTTAAGTGTAAGGTACCAAAAATTATCACAACTTAAAAAAATATATATCACAAACAACCGAGAGACAATGGCTATTATTGCGTCACATGCAGAAGAAAAGCAGAGAATTAAAGTAACGATCTAATTAGTTAAACTCTTTATGCGCATATGTATGTATACAATACTGATACGGAATGTTCATGTGACTCTTATCTTAAAAAATGTATCAAGAATCATCTTAATCTGATTTTGGTAGTTTAAGTTATTGCCGAAATACTAAAACATGTCAATTCTATTAAACTCCTTTCTCTTGACTTTTTCCTCTTCCATTGTTTCTTCCCACCATGGTTTTAGTTCGATTTCTCTCAAATTGAATTCTTGACCTATTAGAACAATATAAGAACAGAATTCTTATGGGATATGAAAGTTTGGTTCTCACGTTTTCATAGCCAAAGGTCCAAATTGTTGAAGTATAGTTTCGTTGTTGTGCTCTTCTGACCAGTTCTCAATATTTTGGACATATCTCAGCATCCAAATTAACCACCAAATAACATGATTCTTGTGGCATTGAAAAATTAATTCAAAGGCCTACAATTTCATGCTTTGAACAAGAGTTGATTCAGCTTGATTAATAGAGATTTTTGGCGTTGAATTGGATCCGAGCGCAGGAATTAGAAAACTTAATGCTGAAATAACTTGATTTAATTTCCTTCATCAACTATAAAATCAACTCATAAATTGTCGTGTCCCTAGCCCACACACACCAAACATGAGACATTTGCCATACCCTCAAGACTATATCAAAAATATAAGGCAACAATTATAATTTAAAACTTATTCGTTCACTAAATAATAAAAAAACAACCCATACTGCAATATTTGTCCAAGTATAGAAATAACATAGCATATCTAGATGAGTCCACATGCTTATATAAAAATAAATCTAATGGAAACATAAACTAAAGATTATTGAATACTTTAAGAACATTTACCAAGTCCTATCCAAGGTTCTATTTCAGTATAATTATATAACCTAGTAGAAGTGATCCTCGAGGTTCTTGACATAAACGACCTCGTAATTTTCAAGATCTACAAGCAAAAAATAATAATAATAAACAAAAAGTGGGTTAAGTGATGAAATGACCAACAAGTAGCACTTATATCCTAGCTGAATCATGCAGTTACAACATACTATGGCTCCGTTTGGATTAGCTATTTTTTTGGGGTGTTTTTGAAAAACTTTGCTGTAGTAGGGTTTTTAGAATATATTTTGGAATATTTTTAGAAAATATTTTGGGATATTTAAGAGTAGAAAAGTTTCTAGAATATATTTTGAAATATTTTTTAAAATTTTAAAAAAATTTAAACTAATTTTTAGATTAACTTTTAGAGTACTTTTTAAAAATTTTTATTGTATTTGAAAAACTAGTTTTTGAAAAACACCCCAAAAACAGGGGATATATTTTTTAACATCTGTCACACTCATCATATGTATATATAGCGATTTAAAGATCACAATGCAATTTACATGTTATACATGGCATAACGTGGGCGTACTTAAAATTCATAACCATGCAAAATTATTCATATTAACTCACAAACAAGATACATATAATAGCTGCATTCAAAGTGCTTAGCCTAGAACTTAACTCCTTCTGATAGGACAGTAGATCAAGTATTTTTCTTAATCTTTACTTGATCTACGTGATGATGGGTCAAAGATGAGGTATACAATTACAATTGACCATCGATAATTAATTAAGTTTTTTCCTAATATTTACTTGATCGTTATAACATAGCAAGACTATAATCCCTATCGTCTATTTTATGACTATTTAGAGCTTATCTTTAATTGAAATCATTTACACTCACATGCATATTTCTTTCATTTCATGAAATTATACTATTCATTTCATATTACATGCATATCAAAGAATTCAAATAGAGATAGATGATTCATTTTACATGTAGCAAAGTAGAGATTTCATTTAATAAAACTCATATTTAATATTTGAAAAACATAGAAGAGCAAGTACCACCTACCTCAAGCTACTCGCGTGAGATACCCTTAATGTGCTTGCCTTACACTTACTTCGTACCTGTACTAAATACATATATATATCCTAATTAGCCAACATTTCTGACTCTTAGAATATACATTCCTATCCTAAGTAATCCAAGAATTCATGTCTGGACGTTCTCTAAAAATTACTTGAAAAGTTTTTCCAAAATAGAAAGTTTTCATTTTTAGAAGATTTCCTAATTTGAAAATTTTCCACTTTTAGAATGTTGTCCTAATTCAATTATCCCTAATAAGTTTTATTTATTTATTAACTTATATTTATTTATTTTTTGTAGAAACGACCACACTAGTTTGGCACGGATTTAGGTATGGATTTGGCTCTATGGCTAAGCCAATCCATGGAATAGATTTCTTTTTTATTTAATGTTGGTTTAGAGACTGATTTGGACTTTTTAAAATGTCCTTGGGTTCATTTGACAACATTGGGTTATTGTAATAAAATTGGATCCTCAAAGAAATATAGGCTCGACCAATTAAGACAAGAGTCATAGACTCATAGTAACAAAACTTGGGTTATGAACAATGTATTCCTATAATTCAAAGAACAACTAATATGCCGGAAATAAACTATTGCAACTTCAATTCTTAGGCCTGATAAATAAGTTTATTTCATTTGTTCCGATTCTTAATAGGCCCAACAAATATTTTTGGCCCAAGTTTTTTTTTTTTTTTTTTGGTTTATAACTAGTTAAAAGTGACCAATTATTCACTTAGCCCGAATGGCCTCTTTTATTAATTAGGGATAATTTCATAAACCTCCATTGAGGTTTCTAACAATCTCACTAGTCTCCTCTAAAGTTTGTAAAATTACACAAATCTCCCTTGAGATTAAGGTTTTGATAACAAAATTAGTCCAATTAAAAAAAATAACATTAAAAAAGTACTTTAATTGTTGGATATTAGTAAGGAGAAATGAGGGAAAAGAAAGGCAAATTCGAACAATCCCTCTTCTTAAAGTATTTGTTTAATGTTATTTTTTCTAATTAAACTAATTTTGTTATCAAAACCTTAACCTCGGAGGAGGTTTGTGTAATTTTACAAACTCTAGGGGAGGCTAGTGAGATTGTGAGAAATCTCAGGGGAGATTTGTAAAATTATCCCAAAAAACTATAGCAGGTATAGAATTCTGCAGATATTAATCGATTTTGGGCCGTTTGTTTATTTCAATTCTTCATTGCCTGGATTCATCACTTAATACTTCATTGTTGCATACTGGGCAAGTCTGGAAAACAAACAAGATCATCTACCACATGAATTATCAAAAAAGTACCAGACTTAATTACCATACCTCGTTAATACTCAGCCATTTGAATCCACAATGAGTGTACATGTTTGCATGGCAAATTTATTTGTTGGTCCCCTCTTTTGCACCTCATTTGGTAGATTACACATCTGGTTCACGAACACTACATAATGAAACAAGAATCAATAAAATGCTGGACGAAAAACTCGAAGCATCAACATCAAATGTGTTAAACAGAGGCAGATACATGAGAGAGAGAGAGAGAGCAGCAAAGAATGGTTGAAACCTTCTCATTTTGTTTCATTGATCATATTTCGCTATTCTTTTTTTTTTTTTTCTTTCCTCTTGTAAAGCTCGACAAGAACCCAACAAGTTTGGGTAGAAAGAAAAGCTAGCCATAGTAGATCTGTATTACTTACGGAGTAAATCTTGTACAAACTATGCATAGTTGTATATACTATCACGATTATATACATCAAATTTAGATTTTTTTAAGTAGACAAGAAACAACATTTAATTTAAATTACTTATCATGTAACCAAACTTGACAGTATATAAAAAATTGATCCTTAATTTGTCTGGCAAGTACATAGTCCTAGAAAAGACACAAGTGAAAGAGTGACACAGACCTTGTCAGTAACATCCGATTCAAACTAACAAATATACAAAGAGGACCCGTTACCATCTAGAAAGAAAAAGGAGCAAAAATCCTGAATTTTGGTGTCACATTGAATGGAGCAGTCCACTGCATCATTTAGTATACGTGATAATGGCTACCATATATTCTCTAAAGAGTAAATAAAGTTAGATTACTCATTTCCTTGATTTATTTGCTCAAATCTTGAAATGCAGTCCTGAGAATTTATCACAGAACAGCATTAATTTTAATTAATGTTACCTATGGGTTCTACAAGCTAGTACTTCGTCAGTTTTCACCTAGTAATAACCCTGCATAGACAAGGCACAACAAAGAGGAAACTGGTCCATAGGGCTTCCGCTGAATGCCTTTGAAAAAATTAAAACAACAAAAACAAATCAAAGTGAAAGCATTCCATACACATTCAAAATTTTCAAGCTACTTTTGTAAGTGTATGGAGATTTCAAAGTTATTTTCATTATGTTTAAGAATCTGGATGTAGTTCATAAGAGAAATAAAAAGACGAAGGAAGGTAAGGATAAAGATAAAAAAATAAATAACTATAAAATCCGTTAGGTTTAACTTTCGACCATAAAAGGACATGAGTTGAAGGGGATGTGGTGATTGGTGAAAGTTGTTGCAGCCTTATATGCTTCTGGCAGTTTGGCATTAAGGGTTCTATTTAGGCCCCCAAATTAAATCATGAATGTCACTTAACCAATGGCAACTCAGTATTATTCTATCATCTGATACCAAGTGTCCAATTAATTTAAATTAAAATTAGATATCACATGATAACTTAAGTTAATTAGATACTTGACATAATTTTAACAGTGACACCGAGTTGTCACTGAGAAAGTAATACTGAAAATATCAATTGTTATACTCGAGGGTAGTTGTGAGTTGAACGACAAAGATAAAAATGGAGTGAATTAAACTAAGGCAGAAAAATTGTTAACAAACTTAATCGGGCTGCTGGAATTTGCTGGAGAAATGTAAGTAGATGAAAAATAAGACAGGTTTAATTCTAGATGTTAATTGGATTACAATATGGAATTTCAAAAATAATTTAACACGGCAGAGTAGATATTTCCCGTGTGCACAGAAATTCCATTATTGCATAATTTTTGAAGAATATGACATATTAAATACATGATTTTTTTTTAACGAATGTCCATTCCTAATGGATACTCGTTAACACACTTAAATTATACTTAACTTACCATATTAATATACATACTCATATTAATATACTCTTACATTTAGATATCCTTTTGAATTAATTATACTTTTTAGGGAAAAAAAACTAATACTTAAAACCCCACTTAATGATGAGTGGCTGTCACGCACCGATTAATCAAACTGATTCAAATTTTTTACCAATTATTAAGTGTTTGATGCATAGTGTATAGCTTGCCTAATACAGTTGCCCTCCCTCCTCCCTTCCGCACTCCAAAGAAAAAAAATTATATTTCAATATGTCTAATATAAGAGTCTAACGTACAAATTTAATGTTTTTCCACCATGCTGATATAAAATTGGGAAATAAAAAAGTCCTAATTTCTCAGAGGAGAGGATTGAATTGGATAATAAGGGGTAGAAAGAGTTATACGTTAGAGGTTTTGGATTTGGGACTTTTTCCTTAGAAAAAAAGGGGGTCCTAAATCCTCAAGCTGAACTTGAGATATGTAGCATCCGGAGTAATTCAAGAAAGGATACTCTTTTAGATTTCCTTAATTAATCTAGAGTCATGGCATGTCACATGCCATTGATGTTTTATCTGTTACTTGCACTATTTTCCATACTGTCTATCGATATCATGTAGACACATAAATTCATATATACATGCGTACTCTCTCTCTCTTACACACACATTTTAACACATTTTTATGCATACTTTTCTCTCTCTTTTACACACACAAATTCACACTCGCACATAGATACACGCACTCTCTCAACAATCATGCACATTTCTTTTGCCAAAACACACTTTCAAATGTATTCTCTTTCATTTTTTAACACAGAAAATGTGAGATTTAAAAAGTAGAAATAGGATAAGAAGTATTTGAATTCTGAAATTCTAATTCCTAGAATCATAATCTTAAAAGCAACATTTTTCTTTCCTCGAACATACGCATTAATGCATACTCTTTCTTTTTCCCACACTCACATGCGTTTAATACTAATATTCAATTTATCAATATCAGAAAGCGATGTTTTAAAAATCAATTTAGAACAATCGTAAAATAATATTAGATGGGGTGTTAAAGACATGAATTAATAAGATTTTATGCAACTAGATGCATTGCCAATTAGTTTTGAGGTTGTAACTCTGGTTATTTATCAAATGCAATGTGTATGATATTAAGTAGTGTAACGCTCACATTTATGAGTTTAGTTAAACATAGTTCCCTGTTCTTTCCAATGTGAAATGTATGCAATAAGTAAGGATTAAAATTCAAACCTCCTTCTTAATCAATGCATTGTACAAATTTTAATATTAATTGTACAAGTCACGAATGAAGAAGTCGAAACAGAGAGGCATTGACTGGAGCAATTTTTGTATATAGTCTCATTCATAGTAACCCAATATATACACGTATAGCAGCACAAAGGTCGGAGAGTTACACCAAAAAATAGGAACCTACATCAGACAAAGTTCTATATGTAATCAGCAGCTAGAGTTCTACCTTCTATCTAGTATCAGTTGGTGGAGGATTCTTATCATGCCCCCGCAAGATGGACGGCGGTGAAGCAAGTCCTATCTTGAGTTTCATGGAATCAAATTGAGAGTGAGCAAGAGGTTTGGTGAGAACATCAGCGAGTTGATCAGAGGCAGATACGTGGGACACACGTAGCAGACCATTTTGAACTTTGTCTCGAATGAAATAATAGTCAATGGCCACATGTTTCATGCGCGAGTAAAAGACCGGATTGGAGCATAGAGTCGTAGCATCAATATTATCACAATAAATGACTGGTTGATGTAGAAGAGTGACACCAAGCTCGCTAAGAAGAGAGCAAATCCAACGAAGTTCGGCAGCAACGAAGGCCACTGATCGGTATTCTACCTCCGTGGAGGAGCGAGCCACAATTCGTTGTTTCTTGGAGCTCCAAGAGATAGGATTATGACCGAGATAAATAATGTAGGCACTTGTAGAGGTGAAGTCATCTTTGTTACCCATCCAGTCAGCATCAGAGAAGCCATGTAATACCAGAGGGGAGGCACAACGAAGGGTGATGCCGTGGTCCAAGGTGCCACATAAATACCCAAGAAGGTATTTGAGGGCAGTCCAATGATCAGTTGTCGGGCGGTGTAGAAATTGAGAGAGCTTGTTCACCGTATAAGCGATGTCAGGTCGAGTGAGGGAGAGATACTGAAGACTACCAACGACCTTGTGATACTCAGTGGGATCAGATAGAATGGTTCCAGAGTGTAGAGTGAGAGGCGGATGTGTTGCCAAAGGCGTAAAGGTAGGTTTTGCTTCAGTCATCTTGGTGCGATGAAGGAGATCAGTAATATATTTGCATTGGCTGAGGAAGAGACCACCTGAGTGAGAGAAAACTTCAACACCAAGGAAGTATGACAAGGGACCAAGGTCCTTGAGGGAGAACCGGTGAGACAGCTGCTGAATAAAGGTTTGCACAGCTTGAGAGTTGTCGCCGGTGATAATGATGTCATCAACATAGACCAAGAGATAAAGGACAACGCCGTGACTGGAGAAGAAGAACAATGAGGTGTCGGCCGCAGAGTTAATAAAGCCAGAGGACAGAAGAAATGTGAGCAGCTCGTGATACCAGGCACAGGGTGCTTGTTTGAGACCATAAATGGGCCTTGCGGAGCTTGCAAACGTGATGAGGATGATCACGATCAATGAAGCCTGGGGGTTGGGACATGAACACATTCTCAATGAGACTGCCTTGAAGGAAGGCATTGTGACATCAAGTTGTTTGAGCAACTAATCTCGACTAACCGCAAGACTAAGGACTAGATGAACAGTAGTTAGCTTAATGACAAGACTAAAGGTTTCGGAGTAGTCAACACCCAGACGTTGGTGAAAGCCTTTGGCAACCAACCGAGCTTTGTACCTGTCCACCGAACCATCAGGTCTATAGATTTGGTGCGAAAGACCCATTTGCAGCCAACCACATTATGATCAAGACGAGAAGGGGCGAGTTGCCAAGTTCCATTCCGAATGAGAGCATTAAACTCCTCAGACATAACCTGTCTCCACTTGGGTTCCTTCAAAGCTTGAGTGATAGTGGTGGGTTGAAGTTCAGCTGATAGATTAAGTTTTTGAACTGGTTTACGGTTGTTATGTTTGGAACGGGTAACGATGACACAGGGAGAGGCTGGTTGAGGAGCTGCTAAAGAGGAAATGGGTTGTGTAGGAGATGCAGGGCTAGTGGAAGAAGTTGCAATTGTCAGGGTGGCAACGGGAGGGTGGAAGTGTGAGATTGAAAATTTGGTCCTGAAGATTGGTGGGGGTGGTGATGGG
Organism: Coffea humblotiana; assembly: GCA_023065735.1. NCBI lineage: Eukaryota > Viridiplantae > Streptophyta > Magnoliopsida > Gentianales > Rubiaceae > Coffea > Coffea humblotiana. The sequence goes on along the minus strand of CM041209.1, from coordinate 24,041,522 downwards.
AGACACAAAAGAGGAGGAAACAGAAATGCCAATGGGTAACGTTATAGAGCACCACTCGGATAAGGTGGAGTAAGATCCACGAGGTAGGGAAGTATGAGATGATGCAAAGGGAAAAATTGTTTCGACAAACCGCACATGATGAGTAGCATAGAGACGATGAGTAGACGTGTCAAGACAGAGATAGGCACTTTGAGTGAGAGAGTACCCAACAAAAACACACGGAACAGATCGTGGCGCAAGTTTGTGGGATGTATACGGGTGAAGCCAAGGATAGCAAAGGCATCCAAAACTGCGAAGTTTAGTGTAGTTAGGAGGAGTACCCAAGAGTTTAAAGAATGGGGAGATATTTTGTAAAGTAGGTGTAGGAAGGCGATTAATGAGATAGACGGCGGTGGAGAAGGCAAAGAGCCAATATGATAGAGGCATGGAAGCATAAGAGAGCAGAGAGAGACCGGTTTCGACAATATGACGATGACGGCGTTAGGAGTACCTATTATGTTCAAGTATGTGAGCTGGAGTTGTAAGATGAGACCCCATTAATGGTAAAAAAGGAAGAAGGGGCTTGATATTCCCCCCCCCCCATTGTCGGAGTAAAGGGTAATGATTAGGCAAGCAAAGAATTTTTCAACGAGAGCCTTAAATTTGATAAAGACGTCATGTGTGTCAGATTTGCATTTGAGGGGATATAACCAAATATATTTTGTGAAGTGATCAACAAAGATGATGTAGTTTGTAGTTATTGACAGAAATAATGAGTGATGTCCAGGCGTCATTGAAGAAAACCTCAAGAGGGGAGGAAGTAGAGAGTGAAGAGAAAGAGAACGGTAATTTAAGATTCTTATTGTACTGACAAGAATTACAATTAAAATGGAGATCGGGTGGAGAGGAGACATCCAAAGTAGACATTGATAAAATATGCTTGAATGTGGACAAAGAGGGATGCCCGAACCGATGATGCCAAGCAGGCAAGGGAGTCTTGACACTAGAAAAGGCAAGCAATGGTGACTTTCGAAAGAGGTCGGCCATTCATAGACCTCATTCTTGGTCTGGCCTTCCAAAAGGAGTGTCCCCCGTGCGGAGATCCTTCACACAAAAGGAAGAGGGTAAGAATTCAATGGAAGTGTTGTTAGATTTGCAGAATTGGGAAATAGAAATTAAATTGTGTTTCATGGTTAGAACGCATAGGACATTAGAGAGAGTAAAGGAGAATGAGGGACTGTTGAAAGAAATGGAACCCGTATGAGAAATGGGAAGACCAGAGCCATCTCCAATCATGATTTCATCAGTTCCATCATAAGGACTATGGAGAGTGAGGTTGCAGAGGTCAGTGGTGACATGATGAGTAGCCCCGCTGTCAAGCAGCCAAGATGTGTTGGGAGTGTCGGATGTGGGATGGGTTGCTACATGGGCCTGTGCCTGCCAAGGAGGGGATGTGACAGAGGAGGATGAAACAGTGTGACGAGAAGGTGGTTGCGCATGAGGAAACTGTTGGCGAAATAGAGGGCAGCGGGAGACAACATGGCCTTTGGTGCTGCACCACTAGCATCGGCCAAGAAATGGGCGTGCAGCACGGCTGGTCCTTGAGTTTGGCGGGCCTTGAGGCTGGGCTGACGCTGGTGTAGGCAGTTGAGAAAACTGATTGTTAGCAGACCAGGGAGGTCATTTGTTACCATACCACGAAGCGGAACGAACAGTGGTAGCATGAGCGGATGCCGGTATGAGTGATGAGCTTGACAGATTACGTAAGCCAGCTCCTTGTTTAAGAGTTTTTTCATGAAGTTCATCGAATGAAATGATGGAGTCTCGACCATTGACAGCATCAATAATGGACTGATAGTGTTCATCAAGGCTGTCCAACACTTTTTCAACCAAATCTTCATGATCAAGTGGCTTCCCAAGTGCAGCAAGTTCATGAGCTTGGGTTTTGATGGATTGCATATATTCTGTGATGGACTGAGCGCCTTTGGTGATATGTTTCAGTTTGTCTCTGAGTTGCTTGATGTGATCGCGGATGGGCGAGCATATGTATTGGCTAGAGTCTGCCAGGCTTCAAGAGAGGATTAGGATTAAGTGATAAGAGGGACAAGAGAAGGTGAAAGGGTGCCTACGAGGGTACCAAACAATAGCTTGTCCTGACGTAACTAAGTTTGGTATGCAAAATTGGCTGAAACCGTATCATTAATGTTAGTGGTGGGAGGAGGGGAAAGATAGGAGCCATCAATGAATTTCTGTAGATCATATCCAATGAGGATTGCTTCCATTTGTGTTTCCATGACAGATAGTTGGTAGGGGTAAGTTTGATTGAGTTGTGGATGGTGATCATGGTTAAGGGATTAGTGGGTTCCTGAGTATTTTGGAATGACAACTTGAGTATTTTCTGCAGCCATTGAAATATAGAGAAGAGGAAGAATTTACTTGAGATGGAGGGGTGTGACCGAATGTTTAAAGAGCCCGGTATGGCTCTGATACCATGAAGAAGTCGAAACAGAAAGGCATTGATTGGAGCAATTTTTGTATATAGTCTCATTCATAGTAACCCAATATATACACGTATAGCAACACAAAGGTCGGAGAATTTACACCAGAAATAAGAACCTACATCAGACAGAGTTCTAGATGTAATCAGCAGTTAGAGTTCTACCTTCTATCTAGTATCAGTTGGTGGAGGATTCTTATCAATGAATGCATCAAATATGTGAATTTAAGATAAATCGATGTCGATTTAACTCATTTCCATTTTCCTAGAATAATGTTATGGTGTGGCATCATATATTAAGATGAAAACTAACTAGCATTTTCCCAATAAAATGTCAAACCGTGATGTTTTAATATTGAGATGTCATTAATGCAATAAACGTAGTTAATTCAAAAATGACAGGATCTTGTATTTTCAGAAAATATAATGTCAAACATTTTAATTCTACTGCTGTTGGTTTATTATTGCACCGACCATAATCGATGTTACTTAGTCTCATTTAAAGAGGTAATTTCACAAATTTGAAGAATAACACACAGCATTAACAAAAATGGTTACCATTGCAAACATATATATATTTCCTTTATCTTTTTTTTTATCATTTTGCCTTGTTCAAACATCATATAAAGTGGTTGCTTCGGACTACTATAATGTTCATGTGATCAATGGCCTCCCGAATAACAATATACCCTTAGCCATCAATTGTCAATCAAAAGATGATGATTTAGGATACCATACCCTCCGCGTAGATGACGACTTCCATTGGCGTTTCTCACCCAATATTTGGTTGAGTACTTTATATTTTTGTCACTTTTGGTGGGGAACACAAGATACAAGTTTTGATGTTTATAATACCGAGTAGGCAAATAGTTACTGTGGAAGCATTTTCTAAACCATTCAGAAAAAATTCCTACTGCTATTGGTTGGTAAAGGAAGATGGGTTCTACATTAGTGGACGTGTGAATCTAGGGCCAGGTCACTATACGAAGTTGCATACTTGGACCAAAAAGGTGTAATAGTCAGCACAAAAGTGATTCATTAAGTTTCATCCAACGAAGAACACTGAATAAAGTACAATCCAATTTACTCTTATGCTGGGTATTCCGCGTTTTTACTTTTAATATTTGCTTGTTGATCATCATTTTTCTAATGTTTTCTGCTCTTGATATATTACTAAACATTGTTTAACGTCTGGACAAAGTGGTAATATAAAATATATTGTTTTATCATTCTTGAGAAATAATCAATGAACATTTCAATAGTAGCACTCAACATTCAAGGCGTAAAAGTTCCATGAAATTCTATGGATAGTATTAATAGACTCTAATTGAAACATAATAAACTATTAAGTGTCAAGCAGGCTTGAACTTATTTGGCTAAACTAAATGCGCCTGTCAACATAGGTGACAGTTTTCAAATTGGCCACATCAATGCATGAAAGAGCACATATTTTTGAAAACCTATGATGCCATTAAAAATGCAATAAATTCATGTTGAAGTGAGTTGTTAGTTGTTGATAGACAGTGGTTAGTTGTTGATATCTTCTTGTGTTTGATGTATATCAATTAGGGATTTAATTAGAATAGATACTATTTGGAAGTTGTATAGATTCATTGTATCATATTTTGTTGTAAACTTATACATAGGCCTCATATTATTGTAATATTTGTGAGAGAAATATAGAGAAAATTTTCCCCCAAAACTCTTTTATTCTTAATATGGTATCAGAGTAGGGATTCTAGGGTCTCTATTCAAGTGTTACTCTGATATAACCTTAAACCAAGAACCATGACAGAATCATCTGAAATGGTGAAACATAGTGAAGCTGCCTTTGTGCTAGAAGACTTCATTGCACAAATGGCAAAAGTTTGGATAAGGAGCTAGAAGGCTACATCAAGCAATGATTCATTTATGGCGAATATTGGCATCAACTTGGATGACACCAACTCTACCTTGTGGTCCTAAGTTATTGAGATGGATATCTTGAGTAATGACAATTTGGGATATGTTAACAGAGAAATTCCTTAACCTTCACCAATGGATCCTGCATAATGACAATGACAGACTGAAGATTCAATCATGAAGAGCTGACTAATAAACAATATGGATCCATTCTTGATTGGTAATTCATCCATTTCCCTAATGCAAAAGCGGTATGAGATGCAGTTGCTACAAAATACTTCGATGGAACTGATACATCCCAACTGTATGATTTACAGCAGAAGGTGACCAGGATGAGACAAGTTGGAGGGCCGATTAAGAAATATTATAACGACCTGCAAGGTTTGTGGAGAGATATCAATTTCTATTGGTCAAGCCCAATTAAGTGTGCTATCGATGTCGGCAAGTATAACTCTCTCATACAGGAAAAGAGAGTGTACATTTTTCTTAATGGGTTAAATGATCAATTGAATAAGATTCGTAGTGATACATTACAAATGAAACCATTTCCAACAATGAAAGAGGCATATACCTATATTCAGCATGAAAATAGTAGCCAATCAATAATGTTAATAGGGAGAGATAACACAATCGGCTCTATCATGACTTTTAAAGGAGCGAAACGTAGGCCAATCATATTAGCTCAAATCAATGTGCTGACTGAAGAAGATGGCTACTTATTGTAGGAATAAACACATACCCATGATATTTGTTTCAAACTACATGATATCCAAGATGACAGAAGGCGTGCAAAGGACGAAATCGATAAACTGACCAATTGAATGTTGCTGATCAAAATGGAAGACTGGCCATAAAAGTTATTGATTCAGTTACATCAATCATAACTCTTAATATTGCACAGGTGCCTTCTGTTCCTTTGACCGATACCTCTACAACTTATCAGCATCAAGGTAATTGTGGTTCTCATCTACAATGATAATGACTAATTTGCCAATTTAGGTGCTACTAATCACATGACCTATGATCTGAATGATTTTTCATTTATTACTCTTTCGAGATTATCACTGATTTCTAATGCCAATGGCATTCAATATTCAGTTATAGGGGCTGAAACTGTTATTTTATTTTCATCTCTTTGTCCACTTAACACCTTATTGATGCCTTCCCTTTCAAATAAGCTACTGCCTTTTAGTCAAATAATAGCTAATCTTAACTGTGTAGCGCTGTTGTATCCAATCTTTTGTTTTCTTTAGGATACTGTCACCCAAAAGATAATTGATTGTGGTAGTAGGAGAGCAAATTTATACTATATGGATTATTTCAGTCCAAGCAGAGCAAATAAAAAAAAAGCACCAATATGCTAAACTTTGAAAGATCCAGTTTTGGCATCAACGATTGGGGCATCCATCCTTTGGGTATATGAAACACCTATTTCCTAACTTATTTGCTAGTGTTAATGTTACAGATATGAAAAGTGAAACTTGTATTTTGGCCAAGACTAGAATCATAGAGTCCCTTATTTGATCAATCTTAATAAGTGTAATACTCCTTTTGCTTTGGTGCGTTCTGATGTCTGGGAACCTTCATCGATTAATTTATATACTAGTATTCATTGGTTTATAATCTTTATAGATGATTATACTCGGATAACTTGATTGTATCTATTGAAACATAAAAATGAAGTGCTAGACATTTTTAAATCATTTTGTTCAATTATTTTATACATAATTTTTTTAGTACAATCAAGATTCTTCAATCAAATAATGGTGGTAAATATGATAATTGACCATTATAGAATTTCTACAATACTAATGGTCTCATACATTAAACTTTTGGTACTCATGCTCTACAGTAAAATGGAGTGGTTGAAAGAAAAATGGGTATATATTAGAAACTGCACGTGCCTTGCTATACAAATATTTCATGTTGATATTAGCCTAATGCAATCACCACAACAATAATCCACTTGCTGAACAGTGCCTTTGAAAGCCATAAACTTTTAAATTTCACTACGGGATTTCTATCAATATTTTACTCTACTATCGGTGCTAATGGTTCCAGCACGAGTGTTTGAATGTGACCTTCATGCATTTGCACAAGAATCAACACAGTTGGATTCTTATGATGTTTGATGTATTTTCTTGGGCTATATTATGCACAAGAAAAGTAATCGGTGCTATGATTCAGCCACCAAGAACATGTATGAAACAATAGATGTTACTTTCTTGGAATTAAAAACATATTTTTTATCATTAGTATCTAGTTCTTCACTTCAGAGAGAGATAAATGATAAGGAAGAGTAGAATTAGCAGGAATTGGCACAGCCTTCATGGCCATGTATTGACATGACTGATGCTGATTTGCCAACTGCCAATATGCTAAGAATACCTTTATGGTAGGAATCTGCCTATGGTAGGAATGCCGGCAGAGAGCGACACGTGTTGGGTTGCAAATAGTCCAAACGGAGATGTTAAAGTGTTGGAGAGCGCGTGGAGAGGAAATCAAGCAGAATGGTGTGCGAATGGAAGCAAATAGCATACTGACTTCCGTACTATCTCGTAGGTTGGGACAGGAAGTGTTATTGCAGGTTAGAACCAGAGGCATTTATGTATTTGTAAATGTACCCATTACCAAAGGAAAAATGCTGCAAATGCCGTGGACAAAAAATGTGCGTAAAGAAGGTACCAAAATTTTAAGAAATAATAAATGATTATCGCACACGTGTGGGGAATAATCATTTGGAAGAAGGAAAAGTGGAAGTAAACGAAAGGATTGAAGCCTTCATTATATTTATATACATATATAAATTTAGTACCAAGTGTTGAGCTTAAGCATGTGGGAAAATGGAGTAGTAACTATCGTTATGGAAAAAAAAAAACAGTTTTAGACATGATATAATAGGTTATAATAATTTTAGCAACCATTTGATTACCTGTTGGACTTATCCACTTTAATAGGATTATGCGTAAAAATAAGGAAGTAAGTTTGTCATCTAAAATAGTAAGTTAACGTAATAAACTAGTTACTTTTGCGGCCCAAAAGGTGAATTGAAAGTATTATGAAACATACTTTTTAAAAAGATAAATTACAATTTTTATCCTCAACATACTTTTGAGGGAGTAAGTTTTTCGAAGTAATAGTATGTTTTTATACATAAACAATCATTTTTACTTATAACACAGTAAATTTGATTAATGATAAAAACATGCTAATTTATGGCAAAAATATTCTATTATGCTTAAAATACTTATGCCAAGCCCATAGTTTAGTGTTATTTAAAATAATACTAAAATGTTTTATTAATGATTAAAACTGAGTACCTTATGTAGGAAGTACTGTTAAAATACTTGTATAAATACTTGATCGTATGTGAATAAATTAATATTTTTGAAATTTGTACATAATTAAATTTTTTCTGTTGCAGTTTAAAAAAAAAGTAAGCGAAATTTTTTGTTGCGCAGAGCACACAAATCCACAAGTAAAAATAGTTGGTCTGAAAGGGAAAGATACAGTTGAATATCATTGTTTAAAATACTAAACAAATAGATGTAAAATGCTAGTTAAAAGCTGGTACTTTGACATATAATAAAGGAAAGTCATAAAAATAGGCTATTATAAGAAAAAGTTTTCATTAATAAAAATACCAACTCTTCACGGTTTTCTTACCAATCCTCCAAAGTATGAGCAAAGTGCCAATAATTGAAATAGTATTTTTTTCAATTTGTACAGAATTAATTTGTTTTTTGCATTTTCAAAAAAAATAATGAAATTTTTTATCAGAAAGCACATAAGTCAAAAGGATTGGTCTAAAAGGGAAAGGAATAGCGGATATGTACAGTACTTGTATTTCACGTTCGAAAGACTACAGTGCTGTTTTTGAAAAATACCCCGAAAAATATGTAATCGAAACGGAACCGATTCTCCATTGTTTAAAATACCAAATCTGTGATTGTGTTTTAACTGTTACCCATTGGTATCCTAAAGAATCATTTTTCCATCAAATACCACCTCTTTAACACCCATTTTTCCTTAAAAAATTTATTTATTGGATAAAATAAAAATAAACCGGTTTTGCAATAAAACACTAGCTCTTTATAGTGTTCCTCCATTATAAGAACAGACTACCCATTTTTTCATAAAAAAAAAAATTTATCGGATAAAATAAAAATAAACCCGTTTTTCAATAAAATACTAGTTCTTTATGACTTTCCTCCATTATAAGAACAGGCTACCCATTTTTCATACAAAAATTTATTTATCGGATAAAATAAAAATAAACTCGTTTTCCAATAAAACAGTAGTTCTTTATAGCTTTCCTCCATTACAAGAACAGAGTACACATTTTCCCATAAAAAATTTATTTATCGAATAAAATAAAAATAAACCCATTTTTCAATAAAACATTAGCTCTTTATCACTTTCCTCAATTATAAGAACAGAGTACCCATTTTTTCATACAAGAATTTATTTATCGAATAAAATAAAAATAAACCCGTTTTTCAATAAAACACTAGCTCTTTATGGCTTTCCTCCATTATAAGAATAGCGTAACCTTTTTTATTTAAAACAAATTTATTTTAAAAAGGTTCAACAAGTTCACCTCCAAAACTTTGGAAAATGGGTTTGATTTTTATTTTATCCGATAAACAAATTTGTCAAACGCGTCCAAAATGGGTATTCTTTCGTTATAATGGAGGAAAGTCATAAAGAGCTAGTGTTTTGTTGGAAAACACCATATTTTTTAATTTTATCTGATATATAAATTTCTTTTTCGCCTCGAAAAATGGGTACTATTTTGTTGTAGTGCAGGAAAGCTGTAAATAGTTGGTGTTTTATTCGAAAACGGGTTTGATTTTTATTTCATCCCATAAACAAATTTGTTTTTTCGCCTCTAAAATGGGTACTTTTTTGTTATAATGGAGGAAAGCCATAACGACATGATATTTTTGCCAGAAAAAGTGTTTCATTTTCTATTTTATCCGATAAACAAATTTATTTTTTGCCTGCAAATAAGTACTCTTTTGTTATAATGGAGGATAGCCATAACGAGCTAGTATTTTATTGGAAAACGGGTTTTATTTTTATTTTATTCAATAAATAAATTGGTTTATGAGAAAATGGGTACTCTGTTCTTATAATGGAGGAAAGTCATAAAGAGTTAGTGTTTTATTGGAAAACGGATTTTTATCTATTTTATCCAATAAATAAATTTGTTTATAGAAAAATGGGTGTTAAACAGGTGGTATTTGATGGAAAAATGATACTTTAGGATACCAATAGATAACAGTTAAAACAAAATCACAGATTTGGTATTTTAAATAATGAAGAATCGGTTCCGTTTGGCTTAGATATTTTTCGGGGTATTTTTCAAAAACAGCACTATAGTCCTTCGAACGTGAACTACAAGTACTGTACGTATCTGCTATTTCTTTCCCTTTTAGACCATTCCTTTTCACTTATGTGCTTTCTGATAAAAGATTTCCATTAATTTTTTTCTCAGATGCAAAAAAAAAAATTAATGGAAATCTGTATACATCGAACAAAAATACTATTTTAATTATTGTCACTTTACTCATACGTTGTACGACTGGTAAGAAAACCGTGAAGAGCTGCTATTTTTACGAATGATAACTTTTCCCATAAATAACCTACTCTTCATGGCTTTCCTTTATTATATGTCAAAGTACCTGCCTTTAACGAGCATTTTACATCTAATTTATTTGGTACTTTAAACAATGATATTCATATGTTTCTGTCCCTTTTAGACCAACTATTTTTACTTGTGGATTTTTGTGCTCTAGGAAAAAAGAATTTCGCTTACCTTTTTTTTTTTAACTGCAAAAGAAAACATTTATTTCCCTATAAATTCCAAAAATACTTATTTATTCACATACGATCAAGTAGGTACACAAGTATATTAACAGTAATTACTAAATAAGGTACTCAGTTTTAATCATTAATAATACATTTTACTGTTATTTCAAATAACACAAAAAAATACGGGCTTGGTATAAGTTGTTTTAGCATAATACAATATGTTGCCATAAATTAGCATGTTTTCCTCATTAATCAAATTTACTATGTTATAAGTAAACATCACTATCTATGTATAAAAACATATGTTTATTTCAAATAAACTTACTCCGTCAAAAGTATATTTGAGATATAAAATTGTAATTTATCTCTTTAAAAAAGTATGTTTCATATTACTTTCAATTTGCCTTTTCGATTGCAAAAGTTACTAATTTATTACGTTAACTTACTATTTTAGATGAGAAACTTACTTCCTTATTTTTACCCATAATCCTATTCAAGAGGATAGGTCCAACGGGTAATCAAATGGTCTCTAAAATTTTTATAACCTATTACATCATGACTAAAACTTTTTGTTTACCATAACGATAGTTATGGCACAATTTTCCCGGATGCTTAAGCTGAACACTTGGGTACTAAATTTATATATGTATACAAATATAATGAAGCCTTCAATCCCTTTGTGGTTTGCGTTGCCACGAAACTACTACGTTTACCTCTGCTCCACTTTTCCTCCTTTCTTCCAAGTTATTATCCCCCACACGTGTGACATTTATATTTATTATTATTTAAAACTTCGATACCTTCTTTATGCACATTTTTTTGTCGCAGGCATTTGCAGCATTTTTCCATTGCTAACGGGTTGATTTGCAAATGCATAAATGCCAGTGGTTCTGACCTGCAATTACCCTTCCCTGGCCCAATGTACTACATTGGAAAACGGAAGTCCGAACGTGTGCTTTTTTGCTTGCAGCCGCAGATAAAAAATTATGTTTGCTCTCCACGTGATCTTCCATAGCTTAACGTCTACGTTTGCACTCCATCCAACTCCAACACGTGTCGCTCTCTACACCCCTTTCTACCAGAGGCCGGTCAAAGCCCTTCCTATCATAAAGGTATCCAATATGCTAATCATCGAAGTTCCAGTTGTCATGTATTTGCTAGCCAATTTGCCAATGACCAATGGTGACAAAGCTGATTTGCTAATAACTAAGGATAAAAATATTCTTAGGGCTGACAATACTCATGACGGTCTTCAGGAAGTTGCCGCTGAGATGATCTCTGAAGAATCTGATGTGACTGATAAAATCCCTCTTTCTTTAGTACCTGATTGTCCTTCTTCTAAGAATATTCTTGAGGTAAGTACTTTTGTCACCTGTTTATCTACTACTGATTTGAATGTAATTGGTAGATATATATTGTTTGATAGATCTAATCATGACAAGCCACTAAATGTGTACACTCTAGAAGTTAACGTAAAACGATCCAAATATTTCATTGTCAATTGTATATCAAGTGACGGGTTATTTGATTCTCTGAAGGCTTTTGTACATAATGTGCCATCAGTTGATATTCTAAATAGAATACATGCCACTTTCATGGATCCAAACTAGACCAAAACTGTACAAAATGAGATTGTCAGTGTTGCAGAAGAGTGAAACATTAACCTTAGTCCCACTAACAAAAGAAAAGAAGACGGCAGGATGCAAATGGATTTTTTCAATCAAGTATAAGGCTAAATGGATTGAATTTATTATTTTTTGTAATAATTAAGGTAGAGAAAGTTAACTCGTCCCTGTACGTTCAACTCCTGGAATACTTCAGGTGATTTTATTACTATGATAGGCTCTGTATACTTGCGAAACACGTCAACCATTACCCTAAACTCCCAAACTAAGTACTAATGTCATGAAGATTAATATATAATTAAATTAAGGAGCATGTTAAGGTGTAGTTGAAATTTGAAAAACTATCCTAGTTAAGGGTATATGATGTTTTGTGACTCTACACATGATTAGATAGGGAGGAGAAATGGATTGGGTGGTACATGGGGAGGGAGTGTCCGTGAAAGGTATCGAATTCAAACCCTCCTATTTACACTTTAAAAAAATGACTAGATAAAATTGCTCAAGAAGATTTGTTCATGCAATTCTAATTAGCAACATCCAGTTTGGTCCCAAAGATTATCAAGATATTTTGGGTGAAATACAGAAAATTTGATGCCAAATGAAACCAGGGGCGGTGCCAAATGAAGTTTGATGGTGGACGATTGCCCCCCTCCTCCCCCAACTTTGTGAAAATTTTATTTTAGGCATAAAACTTTGGAAAATTTTTAAGTTACTCCTTTATTTGCACCCCCTAAATATTTGAAATTCTCATTTTTATCAACTTTGCCCTCCAATACTTTTGAAATTCTCCTTCTTATCTATATTGTCCCCTCTAAAATTTGTTAATGTCTTTTTCTTATTTACATTGGCCTCCCTTAATAAATTAAAAATTCTTAATTCTTATGCTTCATAGGAGTGTTAGATCTAATTAAGTTTAATTTTTGATGTAAATCTAAGAACAAGCACTTTGGACGATTCTAAACTATCACTACATTATAACACAACTTAGATGTCAAAGTAACTGACATAATGAAAAAAAAGTATGTTTAACATAAATGTCTTTTGATTGAGATTTACTATGATCATAATTGAAGTGAAGTCGAAAATTGAATCCCCTAACCCCAAGGGTCTTGGCTCTGCCACTGAAGGGTATGTACGTGCTACCTCTCTATAACTTAGAAAAAAACCTATGATTATACCCTTTGTTCTTTGGAAACACAAGTATTAGCTAACATGAATCAAATTTACTAAAAAAATATATAATGATTCATAAACTTTTTGTAGATGACACATAGATTGCTCTCAGAGTATTAGAAAGCTTCCAAAATACATCTGCTGGTAGATATACGATAATTATAAATAGACCTATCTACAAGATCTTACACTTTCAACTCTTGAAAATTCTGACGAAGGCCTTCCAATAGCAGAATTTCCCATCTTCATAAGACGTAATTTCTGACGAATAATTTATAACAGTTCCAAATTTGTCGGACTGAAAATATATTCTCCAAAATAATTTCCAGAATTCCCAGTGTTTGGTTATAATATTTGGACTATTAAAAAGTTTATAATCAGTGAATCATTATCAACCAACGAGTGTATAGACTTCCAGTGTATAACCTGATGAAAAATTTTTACTCAGAAAATCATAATATTAATTAATGTGTTTGGATTGCTGAATTATTTCACATAATATTTTGCTTGCATCATAAACACATTTTTCAATTCATCTTTTTATATTTCCAACTACCTTTTTATCTCACATACATTACATCACAAAAAGTACTACAGTAATGATTCCAAATAATATTTCAAATAATACACTATCCAAACACAGATCAGCAACTAATACACTATTGGTCTACATTTGGGCTAACACCTGGCTGACGACCTTTATCGGAATTTCATTTCTAAGAAAAAGCAAATAGATAGGCTCACAAAAAACTACTTATAGCTAATACTGACCTCTACGGTATATGATACTGTATCCAGTTCTAAGCCACATGTACATATAGTTTCACTATGTATTTAGAGAAAATACAACAATCCGATTAACTTTTTCCATTAGCTTCTAGCAGCTGGAAATACATTTTCGTTAGATCTAATCACACAACCGGACTGCTACAGTTTGCCGCAAAAATGGACATAGATGGCAAATTGAACCTCAGGTTTAACATTTTATGTCAATCAGAAAAGTATTGAGTTGGGTGGAATTCTGAAAGTAGTCTGGATGGCAAAGTGCCTTTTGTTCCTGCAGAAAGGGACAAATAATGTATATTTCTACAATTATAATAATAGCCAGATTTAATCCGTCGACCAGCAATTTTTTCAACATAGTCAATGATCATATTAAAATCTTTGAACATATTCATATCACAGTTTAGGCTAAACCTTATGAACCATTCTTTTGGAAACATTTTTGCTTTCCAGTTGTCAAATGGTCGGCACGAACCTGCAAGTGCAGGACGGCTTATATTGCCATATATCTAATAGCAAGTTAAAGAACCATCAAAATGAATTTTTCAGGTAACATGGCTCTAAAAACTTGAAAGCACTCCCCATCCCTGCAGGTGACAAAGAAAAGTGAACAAATTGGTTAAGTTAGGTACGAGTTTAATTTAAGAAAAGTAAGAAATATGTTAATGGGCAGAATTATTGATGTTTAAGGAGGTAACTAGACATATGTTGGTCCAATCTTGGTCTGTGTATATAAACTATTAGAAATAGAAAAAAAAAAGTCCCTATTCGATATTTTGATGCATGGAAAGTGAAGTTATAACGAGATATCGAAGCAAGCAAACATTCGTGAGTTGACAATGGGGAGTAGTTTCTTCTTGGGCTCTTTACTTCACATGAGCATAACAATTTGAATTTATAATTTAAAAAAAAAAACCAATGTGATTTTTTTTTTTTTGGATGATTAGATTAAAGGGTTTCATTTGATCTTCAAGAAGAAAATTTTGCAGTTGTAGTTTTAGGGTATTCATCGGTAGACTATAGGGTAATTTGGTTGGAGTTCGGTTTACATTCGGTTGTTTTAGAAAAGAAATGTATCCGATAGAAAACCATATTACACTCTGGCCAGCAAAATAATAATTAATATTGGGATAATTTCAAAAGCATCCCCTAAGGTTGATGACAATTATAGCTCCACAGTTTAAAAAAGGAGGAGTGAGGTTAGAAGAAGGGCAAGAAAATCATTTACAAATTTAACCAGACTACCAGAATTTGCTGGACAAATGGAAATAGATGAAAGAATAAGACTCAAGATTTTTTTTTTTTTTTTTTGAGAATTGGATGATATTGTCAAATTTCAAAATTAAATAAGTAGTTTTTTCCTGTGCACACAAGAATTTCATTAGTGAATAATTCTTCAAGAAGATTGCATATGGGAGAGATTTAATTGGTGAATAATTCATTGGTGGGACAGCAATGCATCAACAAATGATCAATGATCATATTAAATCTTTACATACATTCAGGTACTTCATAGCTTAGGCCAGGCTTTTTACCAGAAAATCAAGACTCTATTTGCAGCTTTCTTAACTCTGCAAGTCCCAATTTTCAAATATGTTTGGTGCATAGTTTACTACTTGCCTAACACAACACGGCTAATTTAAGAGTCTAATGTACAAATTCGATCAACTTCTTCGCCAAACATGTCTGTAAAATCTGAAGAGCGGTCCTCATTCCTCAAGCTGAACTATAGTTTAGCAGCATCTGTAATTGTTGGTAGAACATAGTCTATCGATTTCCTTCACTAATTTCGAGCTATGGCAAGCCACAGGCATTGCTGTTTTATCTGCTATTTGCACTCTTCTCCATGCTGTCCATGACCGCCAATGCTTGTGTTTGGGCGTACATACCTCTCCTCGGTATCTTCTGCGCACCACCACCACCAGTACCACTTTCATTTTTCAGTCCACCGCTGCCGCTGCCGCCAACGGGCCCTCCTCCACCAAGAAAGATCCTTCATTAACCCCCCAGTTTTGCCTTGATTAATTATTCTCCTGCTCCACCTTATACGAGTGCACGCACCCTATACTAAATATAGGATAACATGATGCAGAAAGTTGTAACAGTTCCAAAGAATCGCCATGGGCTGACTTTCCAGCTTTGAAGCAAGATATTGCAAAATATGTACTTTATTTAAATTCAAAAGAGTTAGTTTAACTACTAATTCAAACACAGCAATCTTATACTCCCTTCATTTAATATTGAATAAAATTTGTGTTGTCTCTTAATGATCTTTGAGATTTATGCATGCTAACTTTCAAAGAGAGTACAGGTAACTACAGTCATTTTCTATCCAATTACTATACATGCTACAGCTTTTGATGTACAGCTTCGTTAATTGTTGAACTAAATATATGTGTGAAATATTTTATTTATATGAACAAAATTGTTCTTAAATATAATAACGTAACATAATCGTACCCCAAAAAACATAATAATTGCACAAAATGGGAAAAAAATTTACTTGATTTTAGTATTTCTTACATTTTGGACCTCCATAGTCCATAAAGCACCTCCCATCGAAGCCTGGCAAGCAGAGGCCCGCCCAAAACTAGCATGTGAAAATCTGGGTGTCGACTGAACGTGGATTACTCGCAGGTGACCGTGGCCCATGGTACCCAAAAAGAGTTTGTTACCATTGTTGTTTTCTATTTTTAGACCCAGTTATCTTCTACATTTACACTTGAAAAGATTGTTGTGTGAAAAAGTTCACTTGAGTGTATGAAAGTGCTCACTTGAGTGTATGAAAGTGCTCAGAATTACCCCCGAATGTATTAATTGGGCTCCCATTAGTTTTTCATAATTAGCCCAATCATACTGTGAATCAACCCATAGGAACTACTTATTGAAATTTTAACTTGATAGAAATATTTTAAATTTAAAACGGATTAGTTGACCTGCTTTACAAATTTATTCTAACTCTCAACAAATTTCTCGAATTTTAGGTGGGATGAATACTTCAATTATTTCTACTTCTCAAGAATAATGGCAAATCGAGAGGTTCGACTAGAAGGAATCGGTGGTAATCTTTTGTGTTATATATGGTAATCTTTTTAATATACAAATTAGATTCAAGACTTACTATTTGTAATTGTAAAAAGAGAAAAGAAAGGGAACGAGTTGTCTGCAATGAAATTCCGATTCAACCATCCCAATTTTTTGAAGCTTTTTCTTTCCCATTTTCACTTGAGTAATTTGAAGTCCCTTTCAGCATCTCACAAGGAATTTCTCACCCCTATATTCCTGAACTTCATATGCTTTTGTCATACATGCATGAAAAGAATACTCTATTTTGATTATCACGATTAACTGATAAACAATGATCTTGTGCCTAAGAAAATAATAAACTAACCCTCCTACATGATTTTACAGCTTTAACTATTTGAAAATTTCTGTATAGGCCTTTTCAAAATGAACTTCTCATTTTCACGGCAATGTTTTTAAACCTGGATGAGCTAGCGACCAAGATGAGTAATTTTTAGTTCACAGTTCAACCATTCAAGTCAAAAGTTCAACTTTTTTTCATTTATATAAGAAATAAAAATTCTGATTAAAACCAAATAATTCAAGAAAAAGGAGAAATTTTACTAACAAACAAGTTCAGAAGTCCACATTTTATTGGAGAAAACGACTTCTGACTAATGGTCACCTACCCTGTATTCAGTTCTAAGCGGTATCTGTGATTTTAGTGTATATATATGGAGGAAATGAAGCAAATCGATCAACTTTTTCCATTAGCCTCCGGCAGCAAGAAATATATTTTCCCTTGAAGCTATCAAGCTAATCAATAAAACTGTTGAAGAGAGCATGGAGCTAATCATCAATAAGCATTCAAGGACCTATATCCTTCAAGCTTCCTGTTCCATTGCTTCCCTTGTACAAAAGGCTACTATAAACTTCTACATTACAAAATTCTAAACCCAACTATAAGAAGAAGGTCAAAAATAAACTGGCTCTATGTATGTTAAATAGGGAAAACTATTGCAGATCTATAAAACTTTGCAGATGTTAATCTCTTTTGCCATTTGATATTTGAAATCTTCATTGGTTGGATTCTTCACTTGATACTTCAGTGTTGCATATTGGGCATGTCTGGCAAAACCAACAAGATACATACATGTATTAGCAAACAAATATCAGACTTTAAGGCGAACTCTGCTAAAAAATATTTACCATACCTTGTTAATTCTGAGCCATTTCGATCCACAATGAGCATGGTATACATGTTTGCATGGCAAATTTATTTGCCGGTCCCCTCTTTTGTACCTCATTTGGCAGATGACACATCTGGGTTGCAAAAATTTTAAAAAAAATGACAAGCAATTAAATTATTAGACGAAAAATATTGAAGCAGCAACCCAAAATGAGTAAACCTGACCTAGATGTGTGTGTGTGTGAGAGAGAGAGAGAGAGGGGCAAAGAATGATAGAAACCTTCTAATTTTGTTCATTCATGTTCTTTCACTGTTCTTTATGTTTTCTTTCTTCTTTCAGAACTTGACAAGGGCCAACACATTTAGATATAAAAGAAAGCGCAGCCCCATAATAGATCTCTATTACTCTTTCCTAGCAAGTACTTAGTCTTACAGAAGACACAAGTAAAAGAGTGACACAGGCGCAGTAGCCTCAGCTAGAAACTAACAAAAAAATACCGAGGCACCTGCTACCGTTTACAGAGGAAATGAAGCAGAAATGCTGGATTCTGGTATCACATTGAATGCAGCAGTATCATACATTATCAGGTATTTGTGATACTGGGGACTCTATATTTTCCAAAGAGTAGATAAGGTTAGGTAACTGATTTCCTTGTTGTGGTCAAGAAACCCATTCTTGATTTATTTGCTCAAAATCTTGAAATGCATTCTTGAAAACAATCATGGAACTGCATTAATATCAACTAGTGTTACTTATCATTTTCACAAGCCATTGCTTTGTCAGTGATCAGCTGGTGAGCACATAATGGGTATCATAATTGATCACCCAGCATAGACAAGGCATAACAACAGGGAAACCTGATCCGCAGGGCTTCTGCCAAATGCAGTTGAGAATGCTTAGGTGGAGGCTACATTACTGCAGCAAGCAGAACAGCTCTTTCCAAGGCTTATCGTATGCACTAGACTGGGTACCATACGAATCTTACAAAGAACTTCTCAAATGTTTATTTCACAGCTAAACATAATTTCATGTAGATAGAGTAATTTTCGACCACATTTGAATGATATGTGACAAAAGTAACCAATGTAAAGAGGTACAGATAGAGAGAAAGGCAGAGTGTCAGAAAGGATAGAGGCTAACAGCTGTGGCTCACAAGCAAGAAGAAAGCACAGTGGCACATTCAACATGAAATACATCTTAGTAAGAATATACCTCTCAGTAGATCTTTTTTTGGAGAAAATTCCCCCAGATTTGTACTTTGAGGTTGGAAGTAAATCAATAAGTTCTTGTGAAAGTCCCCGGTTTTCAGTCCCAACTGCTTCGCCCAACTCAAGTAATTCCTAAAAATAATATCATAATTAGATTTCATCTCCAAACAGTTTGTCTAGTCATTCTTAACATTTGCTTGTAAGAATCTGTACACCGAGACGAGATATCAGGTGTTTTACTTAATCTGTCTAAAGGGAATAAATATAGCAAATTCCTCATTTTGTGTAATCATACACTTGTAAAATTTATGCACCCTGCTGTTGCTAATGCAGCTACACCAAATACTGAACTCTTATTTTGCTATTCTAGTGCCAGAAGCTAGAGAAATGAAAATGAAGACCGTTTTGGATGTTCAACAACATAGTCAGCAAGAAGCCATGAATAGAACTTGGAATTATGGAGTCAGTTACCAGAACGGCAACAGTTAGAGAAGCACAATGAAGAAGTCCTTTCTTTTATTCCTTGTGAATTTAGTTTAAGAGTTTGGAACTTAAAACCCACATGGCGGAATACATAAAAGAAGATTGATATTCACGTCAAGCACGTCTTTCTTTGGTTACGAAAACTGGTCAACTGGTTGAACTCTGGAGAGAAGATTTTGTTCTTTTAATTGATTTTCCAATAATGTGACTTCGAGAAATGAAGTTTGCATAGACATTCACCAAAGTTCATGGCAATCACCAGCCCAAAATCTTTTTGATGCAGCATTTCAAACTAAAACAGTCTAATAACAGTCTTATCCACTGAACAGGGCATAAGAGAAGCCTCAAACTTGCTGATTGAATTTCAACCATTATAGGTTCTAATAAGAACACAGGTCATTGTAGCACATAAAGAATATAAGTTTACAAAATGCAAAAACTTCAAACATTTATACCTCATAAGTCATGTTGTCAGGATCAATATTATCTTCCCAAACAGCCTGCAACAGTGTAGGAAAAAGAAAGTACAAATCAGTATCTTCCTCACAGCCAAGCAAAATAATATTTCCTATTCGTAAGTGATGAGTTGAGAATTATGAAGAGATAAAGAAGTATATAATCGATTTACATACCTGAGTACCACCAGAATCTTGCTGATTAATGTTGTCTGCAGAGGTTTGAGCTGTGCAAAGGATAGAAAATGAGAATGCTAAGTATGAACAACTCATCGAAGATAAGGTCAGAATTGCATTACCAAGCAACAAAACTTGTAATGGAACTGAAAAGAGATCTACCTCAACAAAGGAAGTAACACCCTTAAGACCAAGAAACGTAGAAAGTCAACATGATATTTTCCCCGTTTTCATTTGTTTAAACTGTAAGGGCCAAACAACAGAACAAAATCTGGAACTCACATTCTTCTGGGATGGCCTCCATACTGGGGGCTGGGTTCGCCTCCATACTGGGGGCTTGGATCTCTTCCGAAGGCATATCTACAACTGGCGGTTCTTCTATATTCATAACAGAAGGATAATCCCATGGTCTCCGGTTGTAGTCCATCCTCATAAAGTCATCATTTACAATATAAGGGCTATAATAGGGAGCATTTTCTGGGCCAGATAATCCAAATCTGTAAGAATTCATATTCATTGACCAATATGCAGATTCCTGCAAATAAAACACCAATGAAACACATTCACCATCACAAAGGAAACTTACACATTCCCATCCATCTCAAATGCTCGGCAGTGTCTAAGCAAAGACAATAAACAGTAAAATTTTCAAAAAGTAACACAATCAATCGTGCAAGTGCAGTATACAAATTGACGATTTATTTTGCATCAATTGCCCCTTTCTCATATGAAAAAAACCATATAAAAGTGAAACTAAGACTCTTTCCTCTCAAAATTATACTTTGGAGTCAATGGCATCCTGACACATTTGCACTAACAAACTGCAGATAGCTACATATATCTCATTGTAATGAACAAGTACGGAACAAACTAGGTCAAATTTTTATAAGAAAAAGAAATGAAATGTAACAATGAGACAGCATAACAGGTTCCCCACTTGTTACACTAGAGCTGCGCATTCATTAACTTGACCATAAAACATTGAAGCAGAGCCAGGCATCACAGTTTAACAGCTTTACATCTTTCAAGCAATTCAGGTAAATGATATCCAACTAACAAGCAGAAATTTATGGACATGTAATAGTGAATTAGTATATCCTCAGAATCCCACCACTAAGGAAACGATTATGAGCATTGATATGTATATAGCTTTCATAAAAGATCTGATAGGACAACCTAAACAAGGAAAATAACATTCTTTTCTGTTTTAGAGCAGAACAACATTTAGTTATTATTCTTAAGCACTGCGCATCACTATTTCATGAAATTACAGTTGGGCCCTGAAAAAAAAAAGGAAAGGAAAAAATTGCAAAAAAGGGAAAGGAAATTGCAGTGCCCCGAAAAAGGAAAGGAAAGGAAATTGCAAACAGAAATTGCAAAAAATCTGGGCCCTGAAAAAAAAGGAAAGGAAAAGATTACCTGATGATCATGAGGCATTGGTGGAGGAGGGTGAATATAAGGTAAAGGGGCTTGTGGAAGACCTCCAAAAAAGTCCACAAAACTGTCTGAAGCATTATAAGGATAGCCAAAAGTATTCATGTAATGCACCTCCATTTGATGATTTCCATCCATTTCTTTGACTGCTGATCTCAATTACCCAAAACAGCTGCAAAATGAACAATTCATTATATCCTCTTAAACACAGAACCAAAAAAAAAAGGGGAAAGCTAAAAACCCAGAAAATCCCCCATTACATTTTAAAAAAACTGAAAAAAAAAAAGAAGCAAAGAGCAACAACTCTGAGTCTAGAATCTTTAAAGAGTATTTAAACTTCAAGAAAATTCTGCATCGTTCTTGTTTCCTTAGAAACCCCTGCATCTTCCTACTTTCAGAACTAATCTGAAAAACAACCAAAAAATAAAACATGTCTTCATTTCATAAACCCTTTTATTTTCTTTCTTTCCTCCGTCAAATTCATCCCATTATATCAATATAATAAATTAAAGGGAAAAAAAACTCAATTTTCTAATAGCCCAAGATTGGCCTGAATGGTAAACTCAAATTTCAAAAAGGTAATTGTTTTACAAATTGTAGCAAGCGAAAAAAAAATAAACAAAAAAACAGGGGACTTCTAGAATAATGGGCAGTCGTACAAAAGAACCTACCAACAGCAACAACAACAAAACTAAAATACTCCATTACATACTCGAAATATGCAACTAAATTATGTAAAAATGAGAAAAAGAAGTACTGGGATTTACAAGAAGATATCTCAAAATGTGAACAAAATAGACTGGGATTTACAAGGAGAATTATATACAAGTATGAGAGACAGAGGATGAAGCTATGGAAGAAGAAAACGGACACTTTGAGGATGAGTACGGAGGAGAGAATGGGGACAAAAGGGAGAAACGGAGGTATGCTTCACTTTGTTGTGTTCGTTGCTTTTTGGCTGTGAGCTAGTTGGAAGAAGAGGAACCCGTAGACGTCAGTAATGGCAGTGTCTGTATCTCTAATCTGTCTCATCTCATCTCATCATTTCTCTCTCCACTGTTGGGACTGTGGACCGTGGGGAGAGAAAGAGAGAGACTGTGTGAGTGTGTGTGGAGAGGCTCAGTGGCTTATGTCGGACTTGAGACACACGCTAGCTTTTGAAGCATGAAGTACTAAACGAAGGGCCTGTTTGGAAGCCAGGTTTTTAAGCAAGTTTTTTACCTACTAGTTTTTTAACAACTTTTGCTACAGGAACCCCAAAAATTTCTCAAAGTTTTTTACCTACACACTTCAAAATACACAAAACACACAAAAAAAAAAATTCCCCTCCCTTTTTTTTCTTCTTCCTCCCCCATCCCAACCCACCACCACCTCCGGCGCCGTTTCCTTTTTTTTTTTTTTTGCCTTTCTCCCTCTCCCCGCCATCTTCCCCTGCCATCCTCTCCCTTTACCCAGTTTGTATGATCCCTTTTTTTTAAAAAAAATTCCCTTCCCCACTCCTCCCCTATCACCCTTCCCCTTCCCCTCTGCCCGATCTGGTAGCGAGGCTAGATCGCACCGGGGAGGGGGATTTTTCCATGCACCAGATTGCCGGGAGGGGGAGGAGAGGGGAAGGCTGAAAATTGCAAAAAAAAAAAAAGTTGACTGGCTCGTGGAGGAGGTGTGTGTTGACTGCCGGCGCGAGGGAAGAGGGAGGGGGAAGGGCAGAGGAGAGGAGAAGGGGAAAGGAAGGAGAGGGGTGGCGGGAGGTGGCATTGGAGGAGGTGCTGGTGTAGGAGCCGATGGTGGTGGTGGCGTTGGAGGAGGTGCAGGTAGTGGTGGTGGCGTTGGAGGAGGTGTTGGTGGAGGAGCAGGTGGTGGTGCAGGAGGTGGGGCTGGTGGTGGAGTTGGGGGTGGAGCAGGCGGGAGAGTAGGAGAAGGGGCTGGTGGAGGCATTGGTGGTGGTGCCGGAGGTGGAGCAAGTGGAGGCGTGGGAGGAAGGGCTGGAGGAGGTCTTGGCGGAGGTTCTGGAGGTGGGGCCGGTGGCGGAGTAGGAGGTGGGGCCGGTGGCGGAGTAGGGGGTGGAGCAGGCTGCGTTGCTGCTGGGAGGCAGAGGTAACGGGGAAGGGGGAGGGGGAAGGAAGAGGAAGAAGAAGAAGAAGAGAGGAAAGAAAAGAAAAAGGAAAGAAAGAAAAAGAAAAAGAAAGAAAAAGAAAAAGAAAGAAAAAGAAAAAAAGAAAAAAAAAGAAAAGGAAAAAAAGTTTTTCACCTTATAAAAACTTCTACAAAAAAGTTTTTCACCTTACAAACACCCAAAGTTTTTCTTACAAAAGTTTTTCTACAACTTCTACAGTGATCTACAGTAAAGTTTTATACAAACACCCAAAAAACTCACCTTCCAAACAGGCCAGAAGATTTAGATAATTTTTTCTTCAAATTAGTTTGTGCGCGTTGTGCGGAGTGTAGTGTGTGTTGGTTTGTGCATCTTCACATGAGACAGAGAGGAGCAAATTTTGAGATATGAGTATGGTTTGTCGAATTGAGAAGTATGTAAAACACAAATGTGCTTGGCTAGAACATTTTGGACATACACATTATCTTAAATATTATTTTGCTTACATCATAAATATATTTTTGATAATATATTTTATGATGTGATGTATGTATTTACGTTGCAAGTAAAAACATAATTTTTTATTAATTATATAACTAGACAAATTTAATGACGCAAGGTGGTTAAGCTTTATTTTGAATAGAAAGCAACAATAAAGGTTGGAAATATATACGAAAACAAGTTATTTTTCTTATGGGAAAAGACAATATGGATTGAAATGTAAGTAAATTAGATTATTTTCAATAGCAAAAGACAATATAAATTGAAATGTAACGTACATTATGTTGTTTTGAATCACAAAAGACAATATAGATAGAAGTGTAATGTACATTAAATTATTTTGAATCGTAAAAAATAATATAGATTAACGTCTAACATACATTAAGTTATCTTGAATCCATAAAGACAACATAAATTAAAATGTAACATATGCTATTTTAGTAGAAAATATTGAGTAGCATAGATACGAGTTTTCTTTAAAAGCATGATTGCATCATTTAAAGATAAAAAAAATAACTTAGAGAAGACTGTAATGCCTAAAATATCAAATTTGTATATGTTTTAATAGTTATTCATCAAAAAAGACACTATTCAGTGAGAGTGTAATGCTCGGGAGTTTATGTCAAATGTGTTAGCAAAATTGAATATAATTAGTAACAATAAGAAAGGTTATAGAATATTTAACAAATTCTAAATTTTGTGAAAATTAACTAGCTTTTGTAATTATTGAAATCTTATCACATTCCATTAAAAATGTATAAGATAATTTATCCACCATATTAAAGAGTGCTTGGATTTAGTAATCTACTTAATGATATTGTTTTCATAGATGAATTAGTTTATTAGGTAAACATGATTTTGAAGCATGAAGTACTAAATGCAGATTTAGATAATTTTTTTAAATTAGTTTATGCACGTTGTGTATATTTGTTTGTGTATCGTCTCATGAGATATAGAGGAATAAATTTTGAGATGTAAGAAGTATGCTTTTTTGAATTAAGAAGTATACAAATATGTTTGGTTAGAATATTTTGGATACACATATTATCTCAAATGTTATTTTATTTGTATCATAAACACATTGTCAAATACTTTTTTTATATTCTTAATTATCTTTTTATCTCACATGCATCATATCACAAACATTGCTATAGTAATTATTCCAAATAATAGAGTAAGTACGTTTGAATAGGAGATAATTTAAAAAATTTTATTTACAATGACACTAAACACTTTTTGTGATATGATATATATGAGATAAAAAGGTGATTAAAAATAATGTTTACGATACAAGTGGAATAATACTCTATCCAAACACACTCAATGTTGGGAAAAAAAATTTTGAAATAAAACTGTAGCATATTTTATGATGTGGTGTATGTATTTACATTGCAAGTAAAAATATAATTTTTTTTATTACTTATATAACAAGACAAAATTTATGATGCAAGGTGGTTAAGCATTATTTTGAATAGGAAAGCATGATAAAGATTGGAAATATATAAAGACGTGTTATTTTTCATGGGAAAAGGCAATATGGATTGAAATTTAATGTAAATTAGATTATTTTCAATACGAAAAGATAAGGAAAAATCTTTCAAAACATCCCTAACATATTGTAAAATGATTTTCTTCATCCCTAACTTTTAAAAGTGTAATTTTACATTCTTTACAAATTCACATTGATCAAATTTGATTCCTATCTAGGTTTTCAACTAATTTTTGGTTGGAATCCACCACGTGACTTGCACGTGATCATTTTTTACAGGCAAATTTGTCACTGAATATTTCACATAATTCTATTCATAGTTCCTCACATTTTACAAAATGAATTTTTTTATTTCTTAGTGATCATGTGTATGAATAGCGTTTTCTTATTTTTGAAAATTCATGTACTTGTCTATTTGATTTCACTTGAACAGTATGAATAGCATATAATATATCTCTATTTGATTTCATCTAAACAAACTAATTATAGTTGTAGATGAAATTAAATAGAGATATATTAAATGCTATTGTTTAGGTGAAATCAAATAAATATATACATGAGTTAAAAAAAAGTTATTCGTATACATGATTAATGAGGGATAAAAAAATTATTTTATGAAATGTGAGGGACAAAAAATTCATTTTGTGAAATTTAAGTACCATGAATCGGATTATGTGAAATATTATTTATCAATTTTGCCCCTCAAAAATGATCACGTGCAAGACACGTGGTGAATTCCAATTAAACACTAGTAAAAAACCTAGATAGGAATCAAATTTGACTAATATGAATTTTGTAATTGACATAAAATTACACTTTTAAAAGTGAAGTAAGGAAAAAGTCATTTTACAAAATATGAGTGATGTTTTGAATGATTTTTCCAAAAACAATATAAATTGAAATGTAATGTACATTAGGTTATGTTGAATCGCAAAGATAAGATAGATTGAAGCAACATACATTAAATTATTTAAATTGTAAAAGACAATATAGATTGAAGTGTAATGTACATTAAGTTATTTTGAATCATTAAAGACAATATAGATTGAAATGTAAAGTACGCTATTTGAGTAGACAATGTTGAGTAGTATAGATACGCGTTATCTTTATATGCATGCTTGCATCATCATCAAATGTTGAGTAGTGTAGACATGCATTATGTTTAAAATGTTGAATAGTGTAGATACGCGTTATCTTTAAATGCATGATTGCGTCATTTAAAGATAAAAAAGACAATTTAGAGAAAATTGTAACGCCAAAAATCTTAAATTTGAATACGTTTTAATAGTTATTTGTCAAAAAAGAGTGCAATGCTTGGGAGCTTCTATCAAATGTGTTAGAAAAATTGAATAGTAATTAGTAACAATAAGGAAGGTTATGGAATATTTAAAAAATTCTAAATTTTGCGAAGGTTAACTACTTTTTCTAGTTATTGAAATCTTATCACATTCCATTAGAAATATATATGACGATTTATCCACCATATTAAAGAGCGCTTGGATTTGGTGATCTAATCAATGATGTTGTTTTCATGGATGAATTAGTTTATTAGGTAAACAAGCTTTTGAGACATGAAGTAGTAAACGCAGATTTAGATAATTCTTTTAAAATTAGTTTATGCACGTTGTGTATGTTTGTTTGTGTAGCTTCTCATGAGATATAAAGGAATGAATTTTGAGATATAAGGAGTACGATTTTTTTAATTAAGAAGTATATAAATATGTTTGGTTAGAACATTTTGGATACACATATTATTTCAAATATTGTTTTGTTTGTATCATAAATACATTTTTTATTCACTTTTTCATATTCTTAACTTTTTTGTTATCTCAGATGAATCACATCACAAAAATTACTATAGTAATTTTTTCAAAAAATACAGCAAGTGCGTTTGGATAGGAGATAATTTGAAAATTTTTATTTAGAATAACACTAAACACGTTTTGTGATATGATATATATATGAGATAGAAAAGTGATTAAAAATTATGTTTATAATACAAGTTGAATAATACTCTATCCAAACACACTCAATGTTGGAAAAAAATTTTGAAATAAAAGTGAAGCATATTTTATGATGTGGTGTATATATTTACATTGCATGTAAAAATATAATTTTTTTTATTAATTATATAACAAGACAAATTTTATGATGCAAGGTGGTTAAGCATTATTTTAAATAGAAAAGCATGATAAAGATTGGAAATATATACAAAGACATGTTATTTTTTATGGGGAAAAGGCAATATGGATTGAAATGTAATTTAAATTAGATTATTTTCAATAGGAAAAGGCAAGGAAAAATCGTTCAAAACATTCCTCACATTTTGTAAAATAACTTGTTCATCCCTTACTTTGAAAATTATAATTTAGTTATCTTACAAATTCACATTGGTCAAATTTGGTTCTTATCTAAGTTTTCAACTAATTTTTGGTTAGAATCTACTACGTGTCTTGCACATGATCATCTTTTAGGGTCAAAATTGTCAAATAATATTTCACATAATCCTATCCATAGTGTCTCATATTTTACAAAATATATTTTTTCATCCCTTGTTGATCATGTATATGAATAGCTTTTCTTATTTTTGAAAATTCATGAACGTGTTTATTTGATTTCACTTGAATAGTAAGAATAGCATATAATATATTTCTATTTGATTTCACCTACAATTAATTGTAGTTGTAGGTGAAATCAAATAGAGATATATTACATACTATTTGTACTATTCATGTGAAATCAAATAAACATGTACATGGGTTAAAAAATAGCTATTCATACACATGATTAATGAGGGACAAAAATATTCATTTTGTAAAATGTGAAGAACCATGGATTGGATTATGTGAAATATTATTTGATAATTTTGCCCTTAAAAAATTATCACATGCAAGGCATGTGGTAAATTCCAACTAAAAATTAGTTGAAAACATGAATAGGAACCAAATTTGACTAATATGAATTTGTAAGGGACGTAAAATTATCCTTTTAAAAGTGAAACATGGAAAAAGTCATTTTACAAAATGTGAGAAATTTTTTGAATGAGTTTTCCAAAAGACAATATAAATTGAAATGTAACGTACGTTAGGTTGTTTTGAATCATAAAAGATAATATAAATCGAAGTGTAATGTACATTAAATTATTTGAATCATAAAAGACAATATACATTGAAATGTAATGTACATTAAGTTATTTTGAATCATTAACGACAATATATATTGAAATGTAACGTACGCTATTTTAGTAGAAAACGTTAAGTGGTGTAGATACATGTTATCTCTAAATGCATGATTGTGTCATCTTTAAATGTTGAGTAGTGTAGATACGTGTTATCTTTAAATGCATAATTGCATCATTTAAAGATAAAAAAGACGATTTAGAGAAAATTGTAACGCCCAAAATCTCAAATTTGAATACATGTTAATAGTTATTTGTCGAAAAAGAGTGTAACGCTTGGGAGCTTCTATCAAATGTGCTTGCAAAATTGAATAGTAATTAGTAACAATAAGAAAGGTTATAGAATATTTTTGAAAATTCTAAATTTTGTGAAGATTAACTAGCATTTGTAATTATTGAGATATTATCATATTCCATTAGAAATATATGTGACGGTTTATCCACCATATCAAAGAGCGCTTGGATTTTTTGATCTAATCAATGATATTGTGTTTCATGGATGAATTATTTTATTAGGCAAACAAGCTTTTGAAACATGAAGCATTAAACCCAGATTTAGATAATTCTTTTAAAATTGGTTTATGCACGTTGTGTATGTTTGTTTGTGTATCTTCTCACGAGATATAGAGGAATAAATTTTGAGATATAAAGAGTATGATTTTTTTAATTAAAAAGTATATAAATATGTTTGGTTAGAACATTTTGAATACACATATTATTTCAAATATTGTTTTGTTTGTATTATAAATATATTTTTCATTCACTTTTTTATATTTTTAACTATTTTTTGTATCTCACATACATCACATTTTGGCTAGAATCCACCACGTGTCTTGCACGTGATCATTTTTTAGGATCAGCATTGTCAAATAATATTTTACATAATCCTATCCATAGTCCTTCACATTTTATAAAATAAATTTTTTCGTCCCTCACATTTCACAAAATGAATTTTTTCATCCCTTATTTGTCATGTGTTTGAATAGTTTTTCTTATTTTTAAAAATTCATGTACATGTTTATTTGATTTTACTTGAATAGTATGTATATCATAGAACATATTTCTTTTTGATTTCACCTGAATAAGCTAATTGTAGTTGTAGGTGAAATCAAATAGAAATATATTACATGCTATTTGTATTATTCAGGTGAAATCAAATAAACATGTATATGGGATGTAAAAAAACCTATTCATACATATGATTAATGAAGGATGAAAAAATTCATTTTGTAAAATATGATAGACAAAAAAATTTATTTTATTAAATGTGAAGAACTATAGATCAGATTATGTGAAATATTATTTGATAATTTTGCCCCTCAAAAATGATCATATGTAAGGCACGTGATGGATTCCAACTAAAAACTAATTAGAAACCTAGATAGGAAACAAATTTGACTAATGTGAATTTATAAGGGATGTAAAATTACACTTTTAAAAGTGAGGCATATAAAAAGTCATTTTACAAAATATGAGGAACATTTTGAATGATTTTTTCAAAAGACAATATAAATTAAAAATATAACATACACTAGGAGATTTTGAATCACAAAAGATAATATAGATTGAAGTGTAACATACATTAAATTATTTGAATCGTAAAAGACAATATAGATTGAAATATAACGTACACTAAGTTATTTTGAATCATTGAAGACAATATAAATTGAAATGTAACGTATGATATTTTAGTAGAAAATGTTGAATAGTGTAGATATGCATTTTCTTTAAAATGTTGAGTAGTATAGATATGTGTTATCTTTAAATGCATGATTACATCATTTAAAGATAAAAAAGATGATCTAATGAAAATTATAACGCCAAAAATCTCAAATTTGAATACATTTTAACGGTTATTTGTCAAAAAAGAGTGTAAGGCTTGGGAGCTTCTATCAAATGTGTTAGCAAAATTGAATAGTAATTTGTAACAATAAGAAAGGTTATAGAATATTTAAAAAATTCTAAATTTTGTGAAGATTAACTAGCTTTTGTAATTATTGAGATCTTATCACATTCTATTAGAAACATATAAGACGACTGAATTTCATGATCTACTCAATGATATTGTTTTCATGGATGAATTAGTTTATTAGGTAAACAATCTTTTGAAATGTGAAGCAATAAACTCAGATTTAGATAATTCTTTTAAAATTAGTTTATGCACATTGTGTATGTTTGTTTGTGTATCTTCTCATGAGATATAGAGGAATGAATTTTGTGATATAAGGAGTATGATTTTCTGAATTGAGAAGTATATGAATGTGTTTGGCTAGAACATTTTTTAAACACATATTATTTCTAATATTGTTTTGTTTGTATCATAAATACATTTTTCAATCCCTTTTTTATATTCTTAACTATTGTTTTGCCTCACATGCATCACATCACAAAATTTGCTATATTAATTATTTCAAATAATATAGTAAGCGTGTTTGGATAGGAGATAATTTGAAAAAAAATTATTTAGAATAATACTATAACACTTTTTATGATATGATATATGTGAAATAGAAAGTTGATTGAAAATTATATTTATGATACAAGCTAAATAATACTCTATCCAAATACACTCAATTTATTTGGAAAAAAAATTGAAATAAAAGTGTAGCAAATTTTATGATGTGATATATGTATATACGTTGCAACTACAAATATAATTTTTTTATTAATTATATAACTAGACAAAATTTATGATGCAAGGTGGTCAGGCATTATTGAATAGGAAAACACGATAAAGATTCAAAATATATACAACAACGAATTATTTTCTATGGGAAAAGACAATATGGGTTGAAATGTAACATAAATTAGATTATTTTTAATAGGAAAAGACAATATAAATTGAAATGTAACTTACATTGTGTTATTTTAAATCACAAAAGACAATATAGATCAAAGTGTAACGTACATTAAATTATCTTGAATCGTAAAAGACAATACAGATTGAAATGTAATGTACACTAAGTTTTTTTGAACCGATAACGATACTATAGATTGAAATGTAATGCATGCAATTTTAGTAGAAAATGTTGAGTAGCGTAGATATGCATTTTCTTTAAAAGCATGATTGCATCATTTAAAGATCAAAAAAGACAATTTAGAGAAAACTGTAATGCCTAAAATCTTAAATTTGAATACATTTTAATAGTTATTTATCGAAAAAGACACTACTAAGTGAGAGTGTAATGCTTCAGAGCTTATGGCAAATGGGTTAGCAAAATTGAATAGTTATCGGTAACAATAGGAAAGGTTATAGAATATTTGAATAATTATAAATTTTGTGAAGATTAACTAGCTTTTGTAATTATTGAAATATTATCACATTCCATGAGAAATGTATAAGGCTGATATTATTTTCACAAATGAATTAGTTTATTAGGTAAACAAATTTTAGAAATCTATTATCTATCATTTCTCTAGCTGCCTCTAATGTATTAAAGAGCTTTATTTTTCATCTCAAAATCAATTGATAATGACTGGAGTCAGTGATCTAAGATCTTATTAATGTAATTGGAATTTCTTAAGGAATAACTGTGGATATTTAATCTTAACATCTCCTCTCACACATGATTTTGACTTAAGGTAGAAGTGAGCAGAGTCCTAAAATCTGACTTGTAAATGTAATGTACGAATGACTAGAACCCTAAAACCCTCCAAAATAGAAAAAATGGACGGAGTAACACCTTAGAAGTCTTGGATTTGTAAACTTGAGGTATAGATAAACGGAACCCTAGAAACCCCGAAGTCACAAAGAATTGATCAAATTATAGGTGAAATTGTAGGCAAGTGAGGTTGATGAACAAAACTTAAGGCCCAATTATAGTATCATGTTAAAAAAATTTGAATTTTTATCTCAAAACTAATTGACGCTGAGTAGAGTGACTCAAAATCTTGTTATTAATGTGGCTAGACTACCTTTGGTTTTAACATAATGTATGAAACTCTTGAATACGTAAAGACTCGTTCCAATGATGGTATCTTTTTTTCTTTCTACGCTTTCTCGCGAGACATACGTAGTTTAATGTTGTTGAACAAGGCCAAAAGAATATTTGACATGTATAGCTTCATAAACCCAAACAAATTTATGAAAGAATGACTTGAACACCCAAAAAGCAAATGCTATATTTATTTTATTCTCATTACATATTGCATTGAGGTTTCATAAGATATACCATTTTGGGTTCAAATTTACATCATCTCTCTCCAACATTTGCTCAATCATTAGTGTTATGTCAAAGTTGGAATTTTAATGACTTTTCTCAAGTAAAATAAATGCCCTCATAAACAAGCTTAGGACGAATAGTTCTATACTTCTATTTTGATTTTTGCTGTAGTATAATGATTTTAGTCTCATGGTTATAAATTTGGCTAGCAAAAATCATTCATTTATTTTCTTTTTATAAATAAGAGAATTTGAATCTAAAATCTCGTATTTGTAATTTTTTCCATTTTATCATTCAATTCAATCCTTCCTCGTTCACCTATTCATTTCATTTCACTCTAAAAGGATACTTTCACAATGAAATCGAATGCCACTTGAGTGATATGATAAAATACAAATTACCACGAGATGGTGAAAAACTTAGGCCTTGTTTGGATTGCTGTTTTCCGTCGAAAAATTACGTCATTTTCGTGATCACATTTCTCTATTATCTTTTTCCCTCACATATATCAAATCGCTACAGTAATTTTTCTATAAAAAATCATGGAAAATGCAATCCAAACACAACCTTAAAAAAGAAAGGGAAAATTGATAAAGAAAAACCGCATAGCAATAAGCATGTGAAACTAAAGCCGTTTTAACAGCCGGTAGGAACTGAGAAGTGTGCGTGAGACAGAGTGGAAGGCTGGGAGCCGCATTCCCAGAAGCCTGTCTGCGTGATCTTTGCCGTACAGCTGTAGCAACCCCAGCAGCAAAGTTGTAAAAGTACTCCTCTCTATGATAAATCTGCTATTACTAGGACTCTAGGAAGAGTAGTATATTGGTCCCTACACAATCCAAGCTGTTTGGTCTCCTCACAACAATCCTCCTCAGTCAATGGGGATAAGCTTAATTATTGAAAAACCCAACTTACCTTGAAAACCCCATATAGATACTAGCCTTTTTAAAAAAAAAGAAAAAAGAAAACACATATCCACTAGAATTAGCGAGTGAATCCGCGAGGGAAACTTGTATAGCTCTCTCGTATACTAGGTTGGGAGCTTAAAATTTGTGGGTAAAATTTTTCAATCGCTTTTAAACTATTACAAATTTTAACTTTTGACTTTTCAGTTATTAAATAAATAGTTTTCGCCTTTCAATTAATTAAAATTTGCACTCATAATCTTTTCGTTAAGTTGAATCATTCTCAGTCTTGATAAAGTCCATCTTGTTGCAATAAGAATGAACAAGAACAAATAAGTTTTAGCTAATGTAATAAAGATACCAATTATTCGGCCAAAAACTTTACCCGTTTTATTTATGTCAAATATCTCATAAACGAATATGTATGAATAGAAAGATTTGCAGCCTCCCAAGTAAAGAATTGTTACAAATAATGAAGAAAATGTCTAATAGAAACAGCATCAAAAGCAATAAAAACCATTTCCACTATTTTGTTGAAATAACGATTCAATTTGATGAAACGCTATGAATATATGTGTTAATTCGTTAGAGAGCTAAAAGTACCCATTTAATAATTAGATGGCCAAAAGTTAAACTTTGAAATAATTTGACAACCACTGAGGCATTTTCCCCTATTTATTTGATCTTCCATGCATCATTTCATTCTCTTTAACATATGTCATTTAATTCATCAACTTAAGATTTGAAATGTTATGTAATAATGTGTTAGAGAATAAATTACAAGCTTTCGAACTCCTGATACGTTCTTGAACTATTTTTATTTCAAATACACATTTAAAGAAAATGTGAAACAACAGAATTCTTGTGAAAATAGCCCAAAGTAATCATCTGAGCAAACTTCGATACTCTTGACATGGCTTGGAGGAAATTGGAAGGATATACCATATCAGTCCCACAATCCACCAGACTTTTGTCTTCCACAGGAAAAAGAACCCTCCATTGTCTTTTCAAGATGGATAACCATTCAAGTTTTTGCCACCAAACAAGTGAGAAATAACCATAGCTCTCCTTTTCGTGCAGTGAAATTGACTAGAAACAAACATTTTCTGAAGGCCTACGAAATTTGTCACTAATGGAAGCTTACAAAAGATAATGATTAATTATGGAAAAAGTCCTTCCTTTGTAGTTGATAATTCAGTACATACTGCTATGCAAAGACTAGACAATTCAGTGCAAATTTGCAGCTATATAAAAGGCT
This sequence comes from Coffea humblotiana, assembly GCA_023065735.1. Taxonomy (NCBI): domain Eukaryota; kingdom Viridiplantae; phylum Streptophyta; class Magnoliopsida; order Gentianales; family Rubiaceae; genus Coffea; species Coffea humblotiana. The sequence continues at coordinate 24,006,213 of CM041209.1, read as the reverse complement.
AGATATTGCTACAATACAGCATTTTCTACAATACTGTATAGCTTTTTGATTGGTAAGTACGAACCTAAGGAATTTTCAAGGTAGTACAGAGATGGCATTGGTTATTCAATTTCATTTTTGGTTTCAATAGAAATGCAAGATTTTCTTTATTCATCCTGCCAATTACTGGTTCAACTAATGCCTCTTCTTCAATAACAAAAAAGAAAGAGGTAAATGAATTCGTTGGAAATAAGATTGAGAATTAGTAGCCCTCCAAATTATGGAAAAAGGGAGACAAAATGAAGATGCAAAAGGTTTGGATTGAAATGGGCAAGATGTGATTTTATGCCTTTCATTGTACTGTTGCACAAGGACCACATAGCCCGGACCAGATTCCGAGAACAACCCCACTTCTATGGTGAAAAACTTTTGTGGAAGACCCTTTATCAAAAGTGGCTTAAATAATTCTCTGTTTTTATTGGGTTAAAGATAGATAAAAACCACACAAGAGCACTGCCTAGAATTTATTTCCAAGACATGTTCTCTCCAACCATGAATGCTTTGTTCTAATGATCTAAGAAAGATACATGAACTTCCACAATGTGGAAAAGTTCAATGATATCTATTTCCTCTCAAAAAACTATTTCTTCTTATGTATTTTCTCTATAATTTTAGAAAGCTCGAGGAATTTGGTTATAACAACTAAAACACACTATAAATGATACATATGCCAATTTGAAAAAAAAAAAAAGAGAAAGAAAGGTTAATGCTGTAGACATCATGCCCTCTCACAAATAGTTAACTTAGTGGTTGAGTACTTCCAAATCCCTGATTAAATAATTATCTGAAATTACAAGTTGTGATTTTTTTTTGTTAGGGTGGTTAGCTTTACGAGAGCTATAAGAAACACTTGGACAAAAGAAAAATTGGACTAGGGTTGGAATCAATCACCTAACAAATAATAGTCAAGATTAGGCTAAATTTTCAATTTGAAAAGAAAATTGTAGATTCAAATTCTCTCGTGTACACAACTGGAAAGTGGAGGAAGATAATTCTTGTTTGGATTGTAATTTTTTGGAGTTTTTGTGAAAAAATGTACTATATCGATTTAATATACGTGAGATAAAAAGATAATTAAAAAATGTATTACGAATAACATAAATTTTTTTTGTGTGAAAAATGGCTTTCCAAGCAATTGTTGAGTTGCTAGTGGTACAAGATAGAAATTGGCACAGGTCATTGTAGAGGTGATCAAGTCTGTAATTCAAACGGACAAAAGGAGACAAAATGCACAGCATACTTAAATGGATAAGATCTTTAAAGAAGCAATTGAAAGTTGGAGGCCACAAAGTCATACTAGATACGGTAAATGGCAAAGATCTTTGTTCAGTGAATATAGAAAGCTATTAACATAGCCATTAAAGCAAAGGCTCTCCTCCTAGTTTCTGCCATCTGCAACTGAAAAAACTGCACAAGATAGTGTGATGAGATTCATCATGGGACCGCTCAAGACACATTTTGCAAGCAAGGAATTGATCTCTCATTCCGTCCATTTCTCTTTCTTTCTCTTTTACCATTGCTTAGTCATACCCGGGTCCAGATCGCAAAGAAGCATTCCGCTACATGAGACCATCAAAAGTGGTCAAATAACAAAAACAACTTCATCAATTGTCTGTAACTGCCTTTATAAGTTGGGATGTTGAAGGTTCAAACTTTGTTTCTCATCCATTGTTGTTATACGTGACATCTACTAAATTCAAAGCGTGTGCAGTATTGCACCCCTTTAATCTTGAGATTAGAGTCACTCCTTTAGTTCTCTTTGTCCAGTTAGATCCTCCCTTAGATAGATTGAAACAGGATGAGAGCAGGATTATGTAAAAGTTACCGATTGATGAAAAATAAACCTCCATCATCCTTAGTCCCAAAATCCACTAACTGTTATTTGCATGTGATTTGACTAGTATAACGAGTTGTTAATTTGCTTCAACCACTTTTTTATTTTTGTACAAGAATTTTAAGAAGATAGGATCATAGGAAATTTTGCATTTCAAACTCAGAGCGACTGGGTTGAATTCGTATAGCGGTTTCCTTGTGCTTGATTTGAGCTAAAGTATTTGCTTTCCTTAAAAATTGAGCTCGGGATCCCGGTCTGACTATTATTTTAGTTTACCTGAATTCGAGTTGAACTCAATTGAGCCTAACAATTGACATTTGACACCTCAATTGTTGTAATTGAGGTTCAAGAAATGAGAGGCTGGGACCTAATTACAATCACGAGCTTGTGAGTTTGTACATTTAGAAAGGGAAATGTAACTGTATTTATTAGTGAACAGAAATATTTGTTACTAACATTGAAGGAATAGATATGGCTGGAGTAATATCCCTTTGGTTTTAAGACAATTTACAACAATATCAGCATCAAGAAGAGCTTAGCAAAAGCAGAAGATGTTAGTTTAGCTTGAGTGACTCACAGTTTTGGTGTAGGTTGACAGTGTTTTCTACCTTCTGCCTATTATTGGTGTCTAAAGTAGATATTGATCTAAAGATTTATTGCTACGTGCCTGTGGACTTGGTGTAATGGCTTTGATGAGTTGTTTCATGTGCTCAAGGTAGGTGATCAATTACTTTTGTATATAAAAGTTATCTCCCAAAAAAAGAAAAAAAATAAAAAATTTAAAACTAATTTATCAAGAAAAAAAAGAAGAATAGTCTAACATTTTATTAGGATTATTGTCTCATGTTTGTATTTTAAATGGTCTACACTGAAGCACTCAGTTCACTAAACTTGGCCCAAAACTACAAAACAATAATGGGTATGCCTCCTTGGAAGGCCCATTTAATGATTGCAATCGCAATGCCTATTGTTTATTACTTTATTGACGGGGAAGGGATCTTGAAATTTGACCTTTAGGCTAGCGTGAGCGTTTGGCATACTTCTAATTCCAGGAAAAGGGCTAAGTAACCCTTGAGCTATATTAACATCTTTCACGATCCTCCACACAAGGTGAAGATGTGTCTATAGAAAGAATTGTGGGTAGAATGCATTGTTGAATCTAGAGGAAACTCTACCTTATACTAATAAGTTTCACAGCGTGAGTTTGGACTAAGAAATACTAATAGATCGAATTATTTGCAAGCGTTTCGTTCAAAGGTTGATTTGAATTCGATAAAACTCAAACCCAATGATTCAAGTTGTCACACAGACCAACTGCCATGTCCATACATAATATTGAGAGCTTCTCAAGCTTATCAACTATTCATAAATTTATAATTTTTGTAATATATTTTTATTTATATATAGTTATGAAACTATTGAAATTATAGAATGTTTGTTTTCGGACAAATTACAATCTTTACCACTCTATCAAGCTTGATTGTCCTAGAGTTTGGGCTTGAGCTAGCTTATTAGGTCTCAGGTACTCTTATAGTTGCCAGTAAACAGCATCTACCATTTTGCACTGGATTGTTACACGATCACCCAAGGTGAAAGACCATTATGTACTCATTCATCTAAGGCTGGACATTGAGCTACTCTTCAAGCAGGCCAGCACGTTCTTGTTCATAGCTTACTTCAGTTTTGAGTCGGTTAAAGTCGAGATCGAGAACTTCCAGTTTGATCTCTAGATCTTAAAATGTTTAACTAAACACATTACATCTCTGTATCCGAGAATGGACATGCAGAAATGAAACAGATATAATAAAGGGGCATCCAAGATTGAGGACAGCTTAACAGATTGGCCTGGCAGCAGCTGAAAGTACAAAACACTCAAGACATACGCAGGCACCTTGAGGCTTGCTATTTATGAAAATCAGCATAGACATTTGGCATACAAGGAATAAAATTTTGAAGTGATTTAGCCCCAAGTATAAAATAAGGAAACAGAGAATAGTACGAAATATAAAGGGCCCAGCAGTTTAGACAGTCATGCAAATAATGTAGAATTAATTCAGGTATGCACTTGCCAGGATGATAAGGCCAAAAAGTTGCACAATTGTATCTCTCACTATGGAAAGCAATTCAGGCATTGTACATGACATACAAGCCCCTCTTGAGTAATTGAAACTCAAAAACTAGCAACTGCATCCGCAGCTGCAACAATATAAGATGTAGAAAGCGATGAACGGTTTAATAAAAAAAGGTTCAGGGTGACACCTGTAAAGGTGTCAAATTATTGAATCAGAAAGCCTGGTTAAGGTCCCAGACATGGGAGATTTTTTCACTGCCTAATCTTCAAAATCTTGAGGACAAAAAACCAACTCTTAAGCACCGCCAGATCCATACTTCTTTCCAAAGACAAGCACTTGCAGTTTGTCATAGCCAGCAAGCACACCAGCACCAGCAACAGCACGTAAGATGTTTGCACCAGCTCCCTTGAAGAGAGACCTTGCACCCTCATTCTTCACGATCTGAGTAAATGCATCTAGGGAGCTTTTGTACTTCACTGCCTCACCAGATGTCATCATCATTCTTCTTCGGACAGTATCAATTGGATAAGACGCAAGGCCAGCACCATTTGTAATCACCCAACCAAGGGCAAAGCTAGCAAAGAAACTATCCTGAAAACCAGAAACAGCAAAAGAGAAGGTACAATGAAGCCAGATACAAAAATTATGGGCTTGTAGTAGTAAAGGAATTCTAGAGCACTATAACACAAAAATAATAATAAAAAAAAAATTCATGAAAATGAGAATCACAATCAGTCAATCAATACTTCATGACAAATGATGATGACAAGCGCTGGTCTCATCGATTATTTACCTGCAACTTGCCAGTGAGGACCACTGGCTTCACAGAATCATACAGTCCAAAATAGAGACCACGATAAACAATGATTCCAACACAAGAAAGATTGAATCCCCGATAAAGTCCAGCAATGCCATCAGAAGCAAGGGTCTTACGGTAGACATCAATCAAGCCGTTGAACTGCCTCTCTCCTCCCTTCTTTGCAGCCTTGGCATCATTTGCCAATCGAGTTCGGGCATAGTCCAGGGAAAAGACAAAGACGAGGGAAGAAGCACCAGCTGCACCACCTGATGCCACGTTTCCAGCAAACCATTTCCAGTAACCATCTCTGTCTTTCTTATAGTTAAACAAACTCTTGAAGTAATCTTTGAATGCAAAATTCAAAGCCTGCGCAGAATCCATAAAATATTCAGGCAAATTGAGAAGAGAAGTAGTGCATAATTAAGGATTAACAACACGGGAGTTGACCAACCTGAGTAGGGAAGTAACGAATAACATTAGCAGTGTTGCCTCTCCAGAGAGAAACAATACCTTCATCCCGGATTGTTCCGGATTGTTCGTGTGAAACATTCACCAATCCCCTTGTATGGTTCTGAAAGCCGACCAGCCTTCATCATTTCATCCTGATTTTGAATTAATAGCTTCACACGCTCAATTGGAGCAGCAGCTGTTTTTGATACAGCAGCAGAGACCCCTCCCATGAGAAAATCAATCGCAAAGCCGGCAAATCCCTTTTCTGAGGGGGCTTGGACAGAAACTGGAGATGCATATGATGCTATCATAGACAGGTTTTGTGTTGCTTGACATGACTGTAGCATCTGATATTTGAATGCAGGATTTGCAAAGTTTCCATAAGCAAATTTTCTTTGATGCAGATAAGGCTTCTGGAAACCACCCTCACAGGCTTGAAGATCTTTAACAGTGGTCGGTGCATGGAGCTTGGCAGCCATCTTCTGAGCGACAGTGGGATATTGTGTCTGATCAATCATCATTTTTTCTGCTACGAAAAAAAAAACAACTATCACCGCGTGTAAGCTAGGCTATATGGGGAAAATAAGGAATAGAATATACTACTAGCAGCATGAGTGAAATGATAGATAAGTATATACATACATGATCCAAGAAAAGAAATAATGTGACACAAACTGACTGACAACATGATAGGGAACTAACCCAGATTTACATATAGAACTTTAATGTCAACTTGAGGGCACACATTGACAGATTATCAAAATGATTGACAAAACCTTAATCTGTAAGATTGACAAAATGATTATGTAAAGGCAGATTAAAAGCAAGGCACAACCATGGCAATGAAGATCAAGAGTCCAATTTCCAACCAGAAAAAGCAGAGAACTTTAAAGAAGACATGCTGATAACCATATAAATATGAGACTAACATAGACAAAAAGACTGAGTTAAGATGTTATTGCAATTGCCACTATTGCACTATCCTCAACTGCCACCAAGGTTGCAAAATAGCAATCAGATATCTAGCAGGGCAGCTCTTACAGATCTTAGAGAAAACTAAGAACAAAAATCATCATCCTAATCAAAATCCATCACCGTATCTAGACAAAAGCAATATTTATTATCAACTCTCACAAGCACCCACTGCTAAACAGCAGCATCATCGTAAAATCAAAACTGTACTTGGAAGCCACTAACACATATATTCACTTTCAAAACGAAACATTTCTGTTCTTCACTTCCTAGAACAACAAAAAAAAACCATTTGTAAATCAAAATGTTTAGCAGAGGCAAGCTGACTCCACTGACAATAAAAAAACATGACATCTCTCAAGCAAATGAATCAATTCTCCGACACTCAAATTCATATTGAAACAAAATCCAAACACAGCCTCATCTCAAAACTCTGTCACAACTTATACGCAAACATGTTTGCTAGTAAATCAACCATCCCAAAAAGACTAAATCGCTGCAAAAACTGCAAACTGACATCAAGAGACTCATACCCTTCGGAATCTACTAGTCAAACTCCAAACGCTTCATATATAAATTCCATAATAATATGCAACAAAAAAAACAGAGCAGTCCCAAGAAATTGGAACCCTTTAAGCAACACGAAAAAAGAGTCCCAAAAAAGATTAACAGATCTAAACTTAAAACCCGCAAATGAAACAACCCAGAACACCAAATCTTCTAAATCAAAAACCCAGAAAAAAATTAAAAATTCTACAGACAGACATCAAGGTAACTGAATATCAGGGACAATTTCATGAAGAAATGAGAACATCCATGAAGAAATATAGGCATTTAATCTATTTCAAATCAATAAAATGAAGAAAAGAACGGTAGATCCATGAATTCATCCGCACCTAGTAGAGTGGGATTCGTTTGTTTAATGCAATAATGCAAGTGTGTCCCAAAAAAGATAAACAGATCTAAACATAAAATCCGCGAATGAAACAACCCAGAACACCAAATCTTCTAAATCAAAAACCCAGAAAAAAATTAAAAATTCTACAGACAGACATCAAGGTAACTGAATATCAGGGACAATTTCATGAAGAAATGAGAACATCCATGAAGAAATATAGGCATTTAATCTATTCCAAATCAATAAAATGAAGAAAAGAACGGTAGATCCATGAATTTATCCGCACCTAGTAGAGTGGGATTCGTTTGTATAATGCAATAATGCAAGTGTTTGATCGATTGATCTACCTGATCGCAGAAATAAGCTGAGATGTTGAGTTTGTGAGAGTCTCTAACAAGCGGGCCGGGCTGGGCTGCGCTCCTTTACCTTTGCGTTTTCCTGGCTGGTTCTGAGGTGAAGGAGCCGAAGAGGGGAGGTCAAAGGCGGAGCGAGAAGCGAGGAATCAGGGTTTTGGTTTTTATATAGGTGTCATTTTCCACGCCTACAATTTTTACGTAATTTTCCCTATTTCTTTTTTCTCTTGTTATGGTTAAAAAAAAAATGGATGGTTGACAAATTCAAGTAATTGTTACTAGCCACAACACCTTTAGGAATCAAACATTTTCACCCTTTGTGCTTGACTTAATTTTGGCATGTTAATTTATCATTTTTCTTTTGCTTTTGGAAAAATCTTAGACATTAACTATCATCAATTTGCTTGGGGCTAAAGTAAAAAAATAGTTGTACAAAAATATTTTCTTTCATATTAAAAATTAGAAGAAATGGTATCTTGAAAACATTAATGGCTTATTTTGTCGATTATCAGAGAAAGAAAAAAATCCATTTAAAAATAGGAAGAAGATTTTATGTTGAAAATTTTTATTTCTGAGCGTCCAATATAACTTTTTTTGGTAAGAGACTCTGATATTTATATATAACTTATTGGTTTAGTAGCTTAAAAAGTCTGCATATCAAATGTGAAAGGTTGGAAAGGAGATTATCTTCAAGCATTCTTTCATTAGAATTGCTAGAATTGTTGGTGCTATTATTTACATTATTTGGCATATTGGAGGAAAGTTTAAAGGACAAAGACAAATTTAGATCTTCTCCTGAGATGTCATATGACCTAAATAGTGATTTTATAGTCACGTGATTAGTTTTGTATATAGTTCACATAGGTTATATATAAATAAAGACTTTTTGATGAATGATCACTTTCTACTCTTTGTTGAATGATCACTTTCTACTCTTTGTTTACATTACTAAGGTCATCAATAAAAAAAACTCACTCGAGAATTGCATAAAATCAAGTTTGAATAGTCTCATCAAACACTAAAAAATGGAGCAAAATTGGAGAGAGACAATGGTAGAGAAATGTCAAGGCCTCAACTAGAATATGAATTTAAGTGAATTATTGTGCAAAAGGGTCACATTTTAAGCATTACAATTTTATCTTTATTTTTTTTGAGGGATCCAAATGCCACATTCAAATCCTCCACTTGGTGATTAAACAAATAGCACAAAAGTTCAAGTGTGTTGATCTAAATTCGAGGAAATTGCGGGGTTGTGGACTTTGAACTTTGACGTTGCCAAAGGCGACCATTCATGGCTGGCATTGGGCGGGCCAATCTTCCTTCCAGAAATTGTGGCCAGCAGCCGAGGAGACCAAATACGCCACTTTCCACGAGGCAACGCAGGATACAAGTGCATTCCGCGGAAAAATCTCTAGGGGAATATCGAATATTAGGGCATTTAGTCCTATTTAAATGTTAGGACACAAATTGATTGGATATTAGTGCAGTCTACAAATTAGTCCCAATATTTTGAAAGTTATTCCAAAAGAACCCAATGCAAGATTAGTAAACAAGAACTAAATATTTTTGTCATGCTGAATTAGAGGACTATTTGGGCAATTTGCCCCTTTCTATTCGAAAACTTATAAATTTGGTTGCTTACTGTCAACCAAAAAGTAAAACTATTGTTGCTTTATTTTCTTTTAAAGTATGACGAGAAATCTTTTTTTATTGGGATGAATTACGATCCCATAATAGAAGGAAAGACACATAGGAATTAGGAACTTCTTGATGCGGGAGGTCGCATCCCTAAAATTTGTTCATAAGCTCAAATTAGGTTTGATTTATTTATTTTTTCAATTGGCTAAAGTTTCTTCAATGTGCTTTTTATTGAATTTTGTTTTTACCATATTTTTTCCCGTCTATATGACGCAATGATAAGACGACTAAAGTGCATTTTGGCTTAGTTCAACAGCTTATTTCAGTTCCACAAAAAGATTGTTTTAAAGAAATGTCCAAACAAAAAATTTAAAACGCAAAAGTTCATTGACGAGTGCCTATTTTAGAGAAGTAAGTAGTGAAGGTGTACACCATGTATTTAGCAATTGATGAATTATAAATTGTATCATGCTTTACATTGTGAAATATATATACACACACACTAAAGCAGCCTATATATATACACATATATGAAACACACACACACTATATATATGTATATATATGAATGACACACACACACACACTATATGTATATGTGTATATATATGAATGACACACACACACACACACTAGAGCAGCCTACATCTCTGATTTTATTTTATTTCCAAAAATGACGATTTTGTATTTCAAATCTGAATAACATCTTCACTGCATTCATTACAAAAATTTTGAGAAAAAAGACATGATGCTTCAGTACTCCTGACATGGTAACTAATTATTTCATTAATAATAACTTGCCATTTAAACATGGGAAAAAGAAATGCTGGCTCAAGGCACAATTATTTGTTGTCTTTTCCCACATACCAAATTCTCACTTCTTCTCTTGTATATAATTCTCTGTTCTATATAAACGTGGTAACTTCTAATTCACCAGAGCATATCATGACCAATATGAGTCATTACAACAGCGAAAAGCCTTTTCAGCTTGCTTGTTGCACTATTTTGCTTTGTCCTCGCAGCATCATTTTCATTTTGGGATGTTTTTACGGGTAAATATCATCTTCATCTAGTCAATGGCCTTCCTGATAATTCCAACCCTTTAGTTCTTCGTTGTCAATCTGGAGATGATGATTTAGGGTATCACACCCTCTATATGAATAACGAGTTTCAGTGGACGTTTCATGAGAATTTCATTTGATCGACACTATTTTTCTGTCACTTTTATTGGAGAATGAAGGACACAAGATTTGATGTTTTCAATAAAACTGTAAGGGAATAATGTGATGGTGGTGATAGTATATGCTATTTGCTGGATAAAGAAGATGGTTGGTTTCTATTTTGCTGCCAATAGGCTAACCCTTCACCATATGATTTGAGATATGCAAACAGCTGGTAATCTGTTTTAAACTCGGACCGGACCAGCCGATCAGACCAGTCGAATCGAAAGCCAGCCAATTATCCGGTCCGTGTTAATCCTAAAAATGGAAAATTAAAAATTCGGTCAAACCAGGTCAAAAATCGAATTTGACCGGGTTTGACCGGAAAAATGAGAACCGGGTCTCTTTTTTTTTTTTTTTTGAAAGGTCAAAATATTTTTAATATTATGTTTTGACCCCTAAGTTGTTAAAAATTATTAATATACTCAAATATTTCATACTTTATAAATATTGTCTTAAAGTTTGGTGTTATTTTTCAATTAAGTCCATAATTTTAATTCTAAACTTGTTAATGCTCATTAAATAATATAAATTGCTACTTGATTGTTCTAATTTATTTGTATTTTCTTGTTAAATATATTTGAAACATCAAATATATATGAATATATCTTTATTACTATTAACATGTTATTAGGTATTTTATATATAATATTTTAATTTTTAAATAATTTTTATTTATTATGCCATCCGGTTCAACCCCGATCGAACCCAGTTGAATCCATTGACCCCTGAGCTCGACCGAGTCGATACCCCGTCCGATTCTGAAAACATAGCTGGTAATAAGTGAAAACTGGTTTAGTTGTAATGATGCCCGGATGTAGAGATGGATAACGAGTAATTAATGCTTTTGCACCTCTTTTCAATTATGTTTGATATTGTTCAATTCCAAATATGATGATAAATGTTCTCAAGCCACTGGTTGTCATTGATGATGTAGTTTAGGTACTTCAAGTGAATGCAAAGGAAGACATTTTTTTTGGATAGGAATTATTTGTCGACAAAAAATTATTTTCTTACATCACATTATATTTTTTAACATACTTTTTTATCTTTCCAATCTTTTATTTATCTTACATACATTATATCGTAAAACGTGTTCTAATTATTGTTTCAAATAATCTCTAGATCTTCTTGATACTCGCTTCTACGAGTGGCTTAACAGCTCATACAAGCAAATCCGAGCAGACTAAGGTCCTGCGCTGCTTAGTTTAGTACATATCAATAGCAAACGAAACAAGGGCTAGAAATCACATTGTCTAATTTCTTATTTACAATAGGGCCACAACATAGTGGGTAATAGGGTAGATGTCTCTTTACACTACAGAAGGGGAAAAAAAACTAACAGAAAGATTTTTTTTAAAAAAAAAAAAGAGGAAAAAAAGAGCATTCAATAGCCATAACACATGAACTTGAATGTAATTGTTTCCATTTAATTGCCACCTTATAAAATTGAGAATGTGAAACTTTTAACTCTTGACCTAAATCTTTTGATTTTCCCCCACTTCATCAGGGTTCAATATTAGTTAATTCTATTGTTATTGGAGTCACTTCTTATTCAACAAATATGCTTTAAGAAAGGTGAAATAGAACTACCTAATAAATGAAAGAGCAAACAGATGTAGCAAAGTTTGCACTTCTCAATTGGCACCTAAAGTTTTAGCATATAAAAATTGAGTATATCTTATACACACTAACATTGTATACACTATCACGGTTGGATACATGCCATTTATACAAAATTTATGTTTCAAATTCAAATTTGGATTATGTATCATACATCTAATAGTGAAAGTGTATACACTGTCCGTGTATAGAATATTAATCCATATAAATTATGTTTAAATTTTTTTAGCAAGATTAAATCATTTTGCAATTTAAACAATCTACGGACGGTTTTAGGTTTAAGATACGGAAAGAAAAGATAAGTCTGTGGTTATGAAATATAATTCCCAAATGGAAAGTAGGGGTTGTTGTCTTGACGTTTAATTGAGGATCTAAGTCTTATCATTTCTATCATTTTGGTAACAATTGCATATTTAAGTTACAAATGCCTTTCCGAAAGTATGGGAATATTTATTACTTTTCCTTTTTAGTCTTAGAATTTTTCCAATTTTAAGTAGTCTGTTTATATTTTGGATTTAAATTGTTATTACGCAAACATGTGTTTTTAAAAATAAGTGTTTTTACGCAAAAAAAAAAAAAAACTTTGAGAGATCTATTGTCTATAAAATAATCTTAAATTTTAAGAAGAAAAGAATGGTTAGTATATCGCTCGAGGATTTGTCTAGGAATCAAATTATTTAAATGGTGCAATCTTTACTGCTGTGATATTGACCAAGATTCTGGCAAATGAAGAGAGCTCCTAGGATTTAGCCATGGAGTCGAAATTTTAGCTGGCATTAGTATTAATGGTATTCTTCTTTGTCCACTGAATTGGCTTGTTTATTAGTCCTTTATTGCTATATGTACACAGTTGTACGGGATTTGTTAAAACTAAGGTGTTGTTTGCTCAAAGAAAAAAAAAAGAAGAAAATGATACAAAGAAACTTATTAAAACAATAGATGTTCTTAAAGATTAATCTTACTTTTTATTTGGATTAGTAACAGATTTCAGTTTAGGTGAAGAACTTCTGAATTTGGAGTTTGTCTCATAAGTGCTTAAAGCCAGGTCTTTTTCCCAAAAAATGAGGTCAAGTAAAACAAAAAAATCTCAACAGGATCGATGAATGTGAGTGTATATTCAAATAGTAAATATGTGCATATAGAGGCGCCTCTAAGACGATTATCGAAGAACTCTTGCTCTCTAGCCACAACAAATTATGTAGTTTCTGCTAAGAAAAAAAAAGAAAAAAAAATGCACTTTTCATCCCTCATTTTTGGGTTGTGGATCAATTCCGTTCCTAAAGTATTAGCCAAACTAACATTACATCTTCGTAGTTTCATAATTTCGATCAATTGAGGACATTGAAGAATTATCAACTAATTTGGATGGAATATCATCAAATGATCAGCATGCCCGTTAGTAATTACATTATTAGGGCTTAATTCATGTTTAAGTTATGAAAACAATACCATATCTTGGAGTTGACCTATTGTTGAACTCTTTTCTCTCAGTAAGAGTTTTCTTCAATTGGTTGTGATAAAGTCATTTCTTTTCCACCGCTTTTTAGAGCTGAAAGGAGAACGTGAATTAAGAAGCGATTTTTGTCAATCGAACATTTTTTACTAACAGAACATGCTAGTTAAGTGATGACATTCTATTATTTCTCTCTATTTCTTTTCCTCTTTTGAAAGGCCTTCCCTTAAAGAGGGAGACCATCCCGTGAACCTTGTTTCGTTTTGTTTTGGTTTTTCTAATAAAGTCTTTTCTCGATTTTCTTAGTGAGAGATTTTGGTTCTCCTAGGAATTCCTAGTGAGAATTTTCTATTCTCCTAAGAATTCCTATGGAGATTTTTATTATTTTTCTTTTTTATTGTTAGATCTAAATTTATTTCAGATTTGGTTGTTAGATTTGAAAATTTTTTAGATCTTGAATCTATTTTGATAGATTTCATTATCACTTTGGAGTTTTAAACCATTAGTTAGAAGATCTAACGATTGCAACATGCACAGAAGGGAGCTGCAGTGATCTATCTATTAGAAGACAATTTTAAAATTTCATGTATTTTTTAGATCGTTTCATAGTTTTTCGAATTTATTTATTTGTTAAATTGCAGATCTATAATTTTTAGTATATATTTAACCTCCCATTAGGCAATAATGTAGATCAAATTGTGTTAGATGATTTCCAGCAATTTGTTAATGAAATTTTTATTTATCCAAAGAAAAGTGATGACATTCTATCTAGAACTGTACATGAATCGAGTCGCTTACAAGCAACTTAAGTCAAAGCTCGAGTCGCTCGCAAGTAGCTCGAATCAAAGTCAAATTCAAACTCGAGCTCAAACTCGAGTTCAAACATATTCATCTCAGTAGCGTGAGTCAATTCGATTATATATATATATTTTTATTTTAACAGTGAAATTACATATATATCCATAATATTTTATTATTTGCTAAGAAAAATTATCATTTTATTCATTTTTAAAAAATAAAAATAATTATTTTTATATTTTATGTTTGAGCTCGAACATTGATTCGACTAGAATTTGAGTCGAACTCGAACTCAAATTTTACATTGAAAGTTCCTCGAGATCGAGTTTGATAAAATTAAGTCGAGATTAGGTTCGATTAGCCCAAACTCTACTTGACTCGACTCGTTTGCAACTCTAATTCCATCTAAATTGATAAGCAATCCATCAATTATCTTAATTAGTTAAAATTATGACAATATGATGACAAAATGCGTTTTGACATCATATTTAGGAATGAAATTAGTCCACACCCCAAACATTGGGGATAAAAAATACATTTCCCAAAAAGAAAAAAAAAATGAAGAGTCTGGGCATCCGTTGAGCTATCTTTTAGGGGTCATATTTTTTAAAGCAAATAAAAACAAAAATGGTAGGTAAGATTCAATAAGTATATGAATGCAAGGGAAATTAATAATTATTAGTAGTGTGTAAACATGGTAAGTTAGGTGAACTTTAGATATGTTAATGAGTTAATAGACATCTGTTAGAAAAATCCAAAAATAGAATAGTGAGTGACTCGTTCTGTTTATTTTAAAAGAAATCTTTTACATTTATATTAGAGCGCTTTCAAAATCTCATCAAGATTTGTCATAAATATATTTCTTAATTTGCCCAAATGACACAACATCTATTCAGAGCATGCACTTCTTAAGTATCTTGAAATTTCGTGCAATTATATCATAACATAATGAAGATGAACCAAATTATGACGAAAAGCCTTCTTCCCTTGCTTATTTTAGCATTGTTTTTGGCTGCCCCACATTTTCAGGCGCTATATCATTTTTTCCCAGACTTCATGTTAGCATTGAGAACGCTCTTCCAGATAATACCAATCCATTAACTGTTCATTGCAATTTAAACAGGATGACCTGGATATCGTACATTGGCAGTAAATGAGATGAAAATGGGCGTTTCATGAAAACTTTTGGGGGACTACGTTATTCTATTGCCATTTTTGGTGGTGTGGGAAAGATAAATCTGTTGCTGTTTTCGACCGAAAACTATACCGACGTTATTGTGGCAAATTTGTCCTTGGTGGTGAAAGAAGATGGTTTCTACCAGGGGCGGAGCAAAAAAAATTTTAGTGGGGCAAAAACAACACTAAAATTTTTTACCTACTTTTTTATAGTTTTTTAGCAAAAAAAAAAAAAATTCACCAACAAGTACAAATGATGCATATATTCCATGAAAAACATAAAAAGACAAATTCAAAATTATTATATAATAATAATTTTATTTCAAAAATAAACTAAACTATTTATAATTGCTCATTGCAAGTTTTTATATTTTGATAACTAATTTGTTGTGGAAGTAAGAATAGCTCTCGTTTTGGAGGGAAAAGGGACCAGTGGAGGGAAGGGAAATTGGGAAGTGGAGACAAGGAAGTGAATGAATGATTGAATGAATTGATCAAGAAAAAAGTAGTTATTGTTTAGTTGTGGAAGTAGTGGCTCTCGGATGTGGGGGAAAATGGGGGCCAGAGGAGGGAAGGAAATTGGGAAGTGGGGCCCAGAGAAAGTGAATGATATGATTGGTACTTGCTAATTGAAATAAAAAGTTTTTTTTTAACTTATTTCAAATGGAATTTGTGCCCCGCGTATTTTTTAGAATTTTAGTTTATGAACTAACTTAAAAAATCACGTAATTCTCTCACATCTTTTTTAAGAAAATTTGGGGGCACATTTAAAATTATATTAAAATTGTAGAAGTATTCTAGGAATTTAAGAGGTAGTGGGGGCCCGTGCCCCCACCTTAAATCCGTCCTTGGTTTCTACCTTAGTTATATTGAAGGTTCATTTGAATTGGATTCTTGGTGACAAATAGGGATTAAAACAATTTTGTTGTAAAGACAACCATTATTTGACGATACTGAAGAAAAACAATATATTTGAAGATATTTCATCTGTTTTTGTTGTTCGTTTATTTCTTTTATTTTCCTTTTTGATGTTAGTGCTTAAATTTTGTCTTGTTTATTCTTGCTCATACACACAAAAGAAAAAAAAATTGAAATCTATTAAATTTGGTAAAATCTGATTTCAAAATAACAGAGAATTGGCAAAACAAAAAGAATGTTAAAGTTTTGGCAAGAGTACGAAAAGACCTTGTCTGTGACGGTAACAGAGACAAGGAGTACACTCAGTAGTTTGATACTTTTGATTCCAATTTTAGCGAATTGATGAATTTTGCATGATTTGGTGGCAGGCTATAGTTGGCGCAGGCGATGATTGTCGTTGGTTGTGGTTGGCGAATGGTGTGTTTTTTTTTTTATCGCAATGGTAATATTTATATAATCATCAGGATTTAGTATAGAAAATGTATATAGTTTTTTTTTTTGTCGATACGATAGACCTATAATTATTTATGCTACGGAGAGGGGAGACCTGAAAGGTCGATGAGTAATCGGAGGAAACTGAACGACCTATTGACCCAAACAATGCACTACGTACGGCTGGAAGCCATTGAAGTGGCTTGCCACTTTTTGTGACCAATGGTGGGAGGCAGGTATGATCCCCTGACCTCCCACCCCACCAACTTTGGTGGTGGCCACTGAGCTCTTAGCTCAGTGGTTTAGCATAGGAAATGTATATAAACTTGAGAATCATTCTTCTATCTATTTTCCAGCCAGCTGCTGATTGGATGCTTGACTTTCCTTTTACAGGTTATTACTCCTTGGATGAGGAGCCATCACTCTGATTGCCAGAAGAAGAAGGACCTTCTCTGATGACTCAACCTTCAAGAAGGGAATTGGAATCAATGATAATATTTTTATAATTATTCTAGTCCACTTAGGGGGAGAGGAGAATCGACGGGAACCCCTGTTTCCCATCGGAGGAAGTCACTTGAAAGTGACAGATACAATTAAGTGACAAGGTGGGAGGCAAGAGGTGAACCCTTGGCCTCCCATCCCCACGAAGGGTTGAAACTCTTGGTGGTGACCAACAGCCTCTTGGGCATGGGCTGTTGGCGGTGAATGGTGTGTGACTGGTGGCAATTGTGGTGGTTTGTGATTGGCAGCAGGTGAATCTCTATATATGGGAAAAAACTTATTCAGAGATAAAAATTTTAAATTATCAATAAAAAAAGAAAGAAACTGAAGGAGGTGTAATCTAAAAATTACAATGAATGTGTTTAGAAAGGAGATCATTTGGGATTATTTTTTGAAAAAAAATATTATAACACTTTGTTTGATGTGATGTGTGTGAGGTAAAAAGGTGATTAGAAAATATACTTATAATATAATCAAATAAATTTGTGAATTAATAAGCTATCCAAATAGAAATATCAGTGATGCAACTGTTTGTCTTTTTCAAGTATATACATATAATGCAAAGCATTTCAGATAAAAAAGACTTGTATTTCCAAAAAAAAGAAACGAGTAAAAGGAAAAGGGTAAAA
Source organism: Coffea humblotiana (assembly GCA_023065735.1). NCBI lineage: Eukaryota > Viridiplantae > Streptophyta > Magnoliopsida > Gentianales > Rubiaceae > Coffea > Coffea humblotiana. The sequence goes on along the minus strand of CM041209.1, from coordinate 23,988,408 downwards.
TACAAAAGCATTCTCTTGGTTAAACAAATTTACACTTTACCTCCTTATGGTGTAAAAAGCCTACACTTTAATTTAGTACTTTGTAGTTAGTCTATTGACCACCGTATGATAAGACTCTATGACCCTATTTGGTAAGTGAGTTTTTTTTGTGTTTGTTTAAAACTTTACTGTAACTTACTGTAGAAATTTATTAAAAATTTTTTGAAGTGTATAAATTTTTGAATATTTTTGAAGTGTATAGTTTAAAAACTTTAAAAGTTTTTTAAGATTACTGTAGCTAAAGTTTTTTAAAAAACTTGTAGCAGATAAATTTGGCAAAAACTCAAGTGCCAAACAGGGCCATCTGTGTATGTTGGTGACAGGTGAAGTGGGATGAAAGATTTGATTTTCCTTACTTTACAATGATATAAAATAACTTAGGCCTGAGATACAAAGAATGCCACAATGTATCTAGACAGTGTAAACCTAGATATAGAGTTGAAAGATAAATCAAATTATTCGATATTCGAATCACCTTCGGCTTGATAAAATGCATTTGGCCTTGGGTTCACCAACTAATCAAGCTAAACTCGAACATCATTTTATGCTAGATAACTTTCAAATTCGATAAAAATCTCATTCAAACTCGACTCAACAAAAAAACAAGTCAAGTTTGAACATAATTTCAAACTTGTTAAAATAAGGGTAAAGTACCAAAAAACTCCTTGTGGTTTGCTAAATGTTCAATTTAATTTCGTTATGATTTGAAAACCTATACTATAACTTCCTGTGATTTTAACTCAATTGAAAATTGGACAGAAATCATCCAATCTAACGGTTATACGTGGAAATGTCAAAATTGACCTTATATAAATGAACTCCCTATGGTTTGTTGAATATTCAATTTAACTCCCTTTGGTTTGAAAAATTACACTATGACTCCCTACGGTTTTCAACTAAATTGAAAATTAAATGGAAAGCATATCATGTATAGTATGAGCCATATTGACATTTCACACACAACCGTTAGATTTAATGCTTTCTGTTCAATTTTTAATTCAGTCAAATCATAGGGAGTTATAGTGTTGAATTTCAAATCAGAGGGAGTTCAATTAGAATATTTGTCAAACCACAGGGACCTTTTTTTTTTTTTTGTATTTTACCCTTAAAATAATTAAACAAATTTGAACACTGGAGTGCTCGACTTGACTAGACTCGTTTACACCCTTACCTAGATAATGTGTATCAAGACACAATAGTACAATGTACCTATACATAACAAGACAAAATATACATTAACACTCCCCCCTCCTCCACCTTCAAATTGAAGTGGTAAAGTAGAAATGAGTTTTGAATTTGGGCACCGGAGCATGAAAACGTTCTCATGAGCAAGTCTTTGTGAAAATCAGCAATTTGATCAGCAGATGAAACGGAGACCAGAGAGAGGCCAAAAAAAAAATCAATCTCAATATGTTTTGCCCATTCATTTTTTTTTATTGATACAATAGACTATTCTATACTAGAGGGAGGGGAGGACCTGAAGAGCCCCAAGGATAATTCGGAGAGGACTAAATTACTACGGACCAAATAAGTGCACTACACATTTGCTTAAATTTTTTTAAACAGAGCCACATAATGCTTTGGTGGTGGCCACTAGCCCAAAGGTTGGTGGTTATATTTTGCCCATTCGTGAAAAGTATCATTGTGTATGATTTGGTTAGCACTTCTGGTTGTCAAAATAAATAGCTGTACTCGTGGAAAAGGATCTCTGGCCCAATCAGCATTAGAAAAGGCTCTCAGTAAGTGTAAGTAAGAAAACTATGACCAAATAATTTTATTTAATGATTTCTATTTGCTCTATCTTTACATTTTATGGGAAAAAAAGACAAACGGGAGGGAATAGCCATACGTTTTCTGGGCCATTTTATTAACTATCGTCATAGTTAGAACTTTATGATATCAATAAAATGCTTAAATTTCACTTGGAGTACATTTTTTCTTTTAAATTTCTTGGTATATATTTCTTATGAAGCTAAAATTAAAATGCCAGGCATTTTTTTATTTTGCTAAAATTGTACTAGTTGACAATTTATATTAGAACTACAATTGTTATTAAGTGATAAGCATAAACTATATCAAACTTACTACATATTACAAATAACTTATCTGCCAACACAAGCTGGTTTTCAATTGGTAAGGACGAGCTACTTCTTCACAAAATGATGTGTTTCAAATCCCGCTATTGATATGAGAGCTGTGTTGGTGAAGATTTGTAAGAACCTCTATAAATAATCTATGATTTCAGAGGTATGCTTTGGTCTGTAGTCATAACCGGAGCCAAACCCATCAAAACTTTTATTTTACCAAAAAAAAAAAAAAAATTGTGCAAAGTTTCTTATATGTTAAATTCCCCCCCTCCCCTCCCCCTTTTCAAATCGTGGCTCCGACACTGTACAAAACATGTAATGATGCCATAGAATATAATTTGGCCTTTTCAAGTAATAACATGAAAAGATAAAATACTGGTACTACTTAAAAAACACTATATTGTCTAGTCGCATAGACAAGTTCCTAGAAAAGAGTTCAGAATAGTTTTCTTAATATATGGGACTGAAGACTCATGTAACGACCAAAATTAATATGTCTGAACAATCTTTACTTAGTTATGCTGTTTAGATGATTGTACGTGTTTAGTACGTACATGTTTTGTAATGAGTAGCTCTAAATACGTTGTTTCTATGAAGTTAATTCAGGAGTTTTGGATGTATTCTGTTTGTACAAATTTCTTGGCGTATTCCATATTTAATGAAAGTTGAGGTTACAAAAAAAAAAAAAAAAAAAAAATCACATGTATGATAAGATTGTGAAACTGGTTTTTGTCTAGAACTTTTCATAATCAATTCTTTCTTTTTTATATTTGTAAAAATTATAAAAGCTAATAAAAATAAAACAAAACAAAATTAGAAGGAGCGAATCAAGATTCACAATTTTTACAGTTTTTATTTATAAGAAAAGCGAAAGTTTCCTCAAGACAATATGAGCTTCCAAGCAATGATCAAGCCGCGCAGAGTCCGTGCATTATAACCATCAAATTCAAAATAATTACAAGCACCAACTAAAATACCATATGTCGAATTTCTGCCATTAATCTCAATCAATTCCTTCGTTTTCCAGCGTCCAATTTGTTTGTCAGATCATCTGCATCCTATAAGACAAGAAGTACATGATTTAGTCTTCAGCTAATAGATATAGAAATGGATTGAAAAGGGCCATAAACAAACTTAATCTTTTTAGACAAGTTTGAATTGCAGAAGTAATGGAGGAACAGCTCTCCTAGAAAGATAGAAGAGAGTTCAAACAGGTAAAGAAAATTAAAAAAAAAGGAAATTTCTTTAGAAAGATGGATTTCTTAGCAAAGAAATTCAGTATTTCCATTTCTAATAAGAATAGTTTTCTTTTAATTTTTCTTCACCCTGTTCAGCAACGTAGTATTGCCTGTAGTGGTTTTTTTTTTCTGCTTCTTGAAATCTTTCTTATTAAATATATTCTAATTTCTTGCTAAAATATTTCGATTATTTCCTCAGGAGTTTTTGGAATAAAAGGGTTATTAATATTAATTATAAATTTCTCTAATATATTTGTTTTTATTCTTCTTTAGTTTTCGAAAAAAGGGTCAAAATAGAGTGTGGCAAACAAAACACCAAACTTTTTAAAATTTCATTTAAATCATTATACTACTTTTCATGTATGAAGTGACAAAAATACCACTACAAATGTCATGTGCAACTATAATACCATGAATTTCCTCTATTTTAATCGAGAAAATAGATGGCATGTCCCATTTGATTTCTTTTAAAAGTTTAACGAGTAAATTGACACCAAAAATAGTATACTGGGCAATATAGGATTTTGAAAAAAGTTCAGTCACTTGTGGTGCTCTTTACACAATAGATACTTTAATATTTCAACACTTACATGGACTTTGCTCTCTTGACCAAGTTTAATTTGTGACATTCTTTGTTCACTTGTTATTTCGTCGTGATTATTGAGTATATCACTCAGAGTCGGGAAGAAAAAGCCAAAGAAATATTGTAAATGCAAGTAAACAAAAATACAAGGGTTTGGATTGTGATTTTTTGCCAAAATTTTTTTTATATTTTTTATAAATATATGTTTTAATTATCTTTTTATCTCACATACATCAAATCGTTATAGTACATTTCTTTAAAAAAAAATTCTAAAAATAGCAATCCAAACAAGACAAAGCAAAGGAATGGCGACAAGAACAAAAGGAGTAAGTAGCAAGAGAAAGACAATAGAAACAATGAGTAACTAGATAGACAGCAGGAGCTCCATCACATGCTAGTGGGGATTCCAAAAGGGAGCAAGTTACAATTCGAGGAATGGTGTCCAATTATAATTGTCTAGACAATTGGTCAAGAATTATCCAGTGAAGTGCGTGCATGTGGCGTGGATTCATGAATATATATATATATGTGTGTGTGTGTGTTTTTTAAGTTGAATAGAGATATTAAATCTTCTTGGTAATTCATTAACTTCCTCCAAATTAATTGGATTATGCATAAAAACAAAATTGCGTTTCAAAATTGAAGCTCAATTTTCGTTATTGAAAAATAATTTATTCATTTCATTATAATAGACTATAGAAAATTGCGCTTCAAAATTGGAGCCCATTGCACTTGCTTCCCTTGTTTTCTTCTAAGCCCATTTTCTGCTATCTTCCACTAGTTGCTCCGGACTTCCTATGAGTTCTGTCAAATTCAAAATCATTTCATCTTTTTGCTCCCCAGAACTATGCATTAGCAAGTCATTAAGTCTTGTTTCATCATATAATCCATCAAAACCTTCATTAAGATTTAAACTCTGATCAAACTCAAAGCTTCCAAAGAGCTTTGATCTTATTCTTGTAAGCTGACAGAAGAAGCAATATTCATTTTTGATTTGATTTGCCAACTCTGGGGTTTTAGTAAGACTAATCAATCTCTTCAATGCAACACCATTTCATTCAATAATAAATCAAAATCAAATCAAATCAAATATACCACCAACTGAAGCTTCATCTCAGCTTCATTGGGAGGAGTATGAGATTGATGAGTTCTCTGAATAGCAAGCAACTTGCTTGACAAAATCTGTTGCAAAGCATACGACTTTAATAAACCAGGGCACCATGTATTCATAAAGTTAACTAAAACTCAATCAATTCAAGTAATGCCTTAAAAGTAGCCACTTGTTTCTTCATCAAATATAACTTAATTTACCCATTTTCTTGAGTTTAACTATTGATTTGAATTGGCATACATTCCATGATGCTGCTTAGAATATAATGCGCACCATAAATGTAAGCCAACAACCCAAGTTGCCCTTTTAATAGTTTCAATATCGCATTCCATTTCCCACATTAAGGGCCAGCTTTCTCCAAAATCACAATGGATTAAGCATCAAAACAAAAATTTGCTTCAAATTTGAAGCTCAATATTTGCTATTGAATCATAGAGCTTCTTTAGTTCAATCTTACGATTAAATTCGAATATTGAAATTATCTTTCACCCCAAATGCTATGACATTTTGTGTTTGAGAAAATGGTGACAGTCAAAATAGTTCCAGTTTTTTAAGGATCGTGCAAACTGCGTGGATGAGTATTGTCTTGAGAAGTCGTATTCCATATTCTTAATTTATGTTGGACCTTCATACAAAACATATATGGAAACAAAATTTCTTTAAAGTTGTATTTACAGTTAATATGTGCGAATGGATAGTTCTAAAGTTTTTGATGCACCTGCTCCCCTTCTTTTGCCTGTATTGATGAAGGATAATTGCATGTTTAGGGAACTAATGAAGTCAGACATTTAAAGACACTTTTGAAATCTATCTTTTCGAGGGGAAAACAGAAAAAAAAAATAAAAATAAAAAGCGGATGGGATAACCAAACAGGAGGTTGATGATGACATTAGTGCTAGTATGCTTGAGGCGGATAATGACAATAGACTATCTACTGCAGTGAGTTGGCAGAAGACTCTTGATGATAGAAGCCATCAAAACATTTGACAGGATTATAAAGACTCTGACCAAACTCAAAAGCTTCAAAAAGAACTTTGATCTTGTTCCTGTGAATAGGCAGAAGAAGCAGCATTAATTTCTGATTTGACTTACCAATTCTGGGCTTTTAGTAAGATTAATCAATCTTTTCAATGTAACAAAATTTCCCATTCAATAGTACATCAAAATCAAATTTACCACCACCTGAAACTCACTAGAAGAAGCTTCAGTTTCAATAATAGAAGTATCATGGCTTATGAGATTGATGAGTTCTCTCAACAGTAAGTAACTTGTTTGACAAAATTTCTTGCGAAGTAGCATATGACTTTGGTAAGTAGGGCACTATGTTCCCACGAAGTTTACCAAAACTCAATCAATTGGGACAATGCCTCATAGCAGCTTCTTCATCAAATAACTTTACCATTTTCTTGAATAGAACCATTGATTAGAGTCAGTGTATATTCCATGATACTACTTAGAATATCCTAGTCACCAAAAATATAAGCCAACAACCAAAATTGACCTTTCAAATGTTTTGATGTGCATCCCTTCTCTAACATAATACTTACTTAGAATATTGAGTTTTGGTATATTCCATGATACTACTTAGAATATCCTAGTCACCAAAAATATAAGCCAACAACCAAAATTGACCTTTTCAAATGTTTTGATGTGCATCCCTTTTCCAACATAATTAGGCTACCTTCCTCCATATTACAATAATGTCATTGTACTATGCATGAAAACAAAATTTTGCTCCAAGTTCGAAGCTCAATTTTCGTTAGTGAAAATATAGCTTCTTTAATTTAATCTTTTTGATTATATTAGAATATTGAAAATATCTTTCTTCCCGGCAGCTATAAATTTTGTATTTGAGAAGTGTTAACAATCAAAATACTTTCAGATTGTTGAAGATCGTGCAAATTGCGTGCATAAGTATTGCCTTGAGAAGTTGTTGTTAGTATGTTTAATTTATGTGGGACTTTGATTAGAAAAACAGCATATATGTAAAAAATTTCTTTAAATTTGTACATAAACTTCATATGTGCCAGAGCCAGCAGTGGTTTGGCTGAAGGTTACTAAATCCCCTTATTGTTAAAAAAACATGGAGAAAAAATTATTTGAACTGGTCTTGGAAAATTGGCAGAAGACATTCGAATTAGCAAAATGTGCCAAACCCATGCCTATTACGCGAGTGTAGATTGCACTATTTGAGGGTGATTTTGTTATTTTACCATTCATTTTTCTTTTTATGTTTTTTTAAGCTTCTCCTATAACCTGTAGGCAACCATAAAGCAGCTACTTCTGGACGGGTTAAGATCTTCTCCATTACTATTCTCTCTATTTATCTGTCTCTTTTTTTTTATGTTTATACAACTAAATTTTTTCTTAATAATTTGTTGTGTCAATAATTTTATTTTCACTAGTAGATCAACATACTCAAAAATCAAACTCGTCTATGAATATCTTCTCATTCAATTTGTAAAAAACATTTTGACGGTGCAAAATGGATCAAAATTATGAGGAAAGTTATAAAGTTTTGATCCAAGGGTAAAATTTAAACACTTTAATTTTGATTTTTGTCTATACTTTAAACAACTAGAGAAATATAATATGGACGGTTTTGATTTTCAAAAATAATATTATAATTATTTTTATTTAGCTGTAATGGAGAGAAAATCCTCTCCAATTAATGGAAAGAAGCCTCACCCAATGAATAGCCCCAGGTGACATCAAAAAACTCTACATGTAAAAGCTAAATACTATTAAATTTATGTATTTTCTACACATATTAGTATGGGAATTTTACAGTATTACAAATTGATGGAGAAAAGGTCAAGCATATTTCTGGTCAAGGAGAAAGATTGAATGGACAAGAAGCTATAAGATAGAGACGAAGAAAAGTGGGAGGGGGAAAATGAGAGTAGTTGCAGTTAACATAAAAACTTAGGATTGTAAAAATGACATGTAGATAATTGATTGCTTTTTGTTACAATTTGGATACTAATTGAGGAACAACTAAAACTTGCACTCCTTTTTTGTGGAAATGGGAAGATTGAAAAGGTTCTGTTTATGAAAAATGGGAAGAATGAGAGAGAATGGAGAATGGGGCTGGTGGGTGTCTGGATGAGCAAACTACATTCTAATACGAGAAACAAGGACCTTTAATCATTGGGGTATGGCCAACAGTCGATTAAACTTGTCTCATTAACTTGCTTTCTTCTTTATATAAGAGTCATCCAAAATATTGCAACTTTGGCATAATTGATAATACGATGTGTGTATATATTATTACCTTGTATCCCATTTGACAACAAAGATGGAATAATATTTGATACGACCTTATGGCAAACACTAAATAAACACAAGCTGCAGTAGCAATTATTTGATTGTCCATTGAATTTTCGATTGATTTTGTCCTAAATTAGAATTTACCTATATAATCTCATAAAGTCCCATCATATATTTATAGTTTACAACAAACAAGTCTAACGCAGGTGATTGTGCACAGTACATTAAAAGGAGTTGAAAGAAGGGTCTTTAGATTTTGGGTTTTGAACTAGAAATAACTGCCAATTTGCCACATTTAAACTGATAGAATAACAACTAGGTACCATTAAAAATAAGTAAAAGTTAGACCAACGTGGGAAGCAATTCTATTGGTTGAATAAAAATATATATCAACCAAAGGCCTCTTAAAGAGAGACAATATAAGGGGCCAAAGGCATAGCAGGAAAAGTCAAGTTGGCCAAATATGATAACAAAATGAAATACGTCTTAGATGACGAGCGTGGGGAATATCTATAATAATTAATTCATTTACAGTCAAATTTTATATTTATAAATTTTTAAATACCTCACACGTGATTTTTCGCAAGTATACGAGTCGTGATTGAGTACAAGGTATTAAGGGTCTAACCTACAAGAAAGATTGTCAATTATCGATGATTTTTCAACTTCTTTATTATTTAAACTTTCATAAGTGCAAGAAATTAAATCTATACTATAATCATGAGATAAAAGTAATAAAATAATAATAGAACACTCCTAGATGTATGGAATTCCTAACTACTTTCGCAAATAAAATTACCGGTTAAGTGAATGCTATCATTTTGGTTAGTTATGACGTAATTTCTTAACATATATGAAACCTACTCTCATAGTAAATAAACTATATTTATAACTAAATCACACCTACTCTTATAGTTATGAAATTAATTACAAACTCATTTCTTCTATGAAATTATGTGAAACAAGTCACTAAAACCACAAAAGTGCTCCTCTAGTGAGTGAACTTCTTAGATTTATCACTTTCTTGAACTAGTATTAAATCCCAATTCTCATTGCAAACTTAACACCTTAAGATTATCACAATTAATGGCTGGTTAATTATGATTAGAAAAGCAAAAGTGATAAATAACTTACTCAAAATAATATCATCAAATAACTAAGTAAATATCACTAACAAGATATAGAAAGTTCATCCATACGCTGAGCATAAACTTTAACTAAACATGAAAAATAAGATCCAAACTTGTATGATAGGTAAATATGAACTTAAATACAAAAGAGAAAATGATAAGAGAGAAGTCACCCTTGTCACATGAGCTTCAAACTCTCCATCTTTACTCTTCAACTCTTCGTCCAAATCTAGTTACAAATGTAAGAAGAATAAACTACTCTAACTATACTATACTAATGAACTAAGAAAAACTAGTGAAGGCTACATATTGGCGGAGTTTTTCTGGCCTTCCAAAGTTTTGAAAATGTTCTCCGAAGGCCTCTATTTATAGAGGAATTCAAACAAAAGACAAATAATTAAATCATGTTAAGATTCTCCTTGAATCCATAAACAAGCTAGATTTGATTTGTAAAGCTTCTTTGGCAGCTATCTTGGTCTGTTTTCACTGAAATTCTTGCAGAAAAATGGGTCAAAAATCTTGTGTAAACAAAGCACAAGTTACGAAGCAAGTTGCAGCCAAAATTGAAAAATATGCAACCTCAAAAACGCGACCTAAGGTCGCATATTGTATCCACGTTTTGCTTTTTTGCAGGTTTGCTCATTTCTGGTCAAGTCTTGTCTTTACTTTGTTTTTTGTCCAATTTTAACTGATATTTTCTCGATGATGGAGGTTGAACTAACTCTTGTACAAAACATGAAAGTTGTAGAACTTTAAATTAACTTTCCAATGCATCAAGAATCGTCCAATTTGGAGCTCTGTAAATTGAAAAATGACTAAAATACCCTCTACTGATCAAAACCCTGTTTCATCTTTTGACAGCATAATTATACTTTTGTATTTCGATTTTTTGATAATGAAAATGACTAAAATGGACTTCGATGTTTTCATACTAAATGTAGATCTATCTCTTACCTTCAAAATAGTAGAAAAATCACCTTAATTCAATGCTTGTATCTCAAAATATAGTCGAAATTCCATAAGGTGTCAATACTATAAAACTTCTTTTTTGTATACTAAGTTGCATTTCATCTCTTATACTTCATATTCTCTTTTTATCACTTCAAACCATCATCAATCATCTAATTATCTTCTCAATTCATGCCATTTGATGATTGAATCATTAAACCTACAAAAACATGAAGTTTTCACCATTAAAATCCATAGAAATACAATTTTTATCACTTAAACCATAAAATACATATTTTCACTAGAATCCTAATTCATTATCTATAAAAGTAAATAAAACACACTAAAACTAACTAATAAAACACATTTAAAATACTCAAAATACACATTTATCATTAGATATTAAGAGTCAAATATTTCTCTTATGTATGAGCTTAATGTATACCCTTTCAATCAACGCATCTTATTTTCAGGGTTGATTGCAAGATGCCCTTTTTAACTTTTAAGTACCGTTAATATAAAGTTTTCCCGTAAACTATCAAATCTATCACTTAAGTATAGTATACTTCCAATTCTAAGTTCTTTGGCACTTCAAATTTGAGGGCTACTGACTTTACCATGTACTTTGCTCTTGGTTGTATTGTTTTATAAGTCAATATTTTCAGAGATATTTTTGAGCATCCGTTAGCCAAATTGTTTTATTTCAGATTCTTCTCTATATATTATAACGGTTTGACGGATACTCAATGACTACTCGTTAAGATGGGTTTCATGTGTTTTTTTATTATTACTTTTTTTAAAATATGACCAATGGACACTTATTAAAATATGTAAAATACACTTAAGTTACTATGTAGATACACACAATCAAAATTATTACACCTCCCTAAATTATAACAAATTTTCAAATTAGCTGTATTTTTTAAAAAAAATTAACATCTAAACCCTCTCTTGTCGGGTGGACTTTTTTCTTTAAAGTTATAAATAATTTGGGAAAGTGATGCAATAAGGGCATGCATTTAATGTGAGTGTAAGTTTCTACATACAAATTTAGGTGTAATTTAAATATTTTAGTGAGTACCGGTGTGGCACCCCACATTTATTGCAATGCTAATTTAATGTATTTGACTTTGATATTTATTCTAGAGTCAATGATTTTAGCTTAGTACTTAGTCCTTCATTACGGACTCATAAACAAAAATAGCTTTACTCATTGTTAATTTTAGGAAAGAAATTTATGTAGTTAGCATTTGGTCCACCAGAAAAAAAAAAGAAAAAACTGACAAATAAACAACAATGCAATATTTTAAGGGTTAAATGTGGAATGTAAACCTGAAAATAATTCGAACGTCATAATTAAGGGATAAGTTTGATGGTTTTTTCATTGTCAATAGTACAACATCAAACATAAGGTGAAAAGAGCTGCAAAATCATTTTAACTTTATTACATTAATATGCACTTATTACCAATAGTTCCAATAATTCAAAACCTCTGAATGAGGATTGGCCTCCGGGGAAAATAAGAAACCGTCTTCTTTTACTAGCCAATAGCATATGCTGGGATTAGTACCACAATGATCCGATACAGTTGCATTAAAAACATCAAATGCTGTGTTCTTCTGTTTCCAATTGAAGTGACAGAAAAAATATGTATCTGCCGCCCAAAATTTCTGACGAAACGACCATTCCCAACCATCATTCTGATAGAGGGTACGATCCCCTAGATCATCGTCTTTAGATTGACAATGAAAAGTCAATGCACTAGAATTATCAGGAAGGCAATTTACTACATGAACATGAAATTTGAGTGGTTTAAAAATATCCCAAAATGAAGCATCTGCGAAGACGAAGCAAAATAAAATTGCAAGCAAGAGGAAAAGGTTTTCGCAGTTGTATGATTCATATTGGTAATATGCTGCAGTGAGATAGAAGTTTGATATGCTGTAGTGAGTTATAAGTTTTGGCATTTATACAGAACTGTATGGGTTCAATTTGTTCGGTGGGAAAGACTTCACTATGTTTACATGGTACATGGCAAGCCATAAATGGCATAACATTTTCTTACCATATAAAAGGAACTAATGCATTTTCATAATTGAGATCATATTCTCTTACCATATAGGAGGAACTAATAAGTTTTCATAAATGAGATAATATTCTCTTATCAATCTACTCCCAAATTTCTTTAAGTTTTGGTGTTCCTTCATTAAGTATTTCTTGCGAAACAATAAATTTTCTTATACACCAATGAGACTCACTCTTACTTTCTTACCATATAAAAGGAACTAATGCATTTTCATAAATGAGATCATATTCTCTTACCATATAAGAGGAACTAATAAGTTTTCATAAATGAGATAATATTCTCGGCAATCTACTCCCAAATTTCTTTAAGTTTTGGTGTTCCTCCATTAAGTATTTCTTGCGAAACAATAAATTTTCTTATACACCAATGAGACTCACTCTTACTCACACTACTAGAGGAAAAAGCTGGCGCGACACACAGAAGTTTAGTGCCTATAATTAAAATAGTTAATAATTATTATTTGGTATTTTGTAGTGTAAGAATTGAAGTATGACAATTTTATTATGTGATATTAAACAGAAAAATCATAAGTTACATACTGAGTCAAAAAATATAATATACAATGAAATATAATTATAAGTAGTGTAAGAATTGAAGTATGACAATTTTATTATGTGATATTAAACAGAAAAATCATAAGTTACATACTGAGTCAAAAAATATAATATACAATGAAATATAATTATAAGATACGATTAATCACTTTGCATCTAACCTAGTGAAATAAAAGACCTATTTTATATCTGCTCATGCACTTTAAGGATATTAAAATCTGCTATTTAGTTTGAATTTGATTTTCATATAAGGGTAATCCACCACATTATCTTGTTATATAAGTGAGTTTTGAACAATTAGCATATTTGAAGAAATTATTGCTAGTGGGATTTTGGTTCTTACAAGCCAAATTCTTGGATTTTTGTTGATTTCAAGGACATATCATCACGAGACCTCTACATTGGCCAATTAATCAATTATGATTTATTGTATGATTTAGAACATAGAGTAAAGTATCTCCTTCTCGATAGAGGTTACAATCACAAAACATCAATTTTGGAACTAGTTGCAAAGATATACAACAACTAGCATACTAAGTTAGAAGAGTAATTATCTCAAAAAAGTACTAAAGCATCTTAATCCACTCAATTCAAGAAAACAATAAAAGTAATGAAGTATATACTTTAGATTTGCAGCCAAATAGTTTCAAGTAGATAGTTAAACCTATTGGCAAATCAAATAAAGTGAAAAAATTGTCTAAGTGGAATCGTCAATAAAGTAGCAAATGATTTGAAAATTACCATAACTAATAGTTAAAACAACAAAATAAGTAGATGCAATCTGTAAATGGGAAAATTTATGATGATAAACTTACTTTAAACGACACATAACAATTAACAAATGTGATGTCCTCCCTTTCAAGCTTGTCTAATATGGACGATTGAATAAACACAAAAAAATTATCGCACATACAACTAGCAAGATTACAGATTTCTTATGACCAAAAAGTAGATTGGCTCAAGAAAATATACCTATTGAGATTTCTTACAACCAAAAAGTAGATTGGTTAGAGAAACATACCTATTGAGAAAGGTGTTGCTAAATGGGGAAGAGGAGTAACTAATGGAGCAACATCTGAATTCAATAGGCTGCATGATTGTGGTGGAACAAACCTGTAAGTAAATGAAATGAATTTGAACAAATAGGGGTTACTATTGGTAACGACCAAGAAACCATACTTCTCTACTAATTGGCATTAATTGTGTCTTAACATCTATATATCATAAGTTTGAAAATAACCAATGAGAAAGGTTTAGGAAATTAAGAGACTTGGATGTTAATACAATTAAATGATTAGACGGGTTTTTGTGTAATTCCACTAAAACACAAGCTGAATTTAGTTGTACCAATGTTTAATCAGACATCGAACATTGTCACATGTCAAACTTGCCCCTAGTTTTAAATGTCTGAAAAGACATCTAAATAATTACAACAAAACCAAATTAGCTATAATGACTTGTTTTCAATACTCCAATTGCACTTCAAACACTCTCACATTCCCAAAATAACCCTATCCTTGCGGTTGAAATCCAAAGATCATCTTTGCCATAAACTCATTCTTATCTAATATAAGGAAATTTATGCTCTAGTTGACCTAAGAGTTTTACGCTCACGACGTCCCTTGATTATAATTATCGTCTCTCCACAATTACATTGGTAAAGCACTTTACAATTTGAGCTCATAATCTCAAATATACATTAATTTCTTAGCCAAACTAATTTCTTTATAAACTAGGAAAATCACAAACCAAAAACTTCTTCATTTGGGTGTATTTGCAGATTTTATAGAAGAAAAATGTAGAAAAACTCAACTTTCACGGTCAAAAAATTAATAAATTTGTTAAAAATCTAACCGTTAAAGGTTACGATGACCTAATAAAAGTAAATACCATCCTAAGTAGCTTCCTATGAAACTATTGGATGCTCAGATACCATCCCAGGTACCGTCTTATAGGAGGTCAAAGAGCACTTCAGTTTTTGAGATAGTTGCCGAACGATACATACTAGGCCACACTGTTCATCCAATCATTCTAAAATTTAGTATGTTCGAACTGGTGTTATTAAACCCGACCAGGCTCGACGATTCAACTGATCAACCCAATGACCAGTTATTGAACCAGGCTAAGACATCAATTGGATGGTTCAAGCAATTGGACTGTTGACTTGTTAATAGACCGACGGTTCAACCAGTCAATCAAGTGAACCGATCGGTTTTGTGAGGAACTCGGGCTACATGTTAAGGGAAAAAATTTGTTCATCCAATCATTTTAAATTTAGTATGTTCGAACCAGTGTTATTAAACCCGATTCAGCCCAACGGTTCAACCGATCAACCCAATGACCAACTATTGCGTCGGGCTGGGACATCAATTGGATGTTCAAGCAATTGGATTGTTGACTTGTCACGGACAGACGGTTCAACTGGTCAACCTGGTGAACCAGTCGGTTTTGTGAGAAACCTGAGCTACATGTTAAGGGAAAAAATTTGTGAAGATGCTAGAGTAGAGATTCAAAATTGGGACCTCATGCAAGGAAGTAGAACGCAATCACCACTGGACTAGCCACCCATTTGCCACCCATTTGCTAATGATTTTATCCTTCTTATATTATATATTAGACTTTTATTCTTATTTTATTTCCCCAGAACAAATTTTATTTGGAATTTTTAATAACATTTTATTATTCCCCAAACTCTATAAGTTATGAAATTGACTTAAAAAATAACATATTACACAATTCATTTTAAAGGTAAATATCGTTCTTAATAAACTTTTGCACTTAAAATTCATAAATAAATTAGATAATTACATTTAGATAAAAATTTATACTTCAAATTTGGTGGATTACTAATTAAATTTAGGTTGTTAATTCTTATAAGAATTAATGACTATATAATAAATTAGACTAATCGAGCATTTATTATGGCATAATTTATAATTTCAATCATATGAAAAATTATGAGACATAATATTTAAATTATTTAGTGACCCACCGATTGAACCACTCACCTACTGGTTGAATTAGTAACCCGTTGACCCATCTCTTTCGCTGGATTCCTCCCCGGGTCTGGTTTAACAACTATGGTTCGAACCTTTCAAATGAACATCTGACAGCCCTTTTCTTAGTTCATTTTCCATATTTGTAGCGCTACCATCTCTTCGCTTCATTCTCTTGCTTCTTTGGGATATTCTTCATATCCTTTTCACTTTATCCTTCACTGAAACATTTCAATAAGACTACTTCATACTTGACATAACCATCATTTCTTGCTCATTTGATACTTACCAACTTTTTGTGAGTTGTTTTTCTATGATTCTTGATATGCCCTAATATATTTCAAAACTTCATTCTTCAGTTTCTTCATGCCTTCAACTTTATTCCATCCTCTTATCTTTTTTAAGTTCTTTTTTGAACCTTTTTGAATGTTTTTCCATAAGTTTTATGGTCGAGTTTACTTCACCTAATAAATCAGTTGATTTAATTGTTAATCATCAAAAGAAGAGTTTACATAGACCATAAGGCCTTTAATCTCGCTCTTGATGATGAGAAATTAATAATGTGATACAACGCATTAAAATGCATTCACACTATATAAACTCAAATAGGATTCTTTTCTTGAAACTCAATATTGTCCAAAGTAATTCAAGTTCCATGCAAGAAAATATTAGTTTGTTATTATCAAAATTTGAAATACACAAAGGTGATAGGATTTTAATTAGTCTCTCCATTTTTTATAATCAAATTAATGATAAACAAATAAAGCTCAAATCTCAAATATAATTCATGTATTGCAAAACATTACCTATCTTCTCCTCATTTTGACATTATTAAAACCAAAAGAGTGGAGCATGTGGGGGCATCATTTTGTGAAGAAAGAATTATAATTGCCTCTCACTTAGATCAAGCACATAATATTTTCAAGTATCATAGTAAAGTGACTGCCCACATAGTTTCCTCTCAATTAAAGCAACATCATCTCTTTTCATCATTTTTTATCAAATATCTCCCTCTTATACTGTGCACATAGTTCAAGTAGTACAAAGGGATAAATCAAATTTATAAAATTTCTTCCCTTCAAAAATATATTTAAGTATATTTAAAGCAATTCATGTAAAAAAAATAATCATCAGTAGAGCAAGACTGTAACTACAAAGCATTTTTCACTCATTCTCTTTATAGTTCCTCCGATTTCAATATGTATGAATAAGTACCAAGGAGCTTGTTTATATAAGTATCATCAAATAAAATTCGGTTAATAATGAAGCATATGTCATGCAATTTCTTGTAATATGAGACTAAGAATAATTTTTTTGTATTGCATCTATTTAACCATGATTGAAAATATAAAATTGGCTAGACAGATACATACTTCTTTTTCTATATGATGTCAACATGCACAAAGAGAAACATTTAAATATAAAAATTGACAAGTAACATCCCGATCATTTCATTTGCATAAAATAGCATGTTAAATTTGATTAAGTTTGGGCAGCATGCCTTCACATATGAACAGGGACATCTATTATCATTTATAGATACAACTTTTCATCTGCTTTTAAGAGTTATAATATTTTTTTTGTCTGAGGAAGATGTTAGATATACCACTTTTTTAGTTCTTCATCTACTTTATGGTATGAATTTAAACTTACTAGATAAGAACATCATTCCTTTCAACTTTCAAAACCATCAAATCATTTGAATGCTCACTTTCCATGAGCAGCTCGAGCATGATTATCTTGGCTTGATGAATTATATATTTTTAAAATCTAAACTCAAACTACACAATTTTTAAGAAAAGTACTTTATATAAATAGATATTAGTAGTGTAAGGCTTCATTTGGATCCAAGAATTTGACAAAGGATTTGAAATCCACCTAAATTGCTTTAGTTGTTTGGATTGTTTAAAATGCATATGGAATTGTAATTCGCTAATTATTTAAATACATTTTAAACACTAGAATAATTAGTAATTTATAAATCCAGATGTTTTCTAAATAATCAAAGCAACTAGAGGAATTTGAGAGGATTTCAAATCCTTCGTCAAATCTCTCAATCCAAATGTAGCCTAAAAATACGTGTATTATATAAGCTTGTACAAGTCGCAACAATGACGTGCAACTTAAATGTCGTAACAAGCAAATTCAAAAAAAATTGTATTGCCTTTTTAATTGTGAAAAATCATTAAATGTTCAAAATATCATCTCTGTTGCATTCTTTTCAAAATAATACTAATAGGCAATGAACCACAATTTTTTTAATATCTTGTACAAATAGACTAAGAATTAGTGAATCATATAAGTTTTTTCCAACACAAGTTATTATTCTTTTCCTCTTTAAAAAATCTAAATTTATATTTGTGAACAGATTCAACAAGCTATAAAGAATTAAACAAGATAGATCACAAATTCATGCATTTGTTTTTACGTCATATAAGCTTTTCTATTTTGATTTCTAACTATCTACTCTTTGACCTTAAGAGTTTAGTAATTTATCTTGTAAGTAACAAATGAAAGCTCCAAATTTATCATCATTTAATTTATAAACAAAATTTCTATAATTGAGAGATAGAATTCCCTCATCATTTGGTACCACGAAGTGCTTGTCATTTGTTTCTATTTGCTTATCATCTTTACTTTTGACCATTTTTCTCTTTCTTTATTTCTTTGCAACTTTGAAAGTAAAGTTTTTCATACTTTTTGTTGTTTTTCTTTCTTCATCAATATCAAGTGAATGATATTAGAATATTTAGACTATCAAAGATTAATTAAACAAACTCATTTAAATCTTCTAAAAATATTTTCACTCTCAAATATTATCCACATTCATTTGGCAATGCATTCAAATTTTCAACTCAGAAGATAAT